>CP135552.1:10768159-10975482 GCA_032402905.1 Khaya senegalensis | reverse complement strand
ATTGATGTAATTATATGATACCATCACGATCATGAATTTGCCTGTTTAAAAGATCTACTCACTTCATTTGCTATACACCAACCCTTCAGTTGCGGATTTTATCTCAAAGATCATTTGAGTTTTCTTAGTCATTTTCTTATTGAAAGAAAAATGGCTCCTTTGTTATCTGAAAATTTGACATGCATCAATGGAGTTGATCATGATCATGATCATGATCATGTCTTAAAACACAACAGTTTCCTTCTCGTGTCATTACTGGAAGAAACACAGGGTGATCAATTACATTGCAACGACGAAGAATTGCATAAGATGATTCGATCTTTAGAGGCAGAGATAAATCCTGGTACAAATACGATGGAAGAGGGAGTCCATGATTTTGCTATTGAGTCTAGATTGCTGATTGACGACGTAGAATTCGTGGAAGGCCACGATTGCTCGAATTCGATCAATGATCTTGACTTTGCATGTGATGATGATCATATGGAGCAAGTGTCTTCTTCCTCGCCCAGCGATGACCTGAACTTGTGCATGGATTTCTATGGAAACGATAAGATGAATGATATATTTGAATTTGGTGGTGCTGTTGAGGATCAATATCCTCAGCTTCATTGTTATGGAGTTTCCTTAGACCTAGAGGATCATGTCTACAGCTCTGTGTGGCATGAAACACATGACAAAGTGATCTACTAATAAATTGTTTTTCTTAACATCAATCTGATAATACTCCATTACCACTCAACTAATAAGATACGAGTGTTTTCAGTATGCCAAATGAGACAAACTGTAGGCAGATACAAAGAAATCTTCAAGGATGACCAATAAAGAGTATATACAAGGAAATAATAGCAAGGGACTGGAAATTTTCAAAGCCAAGCCAACTGAAATTGACTAAATGTAAGTGTCAAGTTGTCATTGTAGAGACTGAATCAAACACCCACCAAGCAAATATTACTAAAACTGAAAAATCTTTACGCCATTGTTGATTTCTCTTCAGCTCCTTGCTGCCGTCGACGGTTCACCTACGCAACTGGTCCGCGCACTAAACAGATTGGGCCTTGGCGTCTCGGCCCAATAGAACCCATAATTAAGGTTTGCAATCCTTAAATTTGCTTTTAAGCCAGTTGTCCTGTCCAGTTACATCTTGACAAACTTTCCTGGAAAATCCAACTTTATCAGGGGTGAACATTCAATTTCTTAAAACATTTATTAAGGTTTAATGTCATAATAGGTGGCACGGCACCCCTTTGGTGTAAAAGAATTTCAGTCAAATCCCAGAAAAATTAATCACCATTGGTAAAGACGAAATTGACCAAACAAGTCTCATGTGGTAATCCACTTTCCCGGAGCTACTGCTTTTCATATTTTGAAAACATTGATCAATTATATTATTCCTACATCTACATATTTTAAATAAGTTGAAGGTTGGTAAGCTTTTAGAATTAATAAATTTTTTTTTTTTTTAAAAAAAAAACAAGGATTGATCAACATGCATGGGCATGAACGTGCTTTTGAGTTCTTAATTGCGAAGGAAAAGTGATTATGGATTGATAAACTGCTTTTTTTTAACTTTGCTAAAAGTTGTTTGTTTTGACCTCTCAAATCCATGGTTTTGCTTGCCTTTACTTTGCGTCCTGTCTTTGCATTCCTTGATCAATAATAATGGCACTGGACTAGAAGTGCTTTTTCTTTTTGTTTTTGTTGGTTTTTAGCTTTCATGGAAGACGATTACACACGTAACATACAACCAAAAAAATATATATAAAAATATTACGAGAGATGGTTTAGAAAATATAAAGAAAAGCAAGATGGGATTGATGCAGGTTCAATGATTCGTGGGACAACCATTCAATCAAAATCACAATATTATCTTTGATTTTTTATTTTTTAACGATGGTGGCAGACTGCTTAAGTTTTTCTTTTTGTGTTCCTAATAATCGCTTTTCTTTTTTGCTGTTCTGATTTCAGAAGCGCTTTTTGGGAATTAAAAAAACCGCCTAGCGCTGTTTCAAAAGAGAAACTCTTTCACCCTGTCACTCACTCTCTTCGTTTTCCTCGTCTCAAAATCACTGAAAGGGAAAGCAAAAGCTAAAACCCCACGACGACACCCAATTCCAAAAGCAAAAGCGAAAAGATGACAATTTCTCTCCCTCTCTTTCTTTCTTTCTTTCCGTTCCATACCCACTAAAAAGCATGCATACATGCACCAAAGCAGACCTCATTAAGCAAACAAAAATGTTCAACAACAAGAAGAAACAGAAGATCCCATATATATACTCTGTTCCGCCTTTATTTCCCACTTTCTCATTCCCTGCAGCAAGTGCTCATTTCTTCTCTTGGCGGCAATGTCTCATGAGATTGTTCCTGCTGAGCCAATTCATGAAGAAACTGATACCAATTACGGGGAATGGCATGCATCAACCAGTAGAAGTGAAAACAATGCGGAAAACACGGAAATACCATTTACAAGATCACTGACTCTTGGTCGTGAACATGTTCCTGAACCATTTGACAGTGAGAGATTGCCAGCTACGCTGGCTTCGGAAATCCAGAAGTTCCTTCGGGTTGCCAACTTGATTGAGAGTGAGGAGCCTCGCATTGCTTATCTTTGTAAGTAATTTGTTGTCAATTCTCTGTTTTTGGTGATTTGGGTTCGGTTTGGGTCAAGATTATTTTTGTTTGACACAGTGTAGTGCCATTTTAATGCAAACAAAATGTCAACTTTCTCTCAAGAACTAGTCCCAGTAGTGAAATTAAAGTTTGGCTTACGATTTTGCATACTGTAATTTACAGTGTTATGTTGGGTTTTGGACAGGCCGGTTTCATGCTTTTGAAATAGCACACAACATGGATCGGAATTCAAGCGGTAGGGGCGTTCGGCAGTTTAAAACTTCTCTTCTTCAGCGGCTTGAACAAGTAATCACTCATCACGACATACATTATTTGAACACACGAATTTTTTGCTGCTTTGTTTTGCTTTTAGTTGTTTAAATCCATTGTTTGAAATTTCATATGTTTAATTGGCTTTAATGACTTATAGGATGAAGAAACTACCAAAAATTTTCGAAAGATAAAGAGTGATATACGTGAATTGAAACGTGTTTATGGAACGTACAAAGACTATATTAACAGAAACAGAGGTCGATCAGATTTAGATGTCAGGTAATTGAGTTTATTAGATTTGAACTTTTTGTTATGCTTGAGTTCAGCTACATTTGATTATATAAATTCATTTCTGCTATTCGAAATTAATATGTAGAGTTAAATTTGGATCAGTGAGAAAGAGAGATTGATAAATGCTCGTAAAATCGCTTCTGTGTTGTTTGACGTTTTAAAGACTGTAACAAATCCAGCTGGTCCTCAGGTGATATTCAATTTCACAACTATTTGAACTTTTACCCTTTATTACATGTGATTTCTTACTTAGTCTATATATCTTCAGACAGAATCTCCTTTGTACGTACCATATAACATTCTTCCACTTGATAAAGGAGCTTTTCAGCAAGCAATTATGCAATTCCCTGAGGTCGGGCCTATGTTCTTGATATTTCCTTTCTTATGATTGCACCACTACCATAAGAGTTAACAAGACTTTGCCACAAATTTTTTTATTTTTCATGTCATGGACGTTTAAACTTTCTTGTCATACACATTTATTCTGCTCCACTGCAGAATGCCTGAGTTAAATAGCATAAATGTTTTGCCGACAAGCTCTTAAATGATACAGATTAAAGCTGCAGAGGCAGCTGTTCGCAATACTCGCGGTTTACCTTCAGCCCAAGATTTCCAGAAATCTGATGAATTCAAGGATCTATTCGAATTTCTTCATT
Organism: Khaya senegalensis; assembly: GCA_032402905.1. NCBI lineage: Eukaryota > Viridiplantae > Streptophyta > Magnoliopsida > Sapindales > Meliaceae > Khaya > Khaya senegalensis. The sequence continues at coordinate 10,971,655 of CP135552.1, read as the reverse complement.
ATTGCTTTGGGTTTCAGGTAATTGTCTTAAAGCATCTCTAGTATTTTCCAATGTATATACACATGTTGTGCATTCTCATATAGTGTTAAATATCAAATGAAATTGTAGTTGGCAAATTGCATGTGAAATAGTGCTTCCAGCTTCTTTAATTTTGATACATCAAAGATTTTGTTGAGATTCATGCTATGCGTCTTCAATCAGGAAGGAAATGTTGCCAACCAGAGGGAGCATCTAATTCTACTCCTTGCTAACACCCACATTCGGCACTCTCACAAGCAACCATCTACAGCTAAGGTGATTTAGTTATTTGATTGATAAACCATTCTAACCTCTTGATGAACTTTAAATTTGGAAATGTTTGCATCTATGATTCAGTTAGGGGATGCAGCTGTGGATGAATTGATGAAAAAGTTCTTCAAAAACTACACTAGTTGGTGCAAATTCTTGGGGAGAAAAAACAACATCCGGTAAGAGAATGATACCATTTTCTCCTTGTTCTACCCTGAAGTTGCATTTTATGGGTGTTATTTCATTATTCTTTCTTGTCAGAAAATTGTGAAAGTTTTCTTGTTTTCATTTTCTATGTAAGTTTTTCTGGTTCTTTACTTATATTGACTTTATTATTTGTTTTTGTAGATTGCCTTATGTGAAACAGGAAGCCCAACAATACAAAATTCTGTATATAGGGCTTCACCTTCTTATATGGGGGGAGGCGGCAAATCTGCGGTTTATGCCAGAATGTTTGTGTTATATTTTTCACCATGTAAGCTGTAGATTCCATTGCAAGTGTTTACTTTCTTCTGACTAATCTCGAGTTGGAATATACTGATTATGGAATGCTAGTTACTGTGGCTTTTATCATATTTCTGGTCTCACTCTGAAAACTAGAAAGCAAAAAAATCTATCCTGGTCAAAGACTTGTAGAAAACATAACCGATGTGTTGTTATTGTTACTTGTACCATTGTTCTCCTTATAAACATTGAATTCTCTTTTGGTTTGTTTGCTTCCAGATGGCATATGAATTGCATGGTGTTTTAACAGGTGCTGTCAGTACGAAAACCTGGGAGAAGGTCATGCCAGCTTATGGGGGAGGGCGGGAGTCTTTCCTTAACAATATAGTTAACCCGATATATTGGGTTATCTATGAGGTACATTTGCAATCACATTCTATCTTTGTAGATCTTTTGAGTCAGTATCTCACTTTCTTATTATAAACTGAAGGAAGCTCAGAAAAACAAAAGTGGAACAGCTGATCATTCTTCATGGAGAAACTATGATGATTTGAACGAGTATTTCTGGTTAGAAGTGAATTTGAGGCATTATTTATGTGTATTTTTTTTCATGCCTATCAACGCAAGCTCCCAAGTTCTAAGACCTTGGATAATTATAGTTAATATATTTTCCAGGTCTCCTGCTTGTTTCGAGATAGGTTGGCCCATGCGACTTGATCATGACTTTTTCTGTGTACGGTCCAATAATTCTAGAGTTAAGAATGCTGAGGTAAGGCGTGATGCTGTAAAAGGAAAAAGTGAGGGAGAAGAAAAGGAAGATGAAGAACAAGGGGTAAGTTGAACTATATAATGGCTTATGTTTGAGTAAGTTGATTTATCTAAATGCATATTTATTAAACAATAATCAAGATAAGATTACCATAGCCCTGATGTTTGACATGTTACACAGATTGTGAAGCATATTAAAGGTCAAGGCTGTGAGAAACATAATTGGTGTTCGTGGATGTATATTTATGTGACATATGCATGCCATTAGGCATCTATATACATATACAGTTGTTCATGATGTAAATTTTTGGGGGATATGTATTTGTAAGTAAATATGCAGTTAAGAGTGTCTAGTTGTTCATGGATTCATATCTAGATGTATGTGTATGCATTTATCCGCTATTGCATTTATGTGTGCATATTTGGGCTTAAATATATATTATGGGGTGAGGTATGTGTTTACGCACATTTTATGTGTATCCAGGTATGCTGTTATTTATCTTATGATGACAATTTCAAATAGGGCTGCTATTAGTTGAAATTCTTGTTGTTGCATTTCATAACCATTAGGGTTAGTACTTGCTAGTTTTGTTTCTTAATATCTAAAAGCAAGATTGAGAGGTCTCGTCTGTACAATTTAGTTGCCGCATATTGGCATTTCTCACTGTTAATCTCTCTCATATATTTTTCTTCTCTCACAGGCTGCTGTAGAAGAAAACCGTGAACCAAAGTGGCTAGGAAAAATAAATTTTGTAGAGATTCGTTCCTTTTGGCAGATTTTTAGGAGCTTTGACAGAATGTGGAGCTTTTTTATTTTATCCCTTCAGGTTTATTTGGGCCTCATTACAAATGGTTTAACACCACATGATTCTTATTAATGTTTACGTATGTTGCTCAATAACTTTTGTCACCTTTTCAGGCAATGATAATTGTGGCTTGTCATGATTTGGGATCTCCACTTGAAGTGTTTGATGCAGTCATATTTGAGGACATTATGAGCATCTTCATTACATCTTCAATTCTTAAACTGATTTTTGGTATGGGTATATGCAATTATTTTATCCTTAAACGTTATTTCAAGGGCAGTACCAGTACTCATGAATGCAATAATACACAAACCTGTGAAAACAGTTTTAATGTTCTTTTGCTATCCTATGTGTCTTGGAGACACAACTGGAATCTTCTTGTCTTAAGACAAAAGTCTTCTTACTAAGTCCCGCATAATATAAACTTCCAGAGCATTTTTTTTCTTTTTTTTGGATGGTCACCTTTCCATGCTCTCTGGACATTGGAAACACTTAAAATTTATAGTTAGTCTATTGTTGTGCCCTACGATGGTCTATCAAACAGGCCAATCTTTTGCTAGTATCTTGAAGTTCTTTGATATTCTTGTTTTTCCTGCATGTTAGCATTCCCACCAAAAGAACAAGTTAAAATGCATATGTGCATCTATGCATGCACAAACATAAGCCTATAGTAAATAACATGAATCTAATTCTAAAAGTTGTTTGTGCTTTCAGCAATTTTTGACATTGCCTTTACATGGAAGGCCAGGCATACAATGGAGTACTCTCACAAAAAGAAATATTTGCTTAAGCTGGTTGTTGCAGTGATATGGACAATTGTTCTTCCAATTTTGTATGCCAGTTCTAGAAGGAAATATATTTGCTATTCTACACAATACAAGAGCTGGCTTGGAGAATTATGTTTTTCATCCTATATGGTTGCGGTTGCAATATACTTGATGACTAATGCCTTTGAATTGGTGCTATTTTTTGTCCCTGCCATTAGCAAATACATTGAGATCTCAAATTGGCGGATATGCACAATGCTCTCTTGGTGGTCACAGGTAGAATTCAATAAAGATTAAGGAATAATAGAAGACAAATCTTTTCATTTTTTAACTCGCCATCTGTGTAGCTCCATATCATGTCAGTTCCTTTTACTTTTCTAGATCATGTTATTTTTGCACTTTATTGTATGTTTTCACTGTATTGCTCATTAGTTTTGAACTTTGTGAATACTCTTATAATTTGTGATTTGCTATCATTCAGCCCAGATTATATGTTGGACGTGGAATGCAAGAAACTCAAGTTTCTCAATTCAAGTACATCTGATGCTTCTATTGCTATATGCTTTTATTTATTGTCTTTATTGATTCTATCCAATAGATTTTGTTTTTTCTTTTTTTTTTTTTCTTTTCTTGCAGGTATACATTGTTCTGGTTCCTAGTACTGCTAAGTAAATTTTCATTTAGCTATAGTTTTGAGGTGAGTAATAGCATAGGTGTTCTAATACAACATAGTTACAATTGAAATGCTATTATTGGCTCCTTAAGTTTGTTCTTTTGGGATTGATGGTGTTTCGACACAATATCAGAGCCATGTTGAACAAGAGGTCTTGTATATGAATTTCCCATTTTATTATATAAATTATAAGATCAAACAAATTGGGTTAATGTTTCAATCGACATTTGTGCTTGTTTGTCTTTTGAAACATGTAACAAATTTGTTAATTATTTGATCATACACGTGAAGATGCATGCCAGACTCTAAAACCTACTGTTGGCCCCTTTTTGACAAGCTCAAGCACTAATGTTCTTTCTTTCTGACTCTAAATCATTGAAAATTTACATGCGCAACAAACTTATCTGTCATAACTGCCAATGGAAAATGCAGATAAAACCACTCATTGCACCAACAAGACTAATTATGAAAATTGGCATGCAAAGGTACGATTGGCACGAGCTTTTCCCAAAAGGTATTCTTTAATTCTTGCTAATTCTGTTTTCAAGCTTGAGTTTGAGTTTCAATGTTTATATATCTAACAAAAAAAATTATCTCCTCATGTAGTGAAGAGTAATGCTGGTGCAATTGTGGCCGTGTGGTCTCCCATAATAGTAGTGAGTTTCCACCTAGAGATCTAGAACTTATCCTTTCAATGTTTTTCCTTGTATCTAACTGTGATTATAGGACTTCCACGCAAGCTTACCTTTAAAAAATGAAAATAAAGTTTAAAATATGAAGCAGTAAAAATGGATCTGAGTGCCTTTTGTTACAGCACATAGAAGATTTCTTTTTATCATTTCTAGATCAATTAAATGTGTTTGGTGTTTATGTCAGGTGTATTTCATGGACACACAGATATGGTATTCTGTTTTCTGTACAATCTTTGGTGGACTCTACGGCATTTTGCATCATCTTGGTGAGGTAAGAGGAAGTTTTTTTGCCCACAACATCATGTTAGTGAACTGATTACCAGAGTTTCTTACAGATTCGGACATTGGGAATGCTAAGAAGCAGATTTCACACCTTGCCTTCTGCATTCAATGTCTGCCTTGTCCCACCTGCATCAATAAATGATCAGAAGAGAAAAAGAAAAAGTTTCTTTAGGAGGTTTCATAAGGTATGATATTTTAATATTGAAATATTTGTGTCAACTGCTTGAAGGAATTCTTGTTCTCTTCTCATGACAGCTCAATTGATTCTGTCTTAGGTATCTAAGAGTGAAAAGGATGGTATTGCCAAGTTTGTTCTAGTTTGGAACCAAATTGTCCATGCATTCCGGTCGGAAGACTTGATAAGCAACAGGTAGATTTAATTTGTTATTAAAGTGGCGTTCAATTTTCTTTAACTTGTACCTTCTAAACGATGTTTCGTGAACAGGGAGCTGGATCTGATGACAATACCTATGTCACAAGAGTTATTTTCTGGCATGGTTCGTTGGCCTATTTTCCTCCTAGCACATAAGGTATGGTCTTTGTCCTCATATTTTGTGATTTTGACTAGTTGTCATTTTTCATCTATAAAGGATGTTCCTACTCTTCTAGTTTTCAACAGCGCTGAGTATTGCAAGTGATTTTGTCGGAAAGGACGAGATTCTTTTCAGGAAGATTAGAAAAGATAAGTACATGGACAGTGCCGTAAAGGAGTGCTATGAATCGCTGAAGTATATCCTTGAAATCCTTGTTGTGGGGGATCTGGAGAAAAGGTAGAGAAATCTTTTCATAAAAGTTGACATTCCATGCACATCTGTAGGGATTTTTCTTTAAGGTTTGCGAAAAAACTTATCAAATAGTTATCTGGGGCTACTTTTTCATTGTAGACCAATGAAATTTAGAGTTTTAACCAATATTTGGCTTGCTTCTCACTTTGAGCATACAACAATTCTTGGGTGCCATGTTGCTTGCTGCTTTGCCTTTCAGGGTCATATCCAACATTGTAATTGAAATTGAAGAAAGCATTAAAAGATTAAGTCTTCTTGAGGATTTCAAGATGAGTGAGCTTCCATCTCTACAAGCCAAATGTATCGAGTTTGTTGAACTTCTGGTAATTGTTGCACTGCAAATTTGAATTGAAAATCCCCACTTGACTTTATTGTTCCTTAACTAAATATTCAAGCATTAGTGATTTTTTGTTTGGCTTACTTTAAGGTTGAGGGAAATGACGCTCATCCCGATAAAGTTGTGAAAGTTCTCCAAGATATCTTTGAGCTGGTAACAAATGACATGATGACAGATGGTTCCAGGTTTGTTGCTGTCAGTCTCTATTCCCATTTTATATCGATTTGATCCCTTACTGAATTTCATTTACATCTGCAGAGTATTGGATTTGTTAGATTTATCCCAGCAGGTTGAGCAGGATTTCAATTTTTGTCTCCAAAGAACTAATCCTCAGTTGTTTGCTCACAAGAATTCTATTCATTTTCCTTTGCCAGATAGTGACCCTCTGAACGAACAGGTGATGATTTTTCATTTTTCATTTATGTTAACCTACCTAGTCTGGCACAATGCACCTGCTTTCATTTGGTAGTCTCTTTCGCAAAATTTTTTTTTTTCAAGTCATGAACTCGTATATGTATTTATAAACATGCATCCCAGAACAGATGTATACATGAGACTAATAGCCACTCTTTTTTCATACTTAAAATGGCAGATCAAGCGCTTTCTTTTGCTGCTTACTGTCAATGACAAGGCAATGGATATACCTGCAAATTTAGAAGCTCGTAGGCGTATCTCCTTCTTTGCTACATCACTGTTTATGGATATTCCCAGTGCTCCTAAAGTACGAAATATGCTGTCATTCAGGTTGAATCACCCCATCTTGTCCCATATCTTTTCTTGGTGACAGCTTTCCTATTTTGCAAATTTTTGTGATATTCAAGTGCGTTCTATCTTGATAACTCAAAATTGATAGAAACAATTAAATGTGTGTAGACATGAGGTACCTAATTATTGTGGGCAACAATCGCTTAATCTTCAAAAAGATCTAGACCTTCAATTAGTCTATTGTACAGGAATAATTTGAAATTGTTTACCTTACTAAGTCTCATTCAAACCTTAAGGAGACATGAATCTATTTTTCAATAATTTGGCACCTGTAGTAGTTTGGATGCATGATGCTATGATTTTAGAACTATAATTTAGTTATTCCTAGTTTATTTATTTTCTGTCATTGCTCAACTGTGAAAATTTTGATTTATCTGGATTTGGTGGAAGATTACCATGTTATACATGCCCAGATTTAATTTTCTTAGATAAGCATCATAACTGAGAAATGCAAGAAAAAAACCTACAAAACCTGAAGAACTTTCTCTCATTTTCAATCATGCTTTAGGAAGCATGCAGGGTGATGTTAATTTTTTGTTTTCATTGATTAATGGTTAGCCAATGAATTTGACCCGATTCAATATACTTCCTAATAGTGTTATTACTCCACACTTCTTGGAAGACATCAACTTTTCTATGAAGGAGCTACATTCAAGCAAAGAACAAGTTTCCATCATCTTTTATATGCAAAAAATTTATCCAGGTAACAGATTATGACTTCTTTAATAATTCTTTTTGCCCGCTCCATTTGAATGCAACTTGAATTATGTGTTCCTCTTTTTCATAGATGAATGGAAAAACTTTTTAGAACGAATGGGATGTGAAAATCTAGATAGATTAAGAGAGGAAGGCAAAGAGGAAGAGCTTCGGAATTGGGCTTCTTTTCGAGGGCAAACACTAAGCAGATCAGGTGAGAGAAAATAATGTAATAATTAATTTGTAATTGGTGGTCCAAACAGAGCAAAAAATGTGATAATCAGTCAGAATATAACCTCCAATTCTCTGGTTATTACAGTTAGGGGAATGATGTACTATAGAGAGGCCTTAAAATTGCAAGCATTTCTTGACATGGCTGAAGATGGAGGTTTGTGAGATTTAATGTTGATGATAGCATTTAGCAGCATTTGTTTCATGATTCAATTGATGCAATTTTTCCTCTTTATAGCAAGAGCATAATCAATTGCACCTATCTCTGTTGCCTGAGATATATATCTCGAAGAGATACTTTCACTGAAACATTTACTCCATCTGATTACTCCTGTCCATCCAGATATTCTTGAAGGTTATGAAGCTGCTGAAAGAAAGAACCGTACATTATTTGCTCAACTTGATGCATTAGCAGATATGAAATTCACGTATGTTGTTTCTTGTCAAATGTTTGGATCACAAAAATCTTCTGGAGACACCCATGCGCAAGACATTATTGACTTGATGATCAGGTAATTAATTTGCCAGGAAAAAGAAAAATTGTTGCAGAAGTTTGCTATCCAATTCATAGAACATATTTTAGTCATCTAAATACAGCCATTGAATTATTGCTTGAAGGTACCCAGCTCTCCGCGTTGCTTATGTTGAAGAGAAAGAAGAGATTGTGGCAGATAAGCCAAAAAAGGTTTATTCTTCTGTATTGGTTAAAGCAGTCAATGGTCTTGATCAGGTAGTAGTTATTTCTGTTAGAGCATTTATAAGTAGAGGATTAATCTTGGAATTTTCATTCTCATGAATTAGTGTTTAATAAAAAGTAATGAACCATGGAAGTAAGTTGAATACCAAATTAAATTTAGACGTTGTTGGTGAAGCAAATAAAAAAGTTGACTGACTGCATTACTGAAAAGAAACTACGTTAAGAATGAAATAACCTTTTCACTTAAGAATTAAAAGCCACAGAAAAGTTTACTCTAATGATGTGCACGCTTACAAACCGCACGGTAATTTGCTTTCTAATCCAACTACTTAAACAGTAATAACTGTTGGTGGTTGTATATTTTATCTTGTATAGGAAATATATCGCATAAAACTTCCTGGTCCACCAAATATTGGAGAAGGGAAGCCTGAAAATCAAAATCATGCCATAATTTTCACACGTGGTGAAGCTCTACAGACAATTGATATGAACCAGGTATACTTTTTCTGCTCTAATTACAAGTTGAAGAATTTTTCAGTTCTTATTTTATCTGGTTTTTTCAGGATAATTATTTAGAAGAAGCCTTAAAAATGAGAAATCTTCTGGAAGAGTTTCTTCAGAAGCACGGACAGCGGCCTCCAACAATACTTGGTTTGAGGGAACACATATTTACAGGAAGGTTCGATCCTTTTATCCCACATGTTGTAATTACTACGTCTTGTGGGTCAACAGTAAATATAAAATTTGAATGGGGATCTGAAAGATTTAGATAAGTTTCCTAGGGAATTTGTCTTGTGGACCATGGATTATTACACTCAGAATCTTGAATTGTCTCCCAAAATTGCAGTGTTTCTTCTCTAGCATGGTTCATGTCATATCAGGAGACCAGTTTTGTTACCATTGGTCAAAGGCTTCTTGCCAATCCTCTCAGGTAATAGATGTCCATTTCTTCAAGCTTCATGTAATTATCATTTAAATATGTGTGTATATTTTTTCCGTCTGTAAATGCAGAAATTCCATATGGCTCATTATTCTATATTTGAAGCAAGGTTCTTCAAAGCATAAATGATGAAAACAGTTGGCTGTATATTGGTTCTATGTTTGCTATGCCAGTGCATAATCTTTCTTCACTAGTTCCTTGATTTATTTTTCTTAAAAGGCCTTTATCCATAATATTTTTCCAGTCAGCTCATATGTAAGTAAATGCTCAATACTCTAAAAGTTGATCCTTGTTTCATCTTATCTGCAGGGTACGATTCCACTATGGACATCCTGACGTATTTGATAGGTTATTTCACATAACAAGAGGTGGCATAAGCAAAGCATCAAAAACAATTAATTTGAGCGAGGATGTTTTTGCTGGTAGGATATAGTAACTCCAAATGTATATCCCAACCATATAGTCAAAATTGATTTAACGTTACCTGGGTTTCATCTCATTTAGGATTTAATTCTACCCTAAGACGGGGATCTATCACCTACCATGAGTATCTACAAGTGGGCAAAGGTCGTGATGTTGGACTAAACCAGATATCAAAGTTTGAAGCCAAAGTCGCTAATGGGAACAGTGAACAAACTTTGAGCCGTGACATATACCGCCTTGGTCGCCAGTTTGATTTTTTCCGGATGCTATCTTGTTACTTTACAACCATTGGATTTTATTTCAGTAGCCTGGTAAGTGGTTTGGACCCCTGAAATAATAATTCCTTTTAGTTAGATTGTCTGTAAATATACCGGAATGATAAGCAACAAGAACATCTATAAGTATCTTATATTACTCTCTAAAACCCTCTTATATTTCACAATGCTTCTTCTTTTCCCTCTCCAATGGATAGATTTTATCTATTATTCTTCGTTTATAATGTATACATACTCTCTACCATTAGTAAATTGTTAACACAATCAGCTGCTGTTTTCTTATAACTCAAGTAATGCTTCCTTTTTCTTTGATCTCTGATCTGCAGTATTTGGTGATTCTGTTACTCTTCTCACCTAATATGTTGATTAATATATAAATAACAACAATTTTGCAGATTTCAGTGATCGGAATTTATGTGTTCCTGTACGGGCAGCTATACTTGGTTCTTAGTGGGTTGCAAAAAGCACTAATCCTGCAGGCAAAAATGAGGAACATACAATCATTGGAAACTGCCCTTGCCTCCCAATCGTTTATCCAGCTAGGGCTTCTAACAGGTTTACCAATGGTAATGGAAATTGGGCTAGAGAAAGGATTTCTTAATGCCCTTAAAGATTTTGTCCTCATGCAATTGCAGCTTGCTGCTCTTTTCTTCACTTTCTCTCTTGGCACAAAAACTCATTATTATGGTCGAACAATTTTACATGGTGGAGCTAAGTACAGACCTACAGGGCGCAAGGTTGTGGTGTTTCATGCCAGTTTCAGTGAGAATTACAGATTATATTCACGAAGCCACTTCGTTAAAGGATTTGAACTATTACTACTGTTGATTGTCTATGATTTATTTAGGCGGTCCTATCAGAGCAACATGGCATATGTATTAATCACTTACTCCATTTGGTTCATGTCAATCACTTGGTTGTTTGCACCATTTCTGTTTAATCCTTCTGGTTTCAGTTGGAGTAAGATAGTAGATGACTGGAAAGACTGGAATAAGTGGATCAAGCAGCAAGGCGGTATAGGAATTCAACAGGACAAAAGTTGGCAATCTTGGTGGATTGATGAGCAAGCCCATCTACATCGCTCAGGATTGGGTGCTAGGTTGTTTGAGATACTTCTTTCTCTTCGATTTTTTATCTATCAGTATGGTTTGGTCTATCACCTTGACATCTCCCAACAGAGCAAAAATTTTCTGGTTTATGTGCTTTCATGGATTGTGATTCTTGCGGTTTTCCTCACAGTCAAGGTAAATTCTTCCTCTTCAAATGAAACTGCAGTGAGGTTTAACATGTGACTTGAGAATAGTGTGGTTATAATATTTGGTGTAACATTGCATGTTTTACTTGTTAAACTTACTTTGATGTCAAACATGATATGCAGGCAGTGAACATGGGAAGGCAACAATTAAGTGCTAATCACCACCTTGTCTTCAGGTTTTTCAAGGTATTCCTCTTCTTGGGTATTCTAGCCACCATAATTTCCCTGTCTGTGATCTGTCAACTATCTTTCAAGGATATAATCGTTTGTTGTCTGGCATTTTTGCCAACCGGATGGGGCCTAATATTGGTAAGATTTAAACCATCTTTCTTTTCACTCCTTACAACAATTTTTCTGCCATGTTCATTCTATAATACATATTCCTCATTTTCAGATCGCCCAAGCTGTGAGACCAAAGATAGAGGATACCGGAATATGGGACTTTATGCAAGTTCTTGCAAAAGCATATGACTACGGAATGGGAGTTGTCCTTTTTGCACCCATTGCTATTTTGGCATGGCTCCCGATCATATCAGCCTTCCAAACTCGTTTCCTTTTCAACGAGGCCTTCAATAGGCATTTGCATATCCAACCAATTCTTGCCGGGAAGAAGAACAAATAATTTTTTGCTGCACAGAATTCAGAATATGTTGATAATATACCGTATACAGCCTAGTCCGTTCATAGTTTAACGTTCGATACATGTCAATAGTACAGTGTATAGCTGCAATTCTTGTCTGAAAGTTTGCGGAAATACAGATGATTTTAGTTGTAGAAACTGAACTGATATCATTAACCATTAAGTCAGCATTCTGATTTTGTAATTGGGTTTACACTTCGGCCACCCAAGGCTCAATAAGATCACAATGGCTCGGTATGAACATGTTTCGGCTCTATTGGGCTGGTTTCGGACCCAAGATCGAGTTGCATGTAATCTCAACCATCCGAACCTGTTATGTTCCTAGTAGAACAATGACAATCAAGTCCCCACACTTTTAATGTTCTTTGTATAAAATATGGTTAGTTCATTTCTATGAAATAAGCCCCTGACTCTATGAAATAACTGAAACATCCTCTAATGTCGAATGCTAACATTCCATCATAGTAAGTCTGAACTCAATTTTTTGAGGTTAATTTGGTTATTTCAGCAGGAGATTTATTTGATATGAATGAGCAAGCTATGACTCTGTTCACAAAAATGTAAAACATAGGGACTGGAATGTTATTACCCCACACCTTGCTCCAAGTATTTTAGCGGGAAGAACCGCGCAACATTTACAGGGTTGTGACTGAAAGTATGATCTCGCGTTCACTTTTAGCTCGTCAACCTCGCCTATCAACCATTCATTTTCTCTTATTTCGTCCTAGAATCCTGCAGATTCCAACTTCTACGATTGCTTCTTCTTGTTCTACTTTCTCTACAAAATCTCCTTCGGTATTGCATTCAGGCTCTGATCATCTCTACAAACTAAATCACAAAGACTGGTTATCGCCCGCCGAAGTTTTGAAAATTTTCTCCAATCTCAAAGACCCCGTTTTGGTTGTCTCTGTCTTGGATCAGTACTCGAAGAGAAAAGACTATAAACCCAATGAAGCTCTTTACACTCTTGTTATCAACCTGCTTGCTGAAGCCAAGAGCTTTGATGCCATTGAAGATATAATGAGAAGAATCAAAAATGAAAAAGTGTGTCGTTTATCAGATGAGTTTTTTTACAATGTGATCAAGATATATGGCAATATGGCTGGGAGAATCAAGAAGGCAATTGAGACCCTTTTTGATATGCCAAGCTATAATTGTTGGCCCAGTGTTAAAACGTTCAATTTCGTGCTGAATTTGCTTGTTTCGGCGAAACTATTTGATGAGATACATGATATTTATGTGAGTGCAGCTAAACTTGGTATTGAGATTGATGCTTGTTGTCTTAATATTCTTATTAAAGGATTGTGTGAAAATGGGAATTTAGAGGCTGCATTCTATGTGCTCGATGAATTTCCTAAACAAAATTGTCAGCCTAATGTGAGGACGTTTTCAACGTTGATGCATGGTTTGTGTGAGCAAGGTAAAGTGGATGAAGCATTTGGGCTGCTAGAAAAGATGGAAAGAGAGGGAATTGATGCTGATACGATCACTTTTAATATATTGATTTTGGGGCTTAGAAAGCAAGGCAAGGTTGAGGAAGGAGTGAAGCTTTTGGAAAGGATGAAGGCCAAGGGCTGTTATCCGAATTCAGGGTCTTTCCAACAGGTTTTGTATGGATTGCTTGAAAAGAAGAGGTTCAAAGACGCAAAAGAGCTTGTGGGTAGGATGATTTGCATGCGTATGGGTCCTAGTTTTGAGTCATACAAGAAGTTGATTCATGGACTTTGCAGTGAGAAGTTGGTGGAGGATATGCATTGGGTTCTGAAGCAAATGGTTCAACAAGGTTTTGTTCCGAGGATGGGGATGTGGAAAGAGATCGTACGATGTGTTTTTTCTGGGCACAGCTCTTGTAACAATGTTTTTATCGGTGAAATGGTTGATAGATTGGCCTGTTGAATTATGAGTGGAAATCACGTCGCTTGCTCTCAATGTGGCCCTGTAAAGTAAATGAGAAATGATATAGCTGAAAGATGAGCAATCAAATTGATGAAATGATTTGAGCATGGTCTTTAGTTTGGAGAGATAATCATGGGTTCAATAACGAATATTCCATTTCAAATTTATGCAAAATATATGAGAAAAAAAAGGTTGGAAAATTACATTGAAATTGTTTTTGTAGTATGCTATACGCATTTGCTAACATGAAAAACAAACGTATCAACATCATGAACATAGTACGGGTACAGCTGTGCCAAGATTCCTCAAGCCTAGCATCTTGACTTTCTATATGGATCCTATACAAGATCAAGAAAATCAACAAATATGCAAAAACCTAGTGTTCACTCTCGTATTCACTGTATATTTTGCAACAGTAAAAATACTATGAGACATCAGTTTCTATTAAGCCAGAATTTCCGTCTTTTTTCCCCTTATTATCCTCTTTAGAAAGCTCAGGTTTAATGGACTCGATCAGTTCATCACCATGTATCTCAGGTTTGCTCACCACATCATCTTCTTTGGTTTCCTGGCATTCAACATTCACCTCCTTCGTTTGGTCCTCAACTTCCACTTCTCCAACGCCATTTGAAGCTGTCTGCACAACATGTTCCTTGGTATTACAAGAGTCATTACCACAGTCGTGGCACAAAGGACTGGAAATATTAGGAATCTTTTCAACTCCAGAGGATGAAAGAGATTCATCAGAGGAATCAGATTCCATGTAAATTCCTTGTTCTGTCATCATTGATGGATCACCTCGGCACTTTTTTGACCCTTTCCGAGAAAAAGCACGCTTTAGGTTGCAAGCATGCTTCTCAGCATGTTTGAGAATGCTCTTTGCTATGCCTTTCCTATTCCCCTTGCCGGGGCTTTCCGAACCACTTCCCTCTGAACTAATACACAAGTCTTTGGTAGCCTTAGCATAAATGTCTCCTGAAAGGCTGTCTTCAACTATGAACTTCACGCCAACCACCTCTGTATTGACGGCTCTAAGATTAGGATGTGGAGACAAGACAGCCTCTTTCATGCTGCTTGAATTATCCTCCTCTCTAGGACTCTTGTGAAACATAGAACCGATCTTTCGTAAGCCCCGTCTTATTGGATTTTTATCCTCATTATTATCACCAGTGTTACTGCTATCATTGTTCAAGGAACCATATGCAACTGAATCAGGGCTGCCAAAGGAACCGTTAGTAACTCTTTGGATCTGGGTATCCAGGCGCCTGCTCTTCCCCTTTCTAGGCTCCCAAGTCTGCGGTACTTCACTTCCTGGGTGATGGACCCATATCCCTGTCTCTTTTTGCCCTGCAATGTTGATAGGTTCAAAATTATCCAGCACCCTTGGTGACTTCTCGGACGATGCAGATGAAAAGGAGCCTTTATTAGCAGTTTCGTTAGCAAAGGAGGTCCGCACATCATCCTTGTTGTTTAGCTCCTCCTTGTTTTGTGTACCTTCCTTGTGTGATATTTCCCCATCACATGGGCTATCAACCCCCTGTTTCAAATACGCCAGCAATTCACATCAAATTTTACTGCCTCTCCACCAGAAGCATTTATTCACAATTTAAAACAACATTTCAAATTGTTATATCTTCGCTTGTTACCTTAGGATTCCCTTCAAGTACTGTTATTGCAAGGTGCAGCCTGCCAATTTTTATGTTCTGAAGAGGAATCCACATGTCGTGTCTCTGGCCATCCCTAAGACCACTGATATTTATGGTACAATCACTGCAGATAGTAGGAAAGTCAATCAATTACAGTATTCACAGAACAAAATTTCACTAAATCACGGAAATTAGAATTGAGAAGTCAAAATAATTAATAACCAAGCAAACCAAAATAGAAAAGAAAGGAGGAAAGAATGGAAAAGAATTGCCAGTTATATATATATATATATATATATATATAGATAGATAGAGAGAGAGAGAGAGAGAGAGAGAGAGAGAGAGAGAGAGAGAGAATCATCTATAAATCCATGTTAAAAATTCTTTAGCAATTCTAAAGGGTATGCAACTGTAACCTATGGCAAATGTATCATGAACTCGAGAATAGATCATCAGCAACTGTTAACCTTACAGCTAACATTTAACACAATTCAAACACCTTTTAAGTTCTTAAATACTACAGACAACCAAAACAAATATAAACTTTGTATCTTCAACATTTGAGTCTATATGAATCCTCAGAGAACTTCAGAGTATGCAACTACAGAATTACTGATACAAAGTTCTATCGAATTATTTATTTTTGCTGCATTACTCATGAACCTATTCCTGTAAACAAATTGCAATAAGAAGATAAATGAAAAGCTGCAATAAACATAATTACCAATAGTCAAAAGAAAAAAAAAACTGCATTGCCTTTTTCATAATATTAAGTATGATCATAGCCCATAAGTAGGTAATGTTATTGCCAGGTTTAGAAAAATACCCAAGGGTATCATCAACAAAATGATCTTTGTCACGAACTTCAATAGTAAGCATATTTGGTGATTCCCATGAACAAATGGGAATCTTAAATTCCTCGTGCCATTTTGGAGCCAGTGTTTTCTTTTGTATTTTAGTCCTGAATCTGTAAGGGCCAAGTTGCCCCTTCACATATGGATCAGCCAGACCTGGTAAATTCAAACCAATCACTGAACAAAAAATTTGGAATACTATGGGATGGAAAAAGGAAAAAAAAAATATAGTTTAAGTCAAACCATTTAAATCCGATGGTTTCATGTCAGATGCTTCAACAACTTCAACTTTGGCATATGCCACAGTTTCCTTCTCATTAACAGAGAACCAATTTTCTGACAAGAACACATAATCAATAAAGGGTTATAAGTTAACACACTATAATAAAACAGAGAAAGAAACTACAACATGATGAAACACACCATTCAACTCCAAATTATGATGGAACCATACTCCTATAGCTCATGCTAATAGATTAAGATAAACTGAAAACTACCATTAAAAAGCTTTTCCCCACAACACCAAAATATACAGCAAAAACCAATAAGAAGATCTATGTAGTGAATTACCAGCCTCCGGGGAAACGAATTTCTCCACATCAACAACCAGCATATTGGGCTGTAAAAAGATCAAATATTAGATCTAAATTCAATCAGAAAGAAATATTACTGGTATTGAAAACCTATAATTACATCCCGTAGTAGTAATGCTGATTTTTAAATGAAGAGAAAAAAAAATAAACCACTATGAGTTTGTGAAATTTAAGCAGCTGAAGAAAATAACCAGACAAACAGAGGAAAATTTAGTGGGACTAAGCATATAGAATTTAACCTCTACAAGTGTCTGCTCAAATGCAATGGACAGGAGCTTGTCCTAATAAAAGAAAAGATAGTACATGTCAGATTTAACAAAAGGGAAAGAGATATAGAGTGATGAAAATTCAGGAATTTATTCCACAAGCACGTATTAAGACTTACAAGCCATCCAGCAATTCCTGGAAGTTCTGTAACATCAAGCCCATGAGTGAAGATAGGTTTCACAGTCATCTGGAAATATGGTGGTTCAGAAAAGCATACCCTCAAACGGCCAATGAAAGGCCACCCACGAAGGAACTTCACACCAACCAGAACCTGGAAGAGAAAATAAGAGCATGGCTTAAAATCGTGGCAATTTAACCCTATATTTCAAACGACGCATCAAAATTTTTGGGACATGAGCCATAGTGTTCAAACCACCCATTGGTCATGAACAGCCAATTAATATTCATCATACAACATATATATCAGTACCTTCCCTTCGACATGCATGCCAGTCAAATGCAACTTGGCCCACATTCCAAATCCCAGTCTTTTCCTTAATTTTACTGCAAGTATCGCACTCATATCATCTGCCGTGAGAAAATTCATTCCCAATTCCAATACCTGCAATTGTCGGATAATAAAATCTCATGGGGATAGTAAAAAAAATCAGTGCCCCACTACAAGACACTATACGAACACACCAAATTAGTGTCTAGGGTCACATACCAAGTGATCATCATCATTGGATTGGCGAAGAACCCTCATTTCTGTAAACATTGGTGGGTTCCTACCCAGATACAGATGCTGAACCACAGCCTGCTTCTGTAAACATAGCAAATATTATTAGCAATATACTCATTCCTAACAATGAAATATTCATCTAGGGAATTCTCATAATTGTTTCACAAAAGTTTTTATATGGAAATATTTAGAAGAAAAGCGTTTAGTGGTAAACCAGATGAACCTCAATAGCACAACTAAAAGCATTATATAAAGTCAATCCAGAAAGTAAATAAATTCATACTACAGTCCATGGTTTGTACTTCTCCAAGAACCATGGTATAATGGGGAGAAGTATCTTCTGTGAAGCAATCTGTTCCATACATATGGGCCAAATTTTTTCGACAGCATGATTCAACCACCTTACAGTTTCAGAATCTGAAAGCACCTGAGAACAAAGAGAAAGCAGTAAAGCATAGAAGTTGTCATCTTACTCCAAGAATCAGATCAATAACTAAGCATATGTACCTTTACTCTTTGAAAATATAAGAATTGTATAAAATACAAACTTGATCTTTCGATCACTTTCATTCGTATTAGTAAAAGTGACAATATACACACACACACACACTTTTCTACTGAATCCAACAAATTATTTGACTTTGTAAAGTTCGATTCCACTTCTTGCAATCAAAAGAAATTCTTCCCAATTCACAAAAATCTCATAAACAAATAACTAGAAAAATACCCTTCTTTGATTAGATTGCTTTCTCTCCTCGAACTGCACTTTCCTCCTCAATCTCACAACATATCGATCATGAATCTATCACCGAAAAAAAAAATGATTATAAATAAAAGTATAAAACCATATTTACGAGAAAAAGTAAATCGAATTCAACTAAATCAAATGAAAAGCATACCAAGTAAAGATAAATTAGAGAGCCGAAATAAGCAACTGGGTGACAACTATTGAAGAAGGAAAACAACCAAAGGAGAAACAAAACAATGCATACATGGTGCATTATCGACAACTCCATCAAACTCATCTCTTTTTCTTTTTTCAATGAGTCTTTCTCCTCTTTAACAAAATGAAGTTGAAGAACAAGTTTCCAACTTTCCAAAAAAATCAAAACCCAGAAACGAACTTCAGAAAAATCGAAGGGCAACTGTTGTATCGTCTCTATGACACTTTTGACAGTTACTACTACAACACGGTTCGTTTGGAAATAGTTTATAGAAAGAGAAGGGAAGACAGAAATGAGTGATTAATGAACAGATAATTTAAGGCCGGTCTATGTGCCTTAGAAAGGAAGTAATCAACCATATTTCATTTTATTTAATTACTGTGTATGTGTTTTATTTTTCAGATTTGGTCCGACTGGGAACAGGTTTTCGTATGAATAATGATGAACAGCTTGAAAAGCAAACCACTAGTCAGATTGAAGTTCGAGTGTTTTAACTATTTATTGATTGACAGGTGTCCAGTACGTGTCCAGTACGTGTCTAAACGTGGCCCCTCGTATGTCGACAAATAGATAAGATTACTTTTAAAATTATGAAAAATACTTTTAATGTTGTTAAATTAATATTATTTATTTATTTATAAGAAAATTAATTAAAAAGTAATACCAACTAATCCAATAATTAAGGGAGTCGTAGGATGAACGCGCTCGCATGTTCCCTTCACCGAATCGTGCTCTTCTTACTAGCCAATGAAAACGTTGTGATTATTATTCTTAATTATTTCTATTACCAAATTAATTAAAATTACATGGTTGATTATCTTCTAGTTTTGGGGACTCCTTTTCTTAGGGAATACTTAATTATATATTATTAAATATTATTAAAAGCATCATTTATTAATAAAAACCATTTTTAATTAAAAATCTTTAATTATAAAATAAATTTTCTTAAATATATATTCAAAAATTGATGATAATATTATATTATTAGAATTAAAATAAATAAATTAACGTATAAAGATTTGAACTAAATTAATTTATTAATTTAGGCCAAGTTTGAATTCTCCCCCTAAGATTTTAATTTTTTTTTAACTTATTTACCACCCAAAAGAAAGCAATTGTCTTAATTAATACAAATTTGTTCATTTAAAATACATGTAATAAATTAAACAATTTGATTAATTACAATCGATTACGTGCTAAATTATGGAATTATACCGTGTTAGCTTTAATTATAATTACCATTAATTAAATTAGTGTAGTCCATGAAAATTAATGGGACAATGACTCCAACTTTATAATAGGATTAGTTGATTTAAATCACATTATGAAATTATTTTGTTACCAAATCATCATCATTAGTCATCACCTAATTACGGTCAATTATTAAACCAAGAATATTAAGAGAAAGTTATATATTCTTAAGAGAAAATGAATTTTTTTTTTTAATCTCATCTCATCTCATCTTGGTCCCTATGAAAATATTTAGTAAAGTGCAGTGCAGTGCAGTACAGTACAGTCATCAATGGAATGGACAATAAAGAGTTTGTCCACTTCCCAAACCTGTTTGGATTTCCCTTGTCGGCATACGCAGACAAAACGCACTCTCTTTATCGATTTGACTAGTAATTACGATATAATTGGATTGCTAAAAACACCCCACTTGATTACTGATTGCATCCCCTTTCTGGTTAAGTTGTCTCAAATAGAAAGGGAACGGGGTTCGTTTAGGCTCATCAAATTGGGCTGCTTAGTTCATTTGTTTCTGTGTTTCTCTTTTTCAATATTTTCTTTTTTATTTAATGAAGTTATGAATCGATGGAATTGACAGAGGACGACAAAGACAAACGATATACTCCTAACAACGAGGCAGAAGCTGCCATTTCGGCTTTTAGAATGCCATGCATAGCCATAAGAAAGCTGAACTGAGATTGGGACTCATCTGTACAAGATATGCCAAGAAACTATCCTTCTATGGAAATATGTCAGCACTGAATTGCTGTAAACACACATGACATAATGCACAGATATACCCCTTCTGGAAATTGTAGTATTAATGTTTGCTTGCTGCTGTCGCTCATGTAAAACGAATTCTGATTCATCTTAACTGGTTTGCGCATGGATGCAGAAACCTATGATTGGGAAATGACATAGATATCCTACTGAAAACGATGACGATAATTAATGTTTTTTCTCCAATTCCCATATCATGTTTGTAAAAGAAAACAAAGAAGCCTGAAAAGACCTCTATATTCAACTTGTGAATTTCTAGCTGCTGCACATCTGGCAGGTTTTGCCAATAATTTTCTTTTACACCTTAATTATTATTGAAGAGGACAATTAGGGGTTTCCTTCCTGCAAGTGTTCTTCTTGCTTCTGTATTTCTTGTATAAATAAGACTAAACCTGGATCATGAGTTCCTCATTCTCAAAGCTTGTGTTAGAATTTTCTTTTCTCTTACCGATATTTATCTCATATCTTTATGAATTTTGTTGCAGATACAAAGTGGTGCATGCCAATGAGAAGTAATTGATAGCATTGCAGTAAGTTTGTTAAATAAAACAAGCAAGATTTTGCTCAAGACCGCGCAATTTGTTCATGAAAATCCGCATCTGGGTATTGGGCTGTCATCTGCGTACGTTTTGCCGCTGAACGACAGAAGATAGAGTATCGGATAAACATGCAATTTCCATAAGGAAGAAGAAAAATGGATAGGCCTATACCTTGATGCGCTGCTCATGAACTTAGGCTGCGTGGTCTTGAGCAAGATCTTAATTTCTGCAACTTTTTTTTTTTGCGTGTTTGTTCAGGTAACCTGATTACCAAGGTCAGCTTTAAGTTATATTAGTTAATGCTTTAGCAAAACTTGTTCAAAACAATTAATTATCAGGTTACGTCAAAGAAAATTTAACATGGGTGGAATGAGAGCTAGTGTTTATAGTGAGACTTTAAAATAAGGCACCTCCAGCTGATCATGTTCGTGGAGGACAACCAGTATTGTTTTAGACGATAATAGAGAGATGCTATGATAAGAATATCATCGGATGACGAAATTTCCAATGCACAAATAAATTAAACATTCCTTCGTCAACTAACAAGAAAGCATGAAATACTGAAACTGTCGTTTTCGTATCTTCAGCTGGTCAGTTTCATTTTGATAAGGAAAACCAAAGTTAATGTTCCAACCACGATTTGTCAAACACTCTTGCTTTCACCGAACCAAGTTCAAGTGAAAATCACAAATGAGCTCTTATTCGACGGCTTCCTCTTCTTCATCGAAGCTGTTATTTCGCCAGTTATTGAGAAGGATTCCTCCACCTACACTTACCTTCTGGCGGATGTCGCCCACCTCGGTAAATCCCGCGCTGGTTGGTCAGCCACTTTGCTTCTCATTTTTTCTGGTTTTTGGTGTTTATGGCGAATGGGTCTTTTTGGGAATGTTCTTGCAGGAAGCACTTCTATAAGTGCTTTTTTTGTGAGCACACGTAGTCTCTAGGAGCACTCTAATAATGCGCTGGGAATCCTTTTGTTTTGTGTTTATTTTATGGTGTTAGATTGGAGCAGAAAAATTATGTTCTTGGGACAAAAGGCACTTGGAATCCTTCTCTGTGCGTTTTCTCAGGAAAAATGAACTTTATTTTTTGCATAAAAATATTTTTAAGTGCTTTCAAATCCTGAACCCCTCTATAGTTTTTACCAAAACAATCTCAAACACAACATAAATATAATATGGTTCTCAATAAAGCAAAGTATTTTTCTGATATAAATATCAGCCAAAACACTATTAAATGGACAAAACTTCGCAGCTGCCAGTTTAAAAGCGTTTTGGCACCCTTCTATTAGAAACATGAATTGATGGGATTTCATAAAAACCATTTGATGGCTGCATATCATGTTGAAAATACAAGTCCGTATCGCATGCCCGAGTAAAAATTCGTTCTTATGCACATTTTCATGCTGACATGAGATTGAAATGTACATATCGGCAGTTGATTGACCCCGTAGATAAGACCGGTTGACAGAGACCTGAAAGTTATTAAAGATCTGGGAACGAAGTTTGTTTATGCTATGTGTTGGATATATGTGTAGTATTCTAAAATACCAATGTCCCTTCTCCTTCTCATTCTGCCTTCTCACAAAGGCAAAATCACCAATCGGAGTCATTGTATATTTCTTTTGCTATTCTTCTCACAATATCCCTCCTTCTCAGTCTGCCTTCTCACAAAAGCAAAATCACCAATCAGAGTCGTCGTATGTTTCTTTTGCTATTCTAAATTTGCTGTAGTCAGAGTGCAGCCTTACAGCAAACATAGTCATTATTTTTTGGGACTATACTGCCTTTCATCTTTGCTGCAATAAGATACGCATCCTAAAAGAACAGAAATAGTTTGTCAAGACAGTGCCTTAGCATGCCTTGACTCCTTTATATGTTATGGAAGTCTTCAACATTTTCGAACACTATGAACACCCATGTACATGCTGATCATGTCAGAAGAAGTGGACTCATTAAGGTTTGGTAGTGGAAAATAATATCACTTTCTTCCATTGCTTGTGACTGTGAACTCTAATTCATATAGCTCACTCGGTATTTGTGAATGCAAACTTGTACTTGCAGAGTAAGGTTCCGGGTGTGAAATCTATCATATCAAAAGCAAGCGGTTCCAAGGCTGATCTTCCTGTTGAACACGGGGATAAAGTCCGTGTTGCTCATCTTGTTCCTGCGGTATACCTGGATATGCCCGTTGTTACATTTTTACTGTACGTATTACGTTAAGGTGTAAGAGACGACTCGCAAATGATGGCTTCTAAGCCGCACTTGTGAATGTTGAACTTTTTTCTCGTGTGGATAAATTGATTAGCCTGGATGTGGGAGGACAGATTTTCAGGTATAGGGTCTAATAACTACTTTATCAGAAAAATGAAATTCTTTACTGATAATTATTATGTGATGTTTCAATTGTCAAGGCCTTAAATGATGCTGAAAATTTATCAAACATAAGAAATGTACCATGTAAAGTCGTGCCTCTCTTCTATCAATTCTGGGTTGTTCTAAAGATTCCACGAAGAGCTATGTTTCTGTGGAAGCTTTGAATCACTATTTGATTTGATATCAGATTATGGTGTGGAATTTTAGTGCTTGTTTATCACCCTACAAATGATGGAAGATATGGTCATTCTTTTTCATTTAAACTAAACAGCATTGATGCTTGCTTTTCTTCGTCTGCAATGAACGAATTTATGTGTGGCGAAGGTTTAATACCAGTTATTTTCTTGCAGGGAGGAAGATCAACTCAGCTGTACAGTTAGTGCATTCACAGGTAAGAACATGAGTTTTTTGTTTATGTTATGAAGTGAAGGGGAGTGAAAATTACTGAGTAATTTATTACCTTACCAGTCAGTGAATTCAACTCAGCTTCATTTGTAACTCATTTTATCTTGTTCCAGATCTTTACATTGGCAAAGGACACATTAATCTATCAATTAATACATAATATTTGTCACCGGTCAAATCATCAAATGGTCCGCTAACCAGGTCATCAGCATACCTCATATACGTGGCCTTGGGTCGTCTATGAAAGTAGAAGTTTTCATCGAAAACTTTTTGGAGGGATTACAAGCTGAGGACAAGATAATGTCCTCTGGTCTGAGTAAACGAAAGAAAAATCCTACCACTAAACAAACAAATCAATAGCTTATAAAGGAAGGTAAACAAAAGAAATAAAGTATGAAAGATTTCCTAAAAGAATAAGCTGTTATTTTATCAAATAATAATCTTAAATAAAAAAAAAAAAAAAAGGAGAACTCTTTACTTAAACAACGAAGAAGGATTGTAGCAGAAAAAAAAAAATTCCCAAATTAACATCTGGCATAGGAAAAACAAGTTTTAACACTATGAAAAGTGAGTATCTACATCAAGTTTTAGGTCTGCATTTCTAGCTTGGTACGTTCATCTACTAACTTGAATATATGTTTACTCAACAGATTTAAACCTGTCATATCCAAAGATGATGGATGTAACAGTTCTGGCAAATATGGCTTGTGGGATGCAAAAGATCTGACTTCCAAAGCCTGAAGGGCTTTCGCCGAGTTATCCCAAGTGCTGATGGTCTTGTAATGCATCATTCAAGTTACAATGTGTACAAAAATATTGTATAATGGCCCTTAATAGGATAGAAATAAAACACAAAAAAAAAAAAAGAATAAAAGTTGTCAAGCAACAAAAGATTGAATGATCTCACGAATATCTGCCTTTTGAGGTAAGTCACTTTCAGGGCTTTGCAATTCATTGATTAGTCATAATAGTCCCCGATCACTGATCGGTGAGAATTTTATGTGGGGAATTCCTTCCCGGGAACTTTGTAAACTTTGAGATTGAAAAGCAGTTTTCTTAAGCGCTTTCAATGATAGCTTGTGTGCATTAACTAAAAGTAGCCTGAAAGAGAGAGATTCATCTCCTGTATGAAGCATATGAAGTTAAAAAGTAGGTGCAAGAAGCACATGAGAAGCAGGTCCTACCATGACCATGTGGCTCACACTGCATTCTGATCCCTAAATTTTTATGTTCTTTTAAATAAGATTAAAACTTGTCAATTTCTTGAAATAAATAAATCTCTAATCTTTGTTATAATAACTATTATTTTTTCTAATATTCAGTTTTGACTATTGAGGTTTTCAGTCCCTATAGCGAGCAGGAGGACCTGTTAGATAGAAATATAGAAACTATGTCCTCTTTTGAGAAAGCATAAAAAGGTAGGGACCATAATGATAATAATATGATGATTATGGTTATCTAACATGCGAGCGCTAATTATAATAGTACAACACCAAGTCGCTGTCGACCAGATCATTCAATAGTCTCCACCCTTAAGGGAAATTGCGAGGCAACTTCTTTCTCTCTTCTTGTAAGAAAAAAATCAGACAAGAGAGAGAGAGAGAGAGAGAGAGAAAAGTTCAAACCTTTGATTGACTTCGAGCCTTAATACGAATCCGAAGGCATAGCCATAGATCTTAACAACTCCAAACATGAGTGAAGAAGACAAAAACAGAGCAGTGGTCGTTGATCATCAGCATCATCACTATGAGCAACCACCTCCCCCTCAATACGGGACGTTTCAAGGGGTAGCCAACTATCCTCCTCCCCCGCCGGCAATTGGGTTCCCTCAGCCTGTCCCGCCTCCTGGCGCCACCGACCAACCTGTTCCCCCACCACATCATCATCATTCTCCTTATTATAGTCATGGGCATCAAACTGTTCCGGGTATCTCCTGATAACGCTCGAAAAAACTAGTTAATACGCATTATTACAGCTGATATTTGTCCATTTGTTCTCGAATTTCCTATGATTGGCTACGAATTAGATGGTAAATTTCATTGAGTTTCCTGAGTTGAATAAATCCAGCCCGATCCGCTTAGTTTGTGCTTTTCATCGATGAACTTCGGTATGGAGGTTTCGAAAGAATTTTAATGGTTTCATTCAAAGTTTCTGATAAATTTCAGGATTAGTTTCTCATGTATTTTAGAAATTTAAGGGGGTTTTGACGAATTTTTGAAACCATTTGACCTGTCCGTTTGTATGTAGCTAGATGGTGGGAGAGGTAAATGATTCCACTTTTTTTATGCAAAGTAAGATTGTAGTGAAATGTTATTGCTTATGTGATAAATTTTCCTTATAGTAGGTGATTTGTATTATTCTAGGTTATGCAGTAGCTGAAGGGAGACCAGTGAGAGAGCGCCCCCTTCCTTGCTGTGGTATTGGTGTTGGCTGGTTCTTGTAAGTTGCTATCTCTATTCGTTCCTTTTTGTTTTGTAGTATGATTTAGGAGCTGCATTGAAATAGCTGGAAATTGAGTGGATATGGCATTTGCTTTTAATATATCATGAATTCTATCATTAAATTTTCATTTAAAATTTCTGCTGCAAGCATGGTTTGGTAGTTGTATTCTAGACCACTATAAAAGGAGCTGCATTTTATTAACTGGGTTTCTTTTTTGATGCTTGAAGCAACTGGCTTTTATGCTTGGTTTTAATTTTGGTTTATCTAAAATCAGTAGTGGTAGAGAACTAGATTATGGTTGTTAAATTTTATAATTATCTCTTCCTAGTATTTTTATTTTGCTCCTAAACAATCTTGATCTTGGGTTATTCTTGCTGATGGTTCTGGTTGTTCAATCATTTGATAACCAAAGTCATTTAGGAAAGTTGATTCATTGATATTGATCATAATGAGATGCTTGCTTTTTTGAAGGTTTATTATTGGTTTCTTCCTCGGTGCCATCCCCTGGTATATTGGGTTATTTATTCTAATGTGTGCAAGGATAGACCACAGGGAGAAACCAGGATATATTGCTTGCACCATTGCTGTGAGTGACTCTTTCCTTTAACTTCATTTTGAATTGCCAAACATAGTGTCATCTAATTATATCATTGCAGGAGCACATACAGAAAGAATAAAGGAATGAGTCTTGTATTTTTATCTTTGGGGTGTTCTGTTAATTCACTTAAGTACAGGATTGGGCCAGGTTTGATGGCTTTATTTTCATAAATCTGTGGTATGCTGTTGGTTTCATGCTATGGACGTTTTGAGCATACTGCATTTGAATGTTTAAACAGTAAGGGCAATTGCACCAATTAAGTGCATTGTGGGTACCATACCTGTGCGTTGCGGGTACCATACCTCTGCTCCCTGCAGAAATTTCTGGTTTCTGCCCATGACATCTGTAAGTGTGTCGAGTGCCACCTTAGGCATAAGTGAGCAGCAGTGTGCGAACTGTAAATACGTGGACACACATTTGAAAGTCCTCTTGTTATTCTCCATTGATATTTGCCTGTTTTCTTATGATCTCTTCCAGAGTAATTGTTGTTGGATTCAATATTTTAGGCAAGTTTGCTGAGATATTTCTCTGACATGAACATATGTTTGCAGGCTGTTCTTGCAACGATTGCAATTATTCTTGGTGTAACAAAGGGAGATCATGACTGGTAGTTGTATAGGTGGCAAACAGACATACAAATGTCTGAATTCCTGAACTGTTTCTGGGTTTCAAATATCATGTGAGATTGTGAGGGAAGTTGCAAGTCCTTGACTGTTAATAATGGTTTACAGAACTAAGAAATGAGGAAACTGCAATGCCATTTGTGTAGTGATGATCTTTTTATTCAGTTCTTTGTATTGTAAAAGAAAAGTATGTGCCTGACATGAAAAACTCTGGAGATATGACCATTTCTTAAATCATATGTATGTATTGAATTGGATTATGAGATTTTTGCACAGGGTTTGAGCTCGAACATGGCCAAAAACCTCCTGCTAGAGCTTGATTGTGATTTATTTATATATTTTCCAAGCATATACGTGAAAGATTAATACATGGTTTTTGATCATTTAACCAAGCTCGATTGCTGAACACAGAATGATCTCATTCATTTGAGGAATTTAAGTAATTAAGTGAAAATATAGATGCATTTGAATGCATCTATTTCTAATGATTCACTTGCGCTATGTTTAAGTAAATTTCTAAAATATAACATTATTTTGGATTTACTCCCAAATTACTATTTTTAATTTTTCTTGTTAAACTGTACTGGTTTGTAAGGTTATGAACTTGAGAATTCTAACATAGAAGTTAGAATGTAGCCAAACAAAGCCATTGCTGCCAAATTTCACGCAAGAACCAAACAAGGCCTAGGGTTTTGGCACCGAATCCAGTCCCATAAGACAAACCGCCGCATATAAACCTTGAACTCCTGCACAACTGCGAGCGATCTCTTTCTGGAGGAAAAGAAAATGGTTACTATCTGGTAAGTGTTTGATTCGTTCCTGTTCTTTTCACTTCGATTGTTGTAAATGGTGACGTTTGTATTTGGGGTTGTTTGTAATGCAGTTTCACCAGTACCAGGTGGTGGGAAGAGCTTTAACCACCGAAAACAACGAGCATCCTAAGATTTGCAGAATGAAGCTCTGGGCTACCAACGAGGTACGCGCCAAATCCAAGTTCTGGTGTGTTTTATGAGACTCATTTAATTCGATTTATTTTTAATGCAATAATCTGGAACAATTTTTGTTATCTTATGAAATAAGAATCCGCAGTTTTGTATCTTGATGCATAGAGAGAACTGTTATGGTGGGTGTGATTGTCCAATTTATGGTGCATACTGTGCCCGTGATATATCTGTTTAGCATCAAGTAACTGGATTTAAGGCACCCGTAACGTGTAACCACCATTTTGTGGGGATGTAGCCGCTGCCCGCTAGAATCATCTGAGTGATGCTGGGGCATGTGAACAATTATGTACCATAAGGTGTACAATTTTGTGATTGAGATGAGATCATTCAGCTGATTGAGGCTTTTGCGTTTTTCAATTTATCTTTTTGTTTTTCTGTTCTGTTTAGGTATTTCTTGAGGCTGAAGAAAGTTAAGAAGAGCAATGGGCAGATATTGGCAATCAATGAGGTATATATTTGTTGCATCTAATCATACATTACTTCTATTTGTTACTTCCTGGTATAGCATGAATTGGTAAATATTATGTGTTAAGAGTTAAAGTAGGATATAACTTATTTTCATATTATTATTATGTCTATTTTTATTAGGGTAAGATTTCTTATCAAAGTAGTATTGGTATTCCTACTTTATTTTGGTTTTTGTTTTGATCCTATATGAGGACATGTTCCATGTACTTATTATAATCACAATGAATACAAGAATTTATTTTCTTAAACATTTTGTTTGCGTCATTATCAGTGAAGAGGGGTTTGTACCTTCAAATGTGTTCTATTAGATTTCTGTCTTAAAAACTCATATATCTCTGCATGTAAAAATGTGAGTATATGTGATGTATTAATGATAGTAAATTTTGAAATAAAGACTATGGATATCTATACACATATACGAGGTAGGTAGTCGCCTAGTGTTTCCAATGCCTCCTCACCATCCCTGGGTTTGATATGTTCAAATACAATTTAAAATCACTTGCCAGTCTGCTTCTCAGCTTAGTTGTCTAGTGAGTTGTGGTTGCATCTTCTTTGCAGTTTGATGCATTGATACTTTTTAGATCAATTACATATATTGGTACTCTTGTTTGTGGGAGAAGGGGAGTGTGGCACACAAATATTGTTGGATGGAAGTTGTGAAGCTGTATGGATATAAGAGGGAGTGGTTTTGAGGATTTCTTAGCTGCAGCCAACTTTTTTGATAGTATTCTTCAGATGGTTATGAATTGCTTTAAATTTTGTATTATGTGCTGCATTCATTGAAGCCAATAAGAAGGCGTGCATTGTGGAAAAATTTCAGAACTGAACATGCTTCCCTCAAGGAAATGTGAGCCAACTTGCATGAATTTGGAGCTTTTGATTTTCTTAAATGGAAGTAATTTGACTACTCACTTCTAAAATGTAAATGATATATAGATGGCCATTGTATTATGTGTTATTCCAAGAAATTCGTTGGGCATAAATTCTAATCTACCTGCATTGGTTTTGACACAATTAGTGATCGTGTACTGTATCAGCCTCTCATAGGTTTTAGTAGGATGTCGTTATGTCCCTTAAAATTTGTTTTTGAACCTTACTCTTCTTCTTTTATTTTTGTTTGGTGGATTATGAAAATTTTTCTACTTTACACGGAAAAGGTTATCTTTGTATAATTTCTTATACTTGGACTGCAGATTTTTGAAAAGAATCGTACAAAAATTAAGAACTATGGCATCTGGTTGCGATATCAAAGCGGAACTGGGTATCACAACATGTACAAGGAATATCGGGACACCACTCTTAATGGGGGTGTAGAACAAGCTTCTCGTCACCGAGTAAGGTTTCCATGCATTCAGATCATCAAGACAGCCACCATACCAGCCAAGCTTTTGCAAGATGGAAAGCACAAAGCACTTCCATAACTCAAAAATCGAGTTCCCTCTTGTTTTCAGGAAAGCTAGGCCACCCACCAGGATGACGAGGACCACATATAAAGCTTCCGGGCCCAACTTGTTTATGTGACTCCGTCTTTCCTGCCTGATTGGGGATGATGTGCTGTGTCAGCATTTTTGGCTTCGTTATCACAATACTGAGCCTTGAGTAAGATTTCTTTTATAAAGATCTTATATCACTTGAACTATTGCAAGCAGACAAAAAAGATGGACTCAAGTGAGGCATTCATCCCCCAGACAATCTTACGATCCCTTATATTTTTTTTTTCTCCAAATTGTAGAAGCTGACAAGAAAATGGACGGCCATTAATGTTCACACAGAGCACAATCTGACTTTGCCGGAAAATAACATTTTTCTGTGCGTCATAGCTCATGTCACCGCATCTCACGGCACACAATTTTAATAATAGTTAATAAATTGAAAAATTGATATATGAAGATGAAAAAGAGTTTGAAATTATGAACAAAATTAAAATATAGGAACGGTGGGTGTTGGATATGATTCAGGGTCTGACAATTTGCAAGAAGCTTCCTTTGGATTAACCTTGAGCCATTAATGGTGGATACAATTCTTTTTGATTAATCAAGGGCTACAAGAATGGATGTGGGTTAGTTCAGATTTAAAATTAAATACCAATTTCAATTGGTTAAGGTATTAATTAACAATTCCTCAACCTCAACGAGAAGAAACGTATTCTAAAGTCTAAACACAATGTTCTACGACTTTGACATATAATATAAAATTATCGAATTTTGAAAAATTATAATTAAATCTGAACCATATATAACAAAAGATCAAATGGCACGTATCTATGAACTCCACCACTAGCTGGTTATCTTCTCTGGAAATTTGTAAAGCGACACTGACGAATGCTTACAAAAGAGATTTTCTCACTCACTTTGAATTTATCTGCCAGCTTCAAAAATATAATTACATATCTCTCTCATTTTTTTCTGCGCAAACATTTATCATCAATACTTCCTCTTCCATTCTCTCTTTCTCTGTGAAATTAATGGAGTTGTCTGTGAAATCCATAGCTTTCACCATTTTCTTTGTTATGGTGATAAGATGGGCATGGAGAGTGCTGAACTGGGTATGGCTGAGGCCGAAGAAGCTGGAGAAGTACCTGAGACAGCAAGGTTTATCAGGAAACTCTTACAGGTTTCTGTCTGGAGACTTGAAAGAATACTCCATCATGATGAAGGAAGCAACATCCAAACCCATCAGTTTTGACGAAGATATTGCAATTCGTGTTATGCCATTCCATCATAAATTGATAAAGGATTATGGTATCTTTACGTTAATCTCCCTATGTTTTCCTATATTTTATCTGTCATAAATTAATTGAAAACTAGTTCTGATATGTTCTCTCTTTCTTCTTCACGACAAATAAAATTCTTCAATGTGACAAACGTTTGAAGAATGAAATCTATATTGTATCATGTGTTTATTGGCCAAAAAGTTCCACTGAAAAGTTTTGAGATGGGGGTTCAGATACTGCATTAGGTAGGGGTCAATAGTTTCCTGATAAGATGGGCATGCATGTGGCAAATGTCTCAAGCTTTGAATATGAGCTATATATACCACGTGTAAAAATGATTGTTCTTTGACAAGTGTGTGAATAAAGACCAACGTACCTTTTACAGTTACTCTCTCGCAAAATTGATACAATTATACACAAGTCTCTGATTCCTCAAGGACACTAACATTTGGTTAAAAAAAACGATGCAGGTAGGAATTTTTTTATATGGTTTGGTCCGACACCGAGGGTGAACATCACGAAACCTGATCAAATAAAAGAGATATTTACCAAGATCAATGATTTTCAAAAAGTCAAATCTAACCCACTAGCCAGGTTGCTGGTACTTGGACTTGCAAACCATGAGGGTGAGAAGTGGGCTACACATAGAAAAATAATCAACCCGGCTTTTCACCTTGAGAAGTTGAAGGTTAATTACTATATATGTTGTTTCTCTATTAATTCGTTCCACCCGTTCATATTTGTGTTTGCTAGTTTTAAATATTTAATTTGGAGTTCCTGATCCTTCTGCTTTTGTTTCAGATTATGTTGCCTGCATTCTATGAGAGTTGCAGTGAAATGATCAGCAAGTGGGAGAATTTGTTTTCCAAAGAGGGATTTTGTGAGTTGGATGTATGGCCTGACCTTGTAACTTTGACAAGTGATGTGATTTCTCGAACAGCATTTGGGAGCAACTATGAAGAAGGAAGAAAGATTTTCCAACTCCAAACAGAACTAGCCGATCTCACAATACAAGTTATGCGTTCCGTTTATATTCCGGGATGGAGGTAAAACATACGTTTAATTATCTCAAGTTGAAAAAGAGCTCGCGCACACACGCACCTCTGTGAGTGTGTGTGTGTGTGTGTGTGCGTATCCAAATTAATTGTCTTGGTCTGGAGTTTGAATCACGCTTGTCCATTATGTAGTTGATATAGCCTTGCATATGCGAGCTTTCATTAATAATAGCTCATTCTGTTAATCTTATATATTTAGGTTTTTACCAACCAAGAGGAATAATAGAATGAAGAAAATTGACAAGGAAATACGAGCTTCACTCATGGGGATCATAAAAAATAGAGAGAAGGCGATGAAAGCAGGTGAAGCTGCCAAGGATGACTTATTAGGTATACTGATGGAGTCAAATTTTAGAGAAATTGAAGAACATGGAAGCAACAAAAATGTTGGAATAAGCATCAACGATGTGATCGAAGAGTGCAAGTTATTTTATTTTGCCGGCCAAGAGACAACCTCAGTTTTGCTTGTTTGGACAATGGTTTTATTGAGCAAGCATCAGGATTGGCAAGCAAGGGCAAGAGATGAGGTTTTTCAAGTCTTTGGTAATAAGAAGCCTGACTTTGATGGATTGAATCACCTAAAAATTGTAAGTATTTGCAACTTTAGTTCTTCTCCGCAAACCTCTACAATTCAAACTACAAATTTGCACAAAAAAAAAACGCTGTGTAGGTTCTCTAAACAGTTACATATTACTTCAAATCAGGCATTTAAGAAGTGTCGAACGTTGGCACCTGAGGACTTTCTTCTGCAACATAAATACAACTTTGGACTTGAATGACGATTAATTTTAATTTTGTATGCATATGTTACAGGTTCAAATGATATTTTACGAGGTTCTGAGGCTTTACCCACCGGTTATTGTGCTTAGTCGAGCTATCAATGAAGAAACAAGGCTTGGAAACTTGTCATTACCGGCTGGAGTTCATGTTAACTTGTCTGTTCTCCTGGTTCACCATGATCAAGAAATTTGGGGTGAGGATGCACTAGAGTTTAAACCTGAAAGGTTTTCGGAAGGAATTTCAAAGGCAACGAAGAATCAAGTTTCGTTCTTTCCTTTCGGATGGGGTCCTAGAATTTGCATCGGACAAAATTTTGCTCTGATAGAGGCAAAAATGGCTCTGGCAATAATTCTGCGGAACTTCTCATTCGAGCTGTCTCCATCGTATGTTCACGCTCCCAAGCCAATCATAACTCTTCAACCAGAATACGGTGCCCCCTTAATTTTACGAAAATTATAGTGTAAGATATAGCAATGATATTTTGAATAAGTGGTATTACGAGTAAATGTTGTCAAAATGAGGCATTGCAAGTGCACGGTACCATAAACAAATAATAAAGTAAATAAGTTTTCACAATGATTCATATTTATGATTTAATTATTAGATTAAATTATTTAATTTTTATTTAAATAAAAAAATAAAAAATAATTAAATTAAAAATAATTAACTACTAAATTAAAATAAAAAAAAATTATTAAAGTAAAGCAATAAAAGTGAAAGTTTTAAAGCATATAATTTTACCTCAACTAATTTGAATTGATTTTGTCTACTTTTATTAATTGAATTTAAGATTATGATTGATAATTTAGATTTTTAAAATTATTTATTAGTATTTTAGAATTATACTAAAAATATTTACAATTATCAATTTACTATATTATTATATAAATTAAGACGATAAAAAATTCATTAAGTCTATATATTTAATATATTAATTACACTAAATATACAAGTATATTTCTATCTTTTATAAACTTAAATGACATTCTTTACAAAGATCATAAGTGTAAATATCACATTAATATGCCATCAAAATATTTAACTAATGACTAATTAATCAAATGTATTAATAACAATGAAGAATACTTAACTAATATTCAAAAATTTCAATAAGTTTAAATAGTTAAAAATTAAATAATTTTAATTTGATTATAATATAATTTTAAAATATAAAATTTAGTTTATAATGTAAAAAATTAAAATTATCATAATTAATTCAATATTAACAAAAAAAAAATAAGCAAAAGAATAGAAAAAAATACAATTCTTCCTGATTGTTAAATGGATTTCATTCAAAATTCAAGCTTATTGTTGATTCTCCTTTCTTTTATCCTTTGATGGCTTTATTTCTATTATTTTTCCTCCCTAACAGTCTCTTTCTTTGAATGACATGTGTTTTTCCTTTTAAAATAATGAAAAACAAATAGAACTTTTGAGATCTTCTTGTCAGAAGTCATGACCTTCACTTTTGACGTCACGGTGCCAAGATTTCTTTAGGGCCGCTTTCTTAGCTTCTTGAGTCAAAACCATGAAACTATTGCCCTAAGCAAAAACTTAAATGTTTGAAGCAGCGATCTTGGATTCCAAAGCGCCGTTAGAGGTTTTGTTTTCTTTGTATCTTCTTTGCGTTTTAAGACTTAGTTTTCCACTTCCAAAATTTATTATATCATGAATTTATTTTTATTTATATAATTAATAAATTAATTAAATAAAAATATACTAAAAACAAATAAACAAAGTATAAACTAACAAAATATATATAAAAAAAAAGAGTATAATAAAATTATAAGAAATTAATTTCTCCATCTGATGATGTAATTAAGTCGCATTTTTGATACCATAGTTTGCAAGAAAACTGTAACCAAAGACATCAAAAATTATTATTTAAACCCCTTATCTTTAAGCTTAAAGCTTTGGTAAGTGGTAACTTCATTTCTTTTTGCTCGAAGCCAAAATGGCCTCGGCAGAAAACTCTAGCTAATTGTTTAATTTGCTGTTATAAGATTTGGTTTCACAATATTCATCATGTTATAATTAATAGATGGAAATGCTACTACATAGTTTCAGTTCAAGGGTAGCAAACAAATCTTCTACAGTACTTGGGATAACAAATTCTAGATGGAAGCTGACTCGTGGAACATGAATTCAGAAACCCATAAGTTAATTCATAAGTGAACAGTTTAAACTCTTGATCAATTAAAATTTTCAGCACAATGGTAAGCTTTCAGAGGCTTAGACCCTAAACACATGGTAAAGAGAGATCTTTTGCATCCTTTTTAACATTGGGAAACTTTGTTATTAAAAGTCTTTCTCGTATTTCACTTTAATAAATATATCATCCTCCAATCATGTTACAGCAACCTCAATGAAGCTATTGCTACTTCCATGAGAAAAATTAAATTTATGATTTGATCTAAAAATTTAAGTTCAAAGATAAAAGTCCATACAATTGTATTTAACACTCATGGGACTTTGTTTTGCTAATTTGAGCCTTTGAAGTTTCAAAGACTGCAGTCTGATAAGTTAATCGCTACAGCTAGAAGTTGTTTTCTTAATGAATTTTCTGCTTTGCTGTGCACTCAAAATTGTCTTCTCTGTTTTTATTTATTTATTTACTTGTTTTGATCTTTTGTTATACTTTTTTCTGGCCGGTTCCTTTTATAATCTCGGTAAAAGTACAGTAGTTGAAGCTGAATTGATCGATTATAACTAATATAAGTCAGACAAATGTTTTCATGCAGAAAACGACCACCGTGTTTTAAAAGTTTATTCCCACAGAAATTTGATCAAGTTTTTGGTGTTTCAATTTGTTGCACAGAGGAACAATATAAGCTTGAATATATTTATATGTTCAGGAAGAAAATATCTCACAGCATCTGCGTTTTGATTTCAGAAATGTTTTCAACTTGTAAGCTGGATCTAGAAAACCATTAAACAACATGGTTTTGCCTTCTTCTTTGTGTCTCAGGTTGTCGCAGTCTTGCTCAAAAGCTATTATGTTAAAGATTAATGATAGCTGACAACCTGAGAATCCATCTGGTCATGCACCATTACATAATTGAATATTATACGATTCTTTTTCTATGGACAAACTTTCAAAGGAATATTTTATTTTGATACGATTGTAATTACAATTTATTTTAATTTTTTTTTGGATAATTTAATTAAAAATCATAAATTTGTGGGATTTTTGTACGAGGTGGTGGTGTAGACGACAGCTCGAATTGCCTTAGAATAAGAGCCGTCTGTCTGTCAACTTTGAATTGTACGTAAATGTATTTGTTTCTCTCGTTCATTAAATTCCTTGGCTTTGGCCTACTATTATGAAATGAAACAATTAAGAGAATCATTCTGATTGAAGTTTAAAATTGGTAACGGAGGATTCCAAGTTGTGGTCGTAGGAGGATTCCTCATTAAAAAATAAAATAAAAAAAAATTATAAAGGAGATGGCCAATAGGTCTTCACTATTTCTCTCAATCAAACATGAAGTTAAAAAACTTCTGGTCCTTCGAGAGAGTTTTGAAGCATGCAGTTGAGAAGGAAGGGTGGTTTTCAATTTAGACTACACAAAGGTTTATATAGAGCATGTGATACATTTAATTCAATGCAGTTCTTCGTACAACTTGAACTTGAACGATTGCTGCTCATTTTTGACTTGATTACTACACATTGAACGGTGATTTTGAATTTTCTGGAGAGAATCATTTATGTAGCATTATATGAGAAAATTTTAAACAAAATATTTTATAAAATTAATATTATTAAAATAATAAAATTATTTAATTAATATAATTAAATAAATTTATAATTATTTTATTCATTATTAATAAATATAATTTTTATTTTTTTAATTAAATAATTTTATTATTTTAATAATATTAATTTAATAAGATCTTGTTGTTTAATTTTATTTTTTATTATATATTGAAATAATAATAATAATAATATTATTATTATTATGGCAAGAATTGATTGAAGTAAAATAAATTAAAAAAAAAATGAGTTAATTTTCAACAATCAATCGGCTTTGAATTTAGAAATAGGTGATGAATAATGACAATCGATAGCGACAGAAACACAACCAGACTGTCAAAGTTGAAAAATATAAACATTGCTTCTCACATATTTTATATATCATCAATAAACTAAATACAATTGTTTTAATTATAAATAAATTAAATACTATTATTTAACTCTTTATATATATATATATATTTAAAGTTATCTATTTATGTTAATAATAATAAATTTAAATTATTCATTATATTTGTATTTGATTATTGCAACTATTTTTTTTTTCCTTGTGTAATACACCAAAGGGCCGCTGTACAATCAATTTGAAGGCAAACCTGCATCCAGCCATCTATTACAAGGTTGAAGATTTTCAAAATTCAATAATTTTATTTAATCATTAATATTTATTATTAATTAAAGTGTCTGGGTTAGATAAAACAACATGCACCCTTTACTATTTAAAAAAAATAAAAAATAAAAAATAAAAAAAATAAAATTAAAACTATTTTAAATATCAAATCACATACAAGTGATTTTACTTTAACTTGAAATGAACAACTAAAAAGTATTTCAATAATATTAATCGTTTTCATGCCTCAACGCTAAATGGATTATTATTTATTTTAAGTTAATCTTTAAAAATATAAATAGAGAGAGAATTTAATTAATTAATTATTAAAAAATTTTAAATAAAATTATTTTATTATAATAATATAATTAATGTGATATAAATTTATTTATTAATAAAAATTAAAAAATAATCATATAAATTTTTTCATCACATTAATTAAATGATAAAATTTAATTTAATTTAATTTAATTTAATTTTTTTTATTCATTATTAATAAATAATTTTTTTTAATTTTATAAATTAAATAATATTATTATATTATTAATATTTACCTAACATGAGAATTTAACTTAAAATTTTCTTTTAGTTATTAGATTGACTGTGACTAGAATTTTCTTGAGAGGTGCCAATACACCTCATTATAAATGTAGCTATCAACGACTCTTCACGAACGTATCAAAGTTTCTCTTTCTGCAAAAATGGAAATATCTCTGAAATCCATCACCTTCACTATTGTTTTGGTTACAGTGTTAACATGGGCATGGAAAATGCTGAACTGGGCATGGCTGAAGCCGAAGAAGTTGGAGAAACAACTGAGACAGCAAGGTTTCAACGGCAATTCTTACAAGTTTCTGCTTGGAGACGTGAAAGAACACGCAAGCATGTTAAAGCAATCAAAATCCAAGACTATCAGTTTCAACGATGATATTGCAATGCGTATCGTTCCATTCTTTGATAAAGTCGTGAAGAAATACGGTAAGTACAATGTTTTTTGTCTTTCTTCTTCCTGGAAATTGTCAGATTACTCTAAAAGTTATTGTTTTAATTGTAACTGGTAGAAAAACTAAAGATTGGAGAAGTGGATGATGAAATTGGTTAAGACTGACACATGATTCTGCTTGTTTTAAATAAACACCTTAGTTTGTTATTATTGAAGGATTTAATCAGATACTATGTAGGCAAATAAGATAATAAGACTGATACAAAGAATTTACTTTTAATTTTTAACTTTCACACGAACTTCAGTTTGCCTTAGGAAACACTCTTTTTTCAAGGGTTTTTTTTTTTTTTTAGCTCTCCCTCGTTCTTTTTTCTTCTGAACATGTTTCACTACACTTGTAGATTTGTACTTTTATCTATTTCTGTCTCTCTTTACACGTACATGCATGCGTTTTTAAAGGTGTTAAAAGAAATGAACCGACCGAAGCTTGAAATATAGAGGCCTGTCATGGTTCTCTTGAACATGTTTCACACTTAAAGATTTGTACATATCTATTCCTCTCTCTTTACATACGTGTTCGCACGTATTTTTAGAAGTGTTAAAAGAGGTTGGATAGAGCCCAAGATTGAAATATAAAGGTCTATCATGACATCATGGGCTTAGTTGGATCAAATTCACAAGGCCTATACTGGAGTCCGTACGCCTCACTTATTTTTATTAGTTAAATATTAAATTTTGAATTGTCTATTTTTTAACTAGTCTAGTCTGAC
Source organism: Khaya senegalensis (assembly GCA_032402905.1). Lineage (NCBI taxonomy): Eukaryota > Viridiplantae > Streptophyta > Magnoliopsida > Sapindales > Meliaceae > Khaya > Khaya senegalensis. The sequence goes on along the minus strand of CP135552.1, from coordinate 10,931,920 downwards.
TCGCAATCCTGCATGGGTTTTATTTTTTACGGATCAGTTTGACTTTTGAGACAACATTACTCATTACGTGCTTGTGCAGCCAAGACTTTTATCTCCCATCTAAATTTGTCGTTATGCTAGGGAGCCTAAAAAGTTTCAGCAGGTATATTAACTAAAGGCTCGATGTCAGGCGGCCATCAGTAGAATCTTAAAAATTGTATGCGTATACGACAAAAAATAGAATAGACGTGTGACAAATTTAGCAAGGGCATACAGTGATTAATTTTTATTTTGCTTCCAACGTTGGTGTATATCGGTCAAAAAATGCAGGCAAAAATTCTTTTTCCTGGGTTGGGCCGATACTCATGATCAACATAATGAATCCTGATCAAATAAAAGAGGTATTTAGCAAGATCAGTGATTTTCAGAGACCAAGATCAAACCCAATTTCCAAGATCCTCACTACTGGACTGGCTAGCCTCGATGGTGAGAAGTGGGCTAAGCACAGAAGAATTATCAACCCAGCATTCCACGTAGAGAAGTTGAAGGTCGTTATTTTATTTTTCTTTTTGTTCATCTGTTAATGTTTCTGTTTGCCAGATTCAAGGAATTGATTTGCAGTTTCTCTTTTTCGCTTTTGTTACAGCTTATGTTGCCTGCATTCTATCAGAGTTGTAGTGAAATACTTAGCAAGTGGGAGAAGATGATGTCTGAAGAAGGATCGTGTGAGTTGGATGTATGGCCTTATCTTGTAAATTTGACAAGTGATGTGATTTCTCGAACAGCATTTGGGAGCAACTATGAAGAAGGAATAAGGATTTTCCAACTCCAAACCGAACTAGCTGATCTTGCCTTACAAGCTTTACAGGCAGTTTACGTTCCGGGTTGGAGGTAATTAAGTTAATAAACTATCAAGCTTGAAAACATATTTATCAAAAAACTTAGTTTGGATTTTGCGCAGGAAAGAAAAGGGTCATATTCAAAGAACAAAAGTTAAAGAAATATTAGGATTATCTCTTGATCTAAGACTGAGTTTTAAAATATTAAGCTTTAAGGAAGTACATTTACCTTGGATGTAGCTTTCAATAGTTCATTGCTTTAATATATATTTATATATATTTTCTGTACTTAAACTTCGGTTGCTTATGTGTATGTGTAGGTATGTCCCTACTAAGAGAAACAGGAGAATGAAGGAGCTAGACAAGGAAATACGAGCTTCGCTCATGGAGATTATAAAGAAAAGAGAGGTTGCAATGACAGCAGGTGAAGCTGCAAAGGATGACTTATTAGGTTTACTTATGGAATCCAATTTTAGAGAAATTAAAGAACATGGAAACAACAAAATGAAAGGAATCAGTAGGAATGATGTGATCGACGAGTGTAAGCTATTCTACTTTGCCGGACAAGAGACTACTTCTGTTTTGCTTCTTTGGACTATGGTTTTGCTGAGCAAGCACCAAGATTGGCAAGCTCGTGCAAGAGAAGAGATTTTGCAAGTCTTTGGTGATAAGAAGCCTGACTTTGATGGATTGAATCGCCTTAAAATCGTAAGTATATATTTTCGACAAATACATGTAGAAATTTGATTCTAATATGCAATATTTGTATGCCAATTTGTACATGCATAGATTTTAACAATTCAGTGTCAAATTAAGACAATTTTCATATTGTTTCATGTGACAGGTTCAAATGATATTTTACGAGGTACTCAGGCTTTACCCTCCATTGCCTGTGCTTTCTCGATTTGTTGAAAATGAAACGAAAATTGGAGACTTGACAATACCAGCTGAATCGGTAATCACCTTGCAAACTCTCCTGGTTCACCATGATCAAGAACTATGGGGCCACGATGCAAAAGAGTTTAAACCTGAGAGATTTTCAGAGGGAATTTCAAAGGCGACGAATAATCAAGTTTCCTACTTCCCATTTGCATGGGGTCCAAGGATCTGCATCGGACAAAACTTTGCACTGGTAGAGGCGAAAATGGCTATGGCAACAATTTTACAGAAATTCTCTTTCGAATTGTCTCCATCATATGCTCATGCTCCTCATGCGTTTATATTTCTTCAACCACAACATGGGGCACACTTAATTTTACGGAAATTATAATCAAAAGCTGTTGTCAAGTACGATTGATGTCTCAACTTTGAAATATTAGCATCAACTAAAATAATGTATCCCCCCATGTAATAAAATTGATTATGTCTACTGGTAAATGGAAATTCATTGCGAGGTTTGGAAATTAATTTGCTCTTAACGAGGATATGTATTTTTAACACACAAATTTATTATTATCCTTCCTTTTTAATTTTTATAATTTAAAATATTTTTATTAAATTAAAAAAATTTAAATTATATAAATTATAATTCAAATTCACTAGAGATATATTTAGATGGAATGAATTTGAATCAAAGTAAATCACCAATTTCTTCATTGGAATCGTGGGCAACCTTACACCAAGCACCTTCTGTGACCATTAATATTTCTTTCTGGGAAGAGAGAGATGATAATACTACATCCAAGTTTTATCCTTATTACTCTACTCGCTACTTTCTTAATTTTCTGAGATACTACCCTAAATTTTCTTTTGTTGGCATATTTTTATTTGATAAAATATTAATTTTAATAAAAAATTAATAAATATTTAATTGACAAAATTAATAATAATAAAATAAAAAATGAACCGAAGTTAAAATTTAATAAATTTAACTAAAACAATAAAATTTTATTTTAAATTAATTATTAGTGAATCTGGGAATGATTTGACTGTATTAAATTCACATTTGAGTTATAAATTTTTTTTTTTTTTTCGAACTCCTTAATTCACCATGGCCTAACCTACTAATGGTCCCGCCACTACCTATTATTGTCCCATTCTGACTTTATACGCACGTTTGCTTTTGCCTTTCTATGAATAAAAGTCGACAGCTAGAGGAGAGGTTCCAGGCTCTAAGTTTAGTTGAAATAATTTTATTAAAAATAAGTATCGAATTTCACTTGACAAATTCATTCGAATTAAATGTAATAGTTTGATAAATTAAATAATTAAGTTATTTAAAATAAAACATAAGTACTAAATTTTTTATGTCATGCAATTGAAAAAGTATAAAATAGAAAATAAATGTTGATTTTTTTTTTTTGATTTCATGCAATTTAAATAGTGAAGATGATTGATAAGTTAATATATTAAATGTTATTTTCAAAGTTTTTCTCATTTCTTCCAATTAGCCCCATGTTTACAAATATCACATCATACTAGTTTCATAATATCTCAGTGTTTCCTCTTCTTTTCTCCATCTTGCATGAAAATGCAGATTTCAGTTTGGTCCATGGCTTTCTCTTTTGCTTTTGGTACCATTATTCTAGCAATATTTGCGTGGAAGCTGCTGAATTGGTTATGGTTAAAGCCAAAGAAGCTAGAAAAGTTGCTTAGACAGCAGGGTTTCTCCGGCAACTCGTACAAACTTTTTAATGGAGACACAAAAGAGATTTCCAGGATGAGAAAAGAAGCAACAAGCAGACCCATCAGCATTTCCGATGACATTTCGTCGCGGATTCTTCCTTTCGAGCATCATATCATCAGCAAGTACGGTATGTGTTTGTTCTCGTTTACAATTGATACATAAAATACTCTGTAAATCCACTGCTTAATGAAGGTTCAAGAACAACGATCTTCTTGGTCGTTAATTGATTCTTGTTTCCAATTGCTCTTTCTTTTCTTCTTTTCCTTCCTTGCATCTCTCCCCATATTAAAAAACATGGAGAGCGATGTCTAGTTTTGAATCCAAAATTCTTTTTTTTTTTTTGTTCTAAGTTCAAATATAATTTAAATTCCTAGACAACATAAATCAAAAACAAACAAGGACTGATTTGAAAATTGATTATTTCCATAGTGCAATGAAGCTTCCACAATTTCTTAATTCGCTAATTTTGTACCAACAATTAAACGACAAGAATCGTATTCCTTAGGCTGGAAGACATCTACAATTTCAAAATTTATTTTAATGATTTTACTTACACGTTGCTTGCAATTATATTATTTGAAAGATTGGATAGCATAGTAAAATTTGCTGTGTTCTACCATATTCTTAATATTTCCACGGGTTTCTAAGAGGTCAATCATTCACGAACCCCATTTAAGATACTGGAAAAAGATGAGTGCAACTTGTATAGGTTCTGTAAGCGAGCCAAGCTTGTGTCTTCTTATTATTGGCCTGTGTATTTGTGTGGATGAGATTGATCGGTTATGTTTCAATTATTACAAGCCTAATAATGGCATTACCACTTTCTTTTCCCGATTACTTTCCACGTTACGACAACTTCTGGCGAAAAAGTTATTAACTGTGTACAGTTATGACAGTAATTCGAATTTTATGTCACCATGGACTATGTTTATTTTCATTTATAGGGAAAATTTGAACCTATATATGGAGTATAGACGGAGCTCTGTAAAGTTTGAAGGTTCACAAAAATAATTATTTACTTATATTCAAATAAGTAAAAGGCAAACCTATTAATTAGTTTTCGAAAAATGCAGGTAAGAATTCATTTACTTGGATTGGGCCAATACCAAGCATAAACATCACAGATCCCAGTTTGATAAGGGAAATTTTGTCCAAGCATGAAATCTTTCAAAAAACCCATAGAAACCCTCTTGCTAGGTTGGTCGTGTATGGGATGGTCTTCTACGAGGGCGATCAATGGTTTAAAGTCAGAAAAATCCTCAACCCGGCGTTCCATCTGGACAAGTTAAAGGTTTAATTCTATCTTCAATGTTCTATATTTCACACACGCACACAAAGACACCCATTATATTCATTATTTTGCTACTCAATTGAGCGAGTCTTAGTTACTCTTGGTGCATTGCACCTCCTTTATTAATTTCCATATGCTTATGTCAGTGTGTGTACAGACAAACTTCAAAAGAGATGTGAGATAACAAAGACTTGCAAAAGGATGATAAGTGCTTGTATATCGAAAATCATGCAGATAGGTTGTAATTAACAACTGTGTCCATCATATATTTTTGAAATATTTGGTATTACAAGGTCTCTATGCATTAATCTGAATCTTGATTAAACAGACAACGAATCATTTATATGGTATGTCCGATGAATAGATGTTCGCCAATTTCTAGTTTTGCAAAATTAAAATCTCGAGCATTACAAAGGACTTGATTCTCTACTGTTACTCCACTTTGAGTTTGCAATTTTAACTTTTCTGAGGTTAAAAGAGCATCTTTTTTATCCTTTTATTTAGAATTGTCTCACCCATTCGGTTGATATTTATCTTTCATTTCTTTTTCTTTTTTTTTTTTCTCTACAGGATATGTTCCCAGAAATTTTCACAAGTTGTAGCAACCTGGTAGAGAAGTGGAAGATTTTAGTCTCGAAGGATGAATCATGTGATTTTGATGTGTGGCCTGATATTCAAACTTTGACGGCGGATGTGATTTCTCGGACAGCATTTGGTAGCAACTTTGAAGAGGGAAGAAAAATATTTGAACTTATCAAAAAGCAAGTTCAACTTTTGACTGAATCTTTGCAGTATGTTTACATCCCTGGATGGAGGTAAAGTATACCAACTTCGATCTTTTAGCTAGTGTTTACAAATTGGATCGGGTATGTTGCTGAGCTAGGGTGTGCTTCCGAGCGTTTGTAGAAATTACTTCCAAATAGAGAGAAAAGAAAAGTAAAAGAAAAGGACCAAAACCAATTTAAAAGTCTCCAGTTTTAAAGAAGAATATTATCCTATAGAATTGTTTGCTTGCAGGTATTGGCCTACTGCAACGAATAGAAGAGTGAAAAGAAATTATAATGAACTGCAAAAACTGATAAAAGGCATCATAAATAAAAGAGAGGAGGCATTGAGAGATGGAAAAGCTAGCAATGATGACTTATTGGGTCTATTAATGGAATCAAATCACAAAACAATTCAACAGAAGGAAACTGGAATGAGTATCCAAGAGGTGATTGAGGAATGCAAGCTATTCTATTTAGCTGGGCAGGAGACTACTGCATCTTTGCTTTTATCGACAATGGTTTTGTTAAGTGTGCATCCGCATTGGCAAGATCGTGCAAGAGAAGAAGTTTTCCAAATTTTTGGGAATGAAGTACCGAAATTTGATGATCTCAACCGCTTGAAAGTAGTTACCCAAATTCTATACGAGGTACTCAGGTTATATCCACCAGCAACTTCGCTTAACCGAACTAATGTGAAGGAGACAAAGCTAGGAGAAATTGTTCTACCGCCTGGAGTCATATTTTCAGTGCCAATAATTCTTGTTCATCGTGACGAAGAATACTGGGGTGATGATGCATTGGAGTTCAACCCAGATAGATTTTCTGAAGGAGTTTCAAAGGCATCAAAGAATAATCAAGTCTCCTTCTTCCCATTCAGTTGGGGTCCTCGAATCTGCATTGGACAAAACGTTGCACTGATGGAGGCAAAACTGGCTTTGTCAATGATTCTGCAAAATTTCTCTTTCCAGCTTTCTCCAACTTATGTCCATGCTCCTGCTCGTAGAGTAACTCTATTTCCACAATATGGTGCTAATATGATTCTACACAGAATTTAGTATGTTCGTACTTTGTAATGTTAAATTGCCTTACATTTTGGTAAAAGTAAGGATGTTTTATGGCAATAAATTGGGAATCGATGATCCCTTCTTGTCTTTTTTATTCCTGGCTTAAGTAGATGTAAAAAGTACTTTTACCTAAATACTCGCAAACTCCAATTTCGTTTGTGCCTAGAGAATTGTTTATTTTGCCGGTTTTGCCTACTACAACGAAGTAGAAAAGTGAAAAGCAACCATAAGGAAATGCAAAAGCTGATAAAAGTTATCATAAATAAAAGATTGGATGCGCTGAAAGATGTAAAAGCCCTCAACAATGACTTATTGAGGAATGCAAACTATTCTATCTTGCTTGGTTGGAGACTACTGCATCTTTTCTTGTATGGACAATGGTTCTGTTAAGTGTGCATCCACAATGGCAAGAACGCGCAAGTGAAGAAGTTTTTCAAGTTTTCAGGAAAGGAGTACCGAAATTTGATGATCTGAACCTGTTGAAAGTAGTAACCCAAATCCTATTTGAGGTACTCAAGTTGTATCCACCATCAGCTTTGTTTGAACAAACTACTATCAAGGACATCAAGATAGGAGAAATTGTTCTACCACCTGGATTCTTGTGTTCAATGCCCATAATTCTAGTTCATCTTGATCAAGAAAATTGGGTGATGATACGATGGAGTTCAACCCAGATAGATTTTCTGAAGGAGTTTCAAAGGCATAGAAGAACAATAAAGTCTCATTCTTCCTATTAAATATGCATTGGACAAAACTTTACACTGATAGATACAAAATTGGTATTGGTAATGATTCTGCAAAAGTTTTTTTTCAAGCTTTCTCCAACTTTTCTCCATGCTCCTGCTCGTTTGATAAATCTATATCCAGAATATGGTGTTCATATGATATTACACAAAAATTTAGTATGTTTGTGCTGTTGAGTCGTCACACATTTGTGAAGTTTAAATTCTGATAAGAGTATTTTGTGAGTTCAACGATTGTTTTCCATATTTCCTTTGCAACAGTAGGCGGCAGCCTACTACAATACAATAAATAAAAGTGTTTTTATGCAATCAATTTTTGGGTAAGAAAGTTAAGAGTTTGCCCAAACAAGACCCTAGTTTCATACAGCGTGGGTGGTGGTTCTTATCGTGACGTGCCGAGGCCTGTTGTTATGTCTTCTGTTTCTGCTAATCCTTATGTAAATATATGTGGATGTATTTAGAAATAGAAGCTAAGCATCTAGTTACACTCACAGGTGTGGCCCAATTATTATGCATACACGTGGGCCCTAAAAATGTGAAATCCATGGGTTGACAAAAAAGGAGCAAACTTTGGTTTGCTCACTTGTTTTTCTGTCACATGTAATCGAAATAAAAAGATGAAAGTGATATGAACAACTTCCATAAAACTGCGGAATTAATTGAATCCGCCATAGTTGAAATCCAATGCAAAATTGTTTTCAATTTTCATGTTCCCAGTTCCTGCATCCTCATCAAGAGGGAAGCCAGAGCAAGGTTACCATGGTGACCCGAACATCTTCAAGCATGACAAAAACAAGAAAAAGCTAGTTATCCTTTAAATCTTGATCAAATTTCTCCTCCACATTAAACCGGGCAATCCATATAAACCGATGCATACATGTAAAAGTCTGTGTGCAACCATGCAAAGACAGGTGAAATCGCAGTTTGTAGTAAACTTGACGCCAGTCGAATCGGAAAAAGAATAATACGACTTGATATTATTGATGGCCATAAGAATTTTATTGTACAACAATTGTTGATAATGACTTCTCTTCAATTCAAAGTTGAAAAACCCGTGCTGGACTAAATAATATCGATGAGCCAAAGTCATAGCTCAATAGCTTTTATGAAATATATAACCAGTCGCGCAGTTTATCTTCAGTATGAATCACTGATGTTAAGAAGAGAATAAGCAAAGAGGCAGAGGCCTTTGCTTCGCGTATTATGTTCCTTATGCCCATGTAGTAACCTCGTGGATGATGGTGTTTTCCAATCAAGAAGCTGTGTCTGCTATAGAATAATTCCAACTAATCTATTCGTTCAAGATTGAACATCGCCATTTCCTCGAGAGCCACACGAAAGGAACTTCGAGGAAGACATTCAAGATTCTGAATTGCAAGATCAGCCTTCTCTTTTGCTAATTCTTGCGCCATCTCAATGCCTCCGCTAGTCTTAACAAATTTAATGGCTTCATCGAGGGAATCAGTCTCGCAGAATTCAGATTCAATGATCTCTCTCAATTTTGGCTCTTTCTCTAGAGCAAAAATTACTGGTGCTGTCAGGTTTCCGTTTGCCAAGTCACTGCCCACTGGCTTCCCCAGCTGCTCTGCTGACTGTGTGAAATCCAATATGTCATCAACAATCTGAAATGACAGACCAAGATTCTTACCGTATTCATACATTTGCTCGCTCACGTTGCCATCTACTCCACTAAAAATAGCAGCTCCTTTAGTACTAGCGGCAATTAAGGAGGCTGTTTTGTAGTAGCTCTTGATTAAATACTCCTCAAGTTCTAGGTCACAGTCAAACAAGCTAGATGCTTGCTTTATTTCACCACTTGCAAAATCTTTAATAACCTGCCATATCACTAATGAAGATTACATATAAACTAAATCTTTTAAGGATATCATGGTTCAGATGCAATTTATGATGCCCGGAAATTTAAGAATGAGAGCTAATCCACGCTGTTTCTGTCTTACCTGACTGATGAGTTTAATAACTTCAATATTTTCAAGATTTGCAAGGTACCATGAAGACTGAGCAAACATGAAGTCCCCAGCCAGTACTGCCACCCTAGTGCCATACAATTGGTGAACAGTTTCCTTTCCTGAAAGGAGGCAACAATAATCATTTGAATCAGAGGGAATCTTGAAGGAACATAAGTCTAAAAGAAAAGGGGAAAAACCATAATGTTCCACAAATGTTAAAACTGGTTGCACAGGAATAAAATCATTCCATCTAGTTGTAAGAAGCTTCTAAGATAAGTTGACTTTTATCTTGTAGTATCCTGATATGGTCCCGTTTCCACTAATGCAGACAGAACCAGTCACAGATTACAATGTTGAATTCATTTGCCATTGTCAGAACACATGGAGCTAGATTTTTAGTAGCCACAAGGATTTATTTCAGTCAGTATGTTTCCAAGACTGACACAATTAAGGTAATTCATTCAACCGTGCTCCCTTGGCACCATCCCAATGGAAGCTTAAAACCAAAAGTAGGATGTAGAAGCCAACACTTCCGTTTTAAAATACAAAACTGATGACCCGATAAAGTATGGAAAAGAGCACTCAAATCCTGAAAGTGAACGGCTAACACACATTTTAGATGAAAATCCCAGTAACTTCCTTCAATTAAAAAGGGACAGCAGTCTATGCACAATCAAACATCAAAGCACCAATATTTGACAGAGTCAATTTGACTCAAAACATGAAAGTGATCACCTAACACATTTTTTTAGATGAAAATCTTACTAACTTCCTTCAATTGAAAAGGGACAGCAGTCTATGCGCAATCAAACATTAAGGCACCAATATTTGACACAAACAGAATGAGCAGCAGAAAAATGTTCCTCTGTTTTGGCAATGGCATGATCTATATCTTGATAATGGAAATGCTAAAATAAAATGGGCTCTTGATGAATAGGTGAATAGCACATTGACACAGTAGAAAAGGCATCAATAAGATTTTTTAAAAAGGATTACCTCTTCGCATGTCACTTTCATCCAATACATCATCATGTATCAAGCTAGCAGTATGGATCATCTCAATGATCTCAGCTAACCGACGATGCTCTGTGGTAAGTTCCCTTAAAGAAAATAGCGAAGAATTAAGCTCCTATTTAATTTAGATAATTTATTAAGTTTCTAAGAAAGGGTTCTGAACACTGCTTACTTCAAACCAACTAATTCAGCCGTCGCTCTTGACACTAGGAACACCAAAGCTGGTCTCATCCTCTTACCACCGGCACCAAAGATCTGCTCAGCTGCAGACATTAAAACTGGGTTTTCTGCGCCAACAATCTATCAAAGCATAATTATCAAATACATGATTTACAATTTAATATGAAATAGATATCAGAAGTCAAAAAGAGGATGACAAAAATTGAAGTCGGTTAGGTGTTACATAAACGCATCCTTAAGAGAATACAATTTAGAAACAAGCTCAGTTTCTTGTCTGATACAACTACACTAATCAATAACCTAATTTGAAACTATAAAAATCTTTACAGCACTGACAATAAACTAAAACTCCTCAAAAGTTGACTGGAAACATTTCTTCTTACTTTTAAGTCTTCATATTCCAACCTAAATTATCATCTCTCTAGAGAAAAATAGTACAATCTCAGGTGTGACAACATGAAAGTTAAGGAGTTGCTGCTGAATATAATTGTAGTTATAGTGCTTATTATCAAACTCTATGTATTATCTAAGGAGAAAAGAATATGAAGAGCCATAAGTTCCAAAAAGTTACATCCCAAAGGTAAAAGCAATAATTCTTAGAAACTAAAAGTATCTTTTTACAGAAAGTCTTTCTTCTTGCAACCCAAAACACAATGAATTGTTCCAACTTCACTTTCCCTTGACGCCAACAAAATTTTGATGAATTCAAGGAATTAATTATGCGGGATCATCTCATCATGTTACCATCTATCATCCTCAACACTAACAAACATCGAAATATTCACAAAAAATACTCACAGACTGGAGATTCTGATTAAGAGTCCGCAGGTCATCAGAAACCACTTCAAATAAATTAGCCAGTGAAACTGGACTCCTTGACTCTTTCTTCAAATCCAACGCTGTTGAAGGACCCTGACCAACTCCTATATTGATTCCACAAGTAAAACACAGTTATAATTTCAATAACTAATCCACCATGATAACAATATAAACAACTATGTTGCATTAAACCAAATTCAAACTGCTACAGTAAAGCAAGCACGCCAAACTTAAATTGAATAAAACCAAGCTAACGGAACAAATACAAAACACGCTCAGGTATCAAAACAGCAAACACAACAATTAACAATAAGACATTGTACCAGATTACATAAAAGCACGTTAAATTATTGCATAACCATAAACAGCAAACACCAACTCTTTGGCCATAAGCAAGGCAACAGATAGCATAAAAACAAGTAGCAAACAAACAATCCATAGCTATCAAAAAATAGTACCATTAAGAAGAGACTCAGGTGTTTTCGTTGAGTAAACTCGACATCGAGCAAGATTTTGCCTACAAACGACCAATCTCCTTGCGCCGTAACCTCTGCTACTCTTCCTAGAACCTGTCTTCTCATATTTTCTCAGAGCACACATATCAATAGAGGCACTAGTAGAACACCCACAAGCCGCCAAATCAAGTACACTTCTTTTAAAATCAAGATTGTGGCTTGCCATTGACATCATTCTTAACGATAGCCAGAAAGGAAAAAGGCACAGAACTTTGGCCTCAAATCAAAATCCCAGATAGAAAACTCAACTCAACCTCTCATAAAAAAACAAATGTTTGAGAGAAAACAGACCAAATCACCAACTGGGTATTGGAGGAAAAAGGGAAAAGAAGCAAAAGAGCTCCACTAGGTGTTTCTGTTTTTGTGTTTCTAAGTTTTCCAACTCATAACGAACACAAAATGTAGAGCTAAAATCGAGTGGCACAAATAAATCCACATGGGACTTCACATTTTTTTGTTGTTAGTTTGAAGATAGTTTGAGGTTGAGGTGAGTAATGTTTTGAAACAAAAGAAGTCTTGCTTGTCCGTTAGATGTAAGAAAGGATATGAAACGAACGGCCTTATCTCTGGGTCAATCTCAAACCCATGGCAAAAGCAAATCGGTGGTTAAATTGAAGCCATGTAGGCCTTTTTTTTTAATTTTTATTTCTTTTTCCATTTTCTTCTTTTAAGGCTGAAGGGAATTTTTTTACTTTTGCATGTGACTCCGTTACTTTGACCGCCATTGATGCTTCTCCAATTAGGCAATAATAATTGTTAAAGATATATTTGAAATTCATTTAATCTTTTACTTACAATTTTTTATTAGTTGATAATGGAAGGATAGTTGAGAAATTATATGAAGTGGGTCAGACCAAATCCGGATGATCCAATATTATTATCTTATAAATTACAAACTTATACGAAGAATACCTTGTTTATTCATTCTTGTATTATTTAATTTGGAGCCTATGGAGCAATTTTAGAAATTTTAACATTTAAGTATAATTAAATATATGAAATAAAATAATATTGTTGATTTATCGAATCAACTTATCATAAAAACAACTTGTTATCAAAGACAAACACAACCTCTGATTTGTATTGGGATAATTAATTTGAAGTATGTTTAGAATTTATTCAACACACTAATAATATATATTTGTGTGTTTTTATTTGTACGTTAGAATAATTTAAATTAATAAAATTAATAAATAAATCAATTAAAAATATAATAATTTTTTTACTAATTAATTTAATTTAACACTGGCATGATATAATTTGAAATAAATAATTCATTGAATTAAATTAATTATAATTTTAAATAATCATATAATACATTCAAAATATATATGTATAAATGGGACCAATACCACATTTTGTACCTAATTTAGAAATAAAAAAAAAAATTGAAATCATTTAATTGCATTAATAATACTTTAGGTGGGTGAGATTGGATGGGCAGAATCAAAAAAAAATTGGCATACATTGCACATGTTTGACAAAGTACAAAAGCTAGAGGGAAAAGGTTAAAAGTTTACAATAACTCTTGCTTGACCAATATTTTAATTTCAACCCGAATTTTTGGAGATATCAAAAAATTTAATTAACTGGGTCAGAGCCTGTCTGTCTGTCTTTATTTATATTTTATTGATTCCAATTCAGTTGTATTAGTCATTTCAGAGAAATTCGAACTCTGGAATCGACAAGAAGACATGAAAAAGTAGCATGTAATTTAACCAACCAATCAATTAATGAATTTAGGTACTTAGTTGTCATGTAGTAACTAGTTCACGACAAGTGCACATGTTACTGTATATATAATATGTATTCACCATTTATTGCCGGCCTGACTAATTTAATTCATTAGTTTCATCAGTTTCTCTCTCACCAGTGTTTGATGTTCAGTTATTTTGTGAGCCCCACATTGTGAATACGCAGATACGGCACGAGTATTGCAGGAGGATGGGCGTAAGTGAGTGAAGAAAGATGTAAAGAAAAGTTCTACAGAAGCATAGCGAGAAGCTAGTTTTGCTTCTATCAATGCAAAATTTTGTCCAATGCAAATTCGAGGACACCAGTAAATGGCAAGAATTAGACCCGATTTATTCTTTGATGCTTTTGAAATTCCTTCAGAAAGTCTATCTGGGTTGAACTCTTTTGCATCTTCACTCCCAGGTTCTTGATCACCATGAACTAGAATTGTTGGCACAGAAACTGCAACGCCAGGTGGTAGAATAATTTCTCCTAATTTGGTCTCCGTGGAATTTCTTTGAATAACCGGAGGTGCTGGTCCAAGTAACTCGTAAATGAGTTTGGTGAGTATTTTTAAGTGGTTCAAAACATTAAACTTTGGTTCTTGAATCCCTAAGACTTGGAAAGCTGCTTCCCTTGCAAATCCTTGACAATGTGGGTGCATGCATAACAAAACCAATATCCATACAAGCAATGCAGCAGTAGTTTGCTGCCCAGCGATACAGAGCAGCTTCTACTCTTCGATCACCTCTTATTCCTGTTTCCTTTTCTTGGATTTGATTCCATTTACAGACCTAACCAGTCATCATTTTTGCTCTTGCATTTTGTTATGGTTCGCTTTCAATTTTCTACTCGTTCTAGTTGGCAAATGCCTACAAGTAAACAAGTGCATTTAATTAAATTATGATTTAAGAGGGGGCATGTTGTGATAAAATGATTAAAAAAAAATTGTGACAGCATTTTGATAATTTACCAGATAATATTTCAAAATTTAAAAGAGCACCTGCTATTTGTTGTCCTCTACTATCTCCTTCCATTTACAAGGTACAAAAACTAAGATGAAAAAACATACTGATTTTTTTTCAAGTGCATTAAAAAGATTACCTTCGTTCTGTCATGACAATGAACTGTTTATTGAAAATTAATATTTAATTATTAAAAAATAATTAAAAAAATAGATTAATTTGAGTTTTTCTGAATTTAAAAGTGTATTAAAAAATTTATTTTGTTCTCAACTTTTTTTAGTCCATTAAATTACCAAAATTAACCGAATTTACTTCATAATTTGAATCATATTTACACCGTAAAACTTGAGTGAAAAAAGATTGATTTGGGCTTTTCTGAGTTCAGAAGTTTCCCTTCCATCTTCATAGCTTCTGTCAAATGATGTTCGAGAAATCACATTTGCTATCAAAGCTTGAATTTGAGGCCATATGTCTAACTCAAATGATTCTTCATTTGTTGCTGCTGAAATTTTCCATAAATTCCTTATCATGTCATACAACTCAAATACATTTTGGGTAGCATATCATACAAATCAAAACAAGATTCAAGATTTAATTAACTGATGAAATATATAGTGGATAATGTTAATTATATATGCTTGTGTCAATTTCTTAATAACAAGTAAATTCATACAAACTCTTTTTAATTCGCCAAAAGAAAAAAAAATTGTGGCATGATTATGATTTTAAAAAAATTCGCTATTCAATTTTGGATCTTTGATGTTTTGATCAGCTTTGGACCGATCCATACAAAAGAATTTTTGCCTGCATTAGTTAACTAATAAATTGTTAGTTTTATGAAACTGCATATATGTTGAATTTAATCTTCAAACATGTTATACATATAACCTTGCTGTCTTATCAACTTGTCAAGCTTCTTTGGCTTTAACCACGCCCTATTCAGAATGCTAGAGTAATGGTCGCAAAAGCAAAGGAGAATGCCATTGCTATGGACATGATGACTGTAATGTTGATCTCCATTTTCGTTTAAGAGACAGAGGAAAACAGAAAGGAACTCTAAATAAAAATTAAGTTCATCGTGTTACAACATAAAGAGCAAAATATATTGAATGAAGGAACGTAGAAATAACGTAGTACGATCCTGTAATTATTTAGAAAAATTTATTGAATCAATGACTTCAACATGGCACGGAGGATGAAAATGAAATACTACGTCCGTGTAATTATTCAAAAAAATTTCTTCAATCAATGACATCAACATGGCAGGGAGGATGAAATTGACAGATTGAATTCAACTCTGCTTGCATTGCTCATGTTCCAATCATTTAGTTGCTTACATATATTGCTACCGTTAAGAATTACCAGTAGGGCCAATTCACCTAATTAACTATTGGAGTTATCAGAGAAAAAGTTTTAGTGTTGGGCAAACTTAGCCGTCTGTTAATGATATTTTATTATTCCGATAGTTACTGAAAGGATCATAATTATTGATAAAGTAGAAGATTGACTTCTTCAACAACAACAAGAAGGAGAAGTTAAACGATTAGTTCGGAATAATAACACTTAGTTTGAATTTAAGCACAATTAAGAATGAGCATGATGTTTATTCCATTGTGGAGACTGTATTGCGGACTGATACTGTGCACTTACTGATGAATGAAGCAATGGTTTTCTCGAGATGTCTGAGGAAGGAAAGTGGTGGGAATTTAAACGAGGAAGTGAAAGTGGAAAAGGGAAATATAAATCGTCGGCACAAAATTAAGGACGAAGAAGATCAAGAAAACTGAGGAGAAAAAGACATGAATACAAGTGATGAGCTCACGTTTTGAATTCAACGCAAATGCAAATTTACTTTTGGTGGGGATGGAAGGATCGATAACTGTATTTTTTTTTCAAGAAAAATTTTTAAGATCTGGACTGCATTTTTGAGATCTGCAATTAGTGCCGTTCAATTTTTCTATCATAATTTATGTGGCATATATTGCTTACATGTTTCATGATGGTATGTTCAAAAAATTTGCAATAGCTCTCTTCAAGTAACAACTAATTACCATCAAGAATAAATATTTCAAAAACAAATTAAAAAAGAAAAAAAAAAAGATGGACAGAAATTTCGATAATGCTGTATATTTAAACATTTTACATGACTGAGAAGGAAAAACACAAGAGAAACCAGGAAACCATTGTAAGTAACACAACAAAACGAGGTTTATGAAAGATAATGCTGTATATTTAAACATTTTACACCACTGATGCATGAGAGCATCGATAAATCCAAGGTTATTGATGCCGTTATGCAGAGGGATATAGGAAGCCATTTATTTATTTATTCAGCAATCTCCAATAATCAAAGTTTATGCAAAATCATCTGAGCACCATATTCTGGGTACACAGTTATACCACGGGCAGGAGCATGAGCATAACTTGGAGAAAGCTGGAAAGAAAAATTCTGNAATACCACGAGCAGGAGCATGAGCATAACTTGGAGAAAGCTGGAAAGAAAAATTCTGCAGAATCATGGCCACAGCTAGTTTTGCTTCCATCAATGCAAAGTCTTGTCCGATGCAAATTCGAGGACCACCACTAAATGGAAAGAATGAGACTTGATTACACTTTGACGCCTTTGAAACTCCTTCAGAAAATCTGTTTGGGTTAAACTCATGTGCATCTTCGCCCCAATATTCTTGATCACGGTGAACTAAAATTGTTGGCACTGAAACTATGACTCCAGGTGGTAGAATAATTTCTCCCAGTTTGGTCGCCGTGGAAGTGCTTCGAGAAAGCACGGGTGCTGGTGTGTAAAACCTAAGTACCTCGTATAGGATTTTGGTTACTACTTTTAATTGGTTCAAATCATCAAATTTTGGTTCTCGATTCCCGAAAACTTGGAGAACTTCTTCTCTTGCACGTTCTTGCCAATGTGGATACATGCATAACGAAACCAATGTCCATACAAGCAAAGATGCAGTAGTTTCCTGCCCAGCAAGATAGAACAGCTTGCATTCCTCAATCACTTCTTCAATGCTCATTTCAGTTTCGTTTTCTTGAATTTGTTTGTGATTTGATTCCATTAATAAACCCAACAAGTCACCATGATTGCTGGATCTTCCAAATTTCAGTTCCTCCTCTCTTTTATTTATGATTCCTTTTATCAGTTCTCGAATTTGGTTATGGTTTCTTTTCATTCTTCTACTCGTTCTAGTGGGCAAATGCCTACAAATAAATTTTCTAGTAGTGAGTACCAGGAACATGAAATAAGATAATTGTAGTTAATTTTGTTTTTAAAATTACAAATTAGTTAAAATTACCTCCATCCTGGGATGTAAACAAACTGCAAAACTTGAGTTAAAAGATTACTTTGATCTCTTAAGAGTTCAAATATTTTTCTTCCATCTTCATAGCTGCTACCGAATGCTGTTCGAGAAATCACATCTGCTGTCAAAGTTTGAATACGAGGCCACATGTCTAACTCAAACGATTCTTCGTTTGAGGCTGAAATCTTCCATAAATTCCTGATCATGTCATTACAACTCAAACAGATTTTGGGTTGCATATCCTACAAATCAAAACAAGAATGAAGATTTCAACTGATTTGAAAATAGTTTTGCACGAAATATATATACTAGATAATAGACCTAGTATTAATAGAAAGAAAGAAAAACCTTCAACTTATCCTGATGGAAAGCTGGAGTAGCAATCTTTCTAACTTTAGACCATTGCTCATCCTCATACATCACCATCCCATTGACAATATACTTGCCAAGTGGGCTTTGCTGCGGTTTATGAAAAATTTCATGATTTAATAAAACTTCCCTAATCAATTTTGGATCTGTGATGTTTACGCCCGGTTTTGGACCCATCCATACGAAAGAATTCTTGCCTGCATTAAGTAATAAGTTGTTGGGTCTATAAATGTGGATGTTGAGTTCAATCTTGAAACATGTTATGTTATTCTTCATTTTTCCTGTGTTAGCTAGAACCAGCATTGCATACTAGATTGAAATTGAAGCATACCAAATTTCTTTATGATATGATCGTCGAAAGGCAGGATTCGCTGAGCAATATCATCTGAAAGGCTGATGGGTCTGATTCTTGCTTCTTTTGTTATCATGGCCATTTCCTTCATGTCTCCATAAAATAGTTTGAAGGAGTTGCCGGAGAAACCTTGCTGTCTCAGCAACTTCTCCAGCTTCTTCGGCTTTAACCACGCCCAATTCAGTATCATCCATGCACAATATGCTAGAATAATGGTGGCAAAAGCGAAGGAGAATGCCATGGACGTGGCTGTAATGTATACCTCCGTTTTCATTGAACAGACAGACAAGAAGAAAGAGAACCATAAATAAAAACTTTAAGTGAATCGTGGAATAAGTTGACCCTATTCTAATCATTTCATAAAATAAAGGGAAAAGAAGGTCATTTTTCGAATTAAGAAAAAGCTTGAGTAAGACTTTTCACCATCCAATATAAAAAATATATTGAATGAACGAACTTTGAAATAACAAGTTAACTCCGTCCCATTAATATTTTTTTTTCTTGAATTAATGACATTAACATAATAACATGGCAAGGAGGATGAAATTGACAGGATCCAAGTCAACTCTGCTTCCATAGCTAATGTTCAAATTATTGAGTTGCTTACATATATTGCTACCAGCCATGAAATAAATATTAAGTGGTTGGTCAAACAAGCAGACGCAATTCGAGCGAAGGAAAAAAACAAAAAAAAAAAGAAAAGGGGGTCATTTTCCAATTAGGAGAAATATCTGAGTAGAACTTCTTACCTTCCAATATTGAATGAACGTTCAAATAACGTGGTAAGTTGTTCTACTTCAAAAAATTTCTGCGGCATGGAGATTGAATTGACGGGAGAAATTCACTGAACCCCCCAAATTTGGCTTAGTTTCTCACTATTCCTACACTTTCAAATATCTGAACTCTGAAAGCCAACCCAATACCATTTGAAAGTGTAGGAATAGCGAAGCACTTTCATCGGCGGAAGATATGCCACTTGTTAAAGTAGACACGTTACCTGGAGAAAAAGGAAAATGAAGAAACTGGATATTAGCAAAAGAGATTTACGAGAACGTGCTTTCGGCACAAAGGTTGCCAATCAGTCCATAACATAACTATAATTTGTACAGGAATCGATGCCCCGAATCTCCATCTGTTGTTTTTGTTTTTCAGGCTCATTATAGAATCCCAAGGCCGATACCCATTGGCTGAGGGCCTATTAGTCATTGTCCTTCTTTTGTCATAATTATAATTAATACTCGTACGTCAAACAACAATATAATTATTATTCATTAATTGACATTTTTCTTGAACACACTTCACAACTAATCACGTTCTCAATAACACAAATCCACCATAAATGCCCAAATCTAACAAAAATAATTCCTCGACACTTTCTTTCTTGCAGGCCAACCGAGTAGCTCCAAAACATGTTCTAAAATCCTGGAACCTATAACTAGTTAAACAATTGCACTAAAATAACTGAACCGGCCCCTTTGCCATCGAATTCCCACGGCTCTTGAGCTTTGCCATGTGCTTGGTTTATCGGCTAGAAAATTTTGATCGAAAATTGCTGGACACAAACCACAAGATTAGGATCCATGCCTATTATATATCTTTTGATTTCATGGGCATTAATCCAATGTGTCTGAGCCCTAGATTCAAAGCTTATCAGTTGTTTTGTTTAACCATCAAAATCAAGAAATCATTATCAATCTTTGCATCCCAAAATGACTTACGAATAGGCAAGCAAGCCTACGAACATCAAGGATTCAAGAATACATATTACACACACAGCTGAGTTGGGCTTTGGATCGATCAATAAATATTAAGATGCCTGGTAAAGACTAAAGAGAAGAAGATTGTAATCTCCATTTTTAAGCTGGAAAGTGACCATTTAGTATATGCACTTCCATCTTTTTAAGAGCAAGTGTCCACACGTTTGGCACAAAACTTTTCTAAGTAATACCTAGTAGAATGAGAAAATAGAAAATTACAGTCACATCCATGTTATGTTACCATGCAAAGTATTAAAAAATTAGAATGCATAAATGAAACAGAGAACAAGTCCATATGGGTATGCATGGCATGGCATGGCTAGGCTAAGGAATTAGAAGGCTCCAAAGAGAGTAGAAGAAAACGAGCACATCAGCACATGAATGGAGCAGGGTACCGAAATCAAAATAGATATGCCAACAACTTCGCATCATGTGCAGAATCATGAACTAGGAGAGTTGTTCAAAAAGCAGAAAGTTTTGGAATTGGGTTAATTAGGAAATCCAAATAAGTTGAAATTTGGGGAGAAAAGAAAACGCCTTAAAAATTTTCGAAAGTTTAAGCCATGATGTATAATATTACTCGAATTACTTGTAACCTTAACCTCCTAACTCCTTGGCACCTTCTGTTGCTCAAAAAGACCTCCTAAATAGTTGCCCAGAATCACAATTATTCATCTCTTTTTGCAAATTGCAGTTGGGAATGCAGAGTACATAGAGGAACCTACAAGAAGTGTGAAATTTCATAAGTCTTTGAGTTTGCTAGGTTGCTCGAGTCCATGGTATTTGCTCGGAACAGGTCAGTTGCTTTATTGCAATGCCGCATTTTTTTAATGAAGATCGACCATAGTCATTTCATTGAGTATATGAAAGAGATAAGCAGGTTGATAGTTTAATGAATTTATCAAAACAAACCAAAACTTCCTACTGACAATTTACCAGGGTAATTAGATTATATAATTTATTGAGTAAATACTTCAAGTTGCTCGTAAAACTTCTTAAGCACAGTTGATGTTGCTAAAACAACCTCCTACTGCTGTCTTTTGGAGAAATCATTACAGATTGTTCTGGTGAGAGATGTTGATGGAAAAACTTTCTGGGATGCTTTGGATGATACTGTCTCTCCAAGAATCAAGGCACCAACACCTGTTGATGAATCTGCACTTAGAATTAGATTGATCTCTGCTAGTAATCGCTTTCCTCCTTTAAAATTCGCTGCAGCTTTCTTCTTTATTGTTGAAAATGTTCCTTTTTCTATATCGTTTGATGTAGTGTCTGTCCTAATTCTAATATTAACTACTCTGAAATGTTTTAATAGGGAAATTATCCTCACTTTGAAGCCTGAGAATCCGATCCATGCAAACTGCAATAATTTATGCTTTTCAGTGTATGAATTGCCTGTTTGTCAAATATGGGGGATTCAGTGCACTCTTGTTGCATCCAATTATAGCATGTGCAAATCCATGAATCTGCTTATGTTATTTTCTTCTGTGCGAGCTCATATCTTCTGCTATTTGATTACCTAAACATTTTTTTTGAGAATGCATCTTGTCTTTGTAATACCTTCTACTTGATAATATTGAAACTTCATAAAGCATGAAAGGATTAGCGTATGTACACTATGTAAAACTCTCTCAGAAATGACAACCGAATCCGATACCCACCCAATAAACAAGAGTTAATAGTCTTTTGAAAATTCTTCTGATTTAATTTTCTCAAGCATCTTGACGACCTCAACCATAGTAGGTCTGTTGGAGGGTTCTGGTTCGAGACACATTGATGCGATACTGAATACATTGTTAATCTCGTTGATTGGGCAACCCTCTAAGCTGGAGTCCAGAAAATACTCCTGTCTCTTGTCTTGAACAACTGTTTTGACCTGCTTCAACATTGTCAAAACAATTGGTAGTTGATGAGTGAGTGATCTATTGATCTATACAAGATACAATGAGGTCAACCTTGATAACTAAGTGAAAAGCAATTATTAAGGAAAACTGGAACTTGAAGATTTGATTGAATATTCCCAAAGCCATTTACTATTGCTCACGCTTTTGCGCTTCTTGTAATATAAATCGATAAAGCAAGTTCATATAATGTTCAAGACTTACCCATGTCACAAGTTTAGTTCCTTCCTCTAGAAATGCTTCATCCATTGGTTTCTTTCCTGTTAAAAGTTCTAACAGAACAACTCCAAAACTGTAAACATCAACTTTTGCTGTTGCCCTTCCTGTATCAAAATATTCTGAAGAAGAACATATATTAATTGTCAATATATCATATTAGAACCCACAAGAAGGGGATAACCTTGACTTTATTGTGCTTACCAGGAGCTAAATATCCAAAAGTTCCTGCTACTATTGTTGAAACGTGAGTCATTTCAGGTTTCATTAATGTGGCGAGTCCGAAATCAGACACCCGAGCCTCAAGGTTTTGATCCAGCAATATGTTGCTCGACTTGATATCTCTATGGATAATGTGGGGAATGCAATCATGATGAAGGTATGCTATTCCTCTTGCTGCACCTACTGCTATTTTATGTCTGGATGGCCAATCTAGATTTTTCTTGTTTACTGATCTTCCTGCATCATTGTGTACTTTACAATCTCAGATGCAAGTCATATAAAACACTAATTCATTGATGCGACATCATTAATGTTACTTTCTTTCTGATTTGAGTAAATCTGTGTTGGACAACTTATGAAATTTTGACCTCATTTGGTAAGTTTCCAACATGTCATTGTGCTATAAAAGAACTTTAAGAACAAATTTGATTCCTTTTATTTTAAAGCTAGATATTTACCATGCAGAAATGAATCCAAGCTTCCATTAGGCATGAGCTCATATATAAGTAGATTATACTGGGGGCCAGTGTAGTATCCATGAAGAGTGACGATATTCCGGTGCTTTATGTCTCCCATTGCCTCCAGTTCTCTCTCAAAACCTCTGTCTACCTCTGCCGTTCCCCTGTGCAGTCTTTTCACTGCAAACGCCGTGGAGTCATTTACTGTCAATTTGTAAACTGTTCCAAACCCTCCAGAACCAATGATGTCTTTGTTGCTTAGTTTTAGCGTCTTCTTCAATAACGTATCCGACTGGAGAGATTGTATCAATGGAGACCTGAACATCACCATTTTCCCACCTGCATTTTGCCCGGAACAACCAGTTAGCAAATCTTGATCTACTTTATGGGTGGCCAAATTCAAGAAAATGATCATATAGTAGATTACCATACCTGCAAGGCCATCTGCATAAACCATATTCTTTTTCTTCCATCTTCTATATAGTAGGACTGAAATTATAATCTTCGATATAACAAAGGCGATGCAGCATATTGTGACATAGAATGCTATAATCTTAGCATCACCCATTTAATTTTACAAAGTGAGCTGAAGCGATGAAAAAAAAGTAATGTTGTTTAGGAATTCATGTAAGAGAAAACTGCACCATGTGAAAGAACAGAAACGAGAACTGGAAAGGTTCGGATGACCTTTCAGAAAAGAAAAGAAACCAAACTCAGAGAACTTCAGAGATGTGAAATGAGAGAAGTCTTAAGGGGCACGGCAGCTTCTTTTTATAGTAAAGGAAGCACTTTAAGGTGAAGAAAGTGCTTTTGATCATTTGATAGTTTGACGCATGCAATGCACGTGTACTACAATTATATAAAGAAGTAGCAACTTTCTTCATCTGCCAACTTTCTGTTGACAAACTGAGTTCGTGACATCTCATCTCGGGTTCTGACTTGTGATTTTCCTTTCCCACTTCAGTTAGGCTTAGAACTAGATAAGATAACAGGTGCTGACTTTTCGTCACCGACAGAGAATTTTCATCCTGTACCTTTGGAAACTAGTATCCTTTTAACTCTGTTAAATGGATTAATCAATTAAAGCAATGATTCGAATAATTGGTAGGGTTGTAGGCAAACTCTCAATGGTGGCATTAGAAAATCTTGGCAGGCTCGAGACTGCATGCATGCTACAACTAGTGTCACATCTTCACAACAATTACATCTACGAATACACGAGCGAAATTTGATCTCTTAAGCTCTTCTTACACAATTGTTAATGAAAGATAAATATGTCTTACGATTTAGCGGACGAACTTACTCCTGCAACCCATGAAGGAGTGGCTCAATGCTCCCCAGATCATTTCTGGATAAAAAGTTGATGATTTGATGCTACGCCTGTCCATTCTGGAAACTGGATGACGTGGATTTCACAAGAAAGATTGAACAAAAAGAATAAACACGTGATCATGTGAAAACTTTTGCTGTCACCGTAGAACCTCTGCCACCTGTTTTTGCAACTTTAGTGGTAGTTGGTCATCTATGAAGCCAAAAGCGGTCACAGAACACAGATATTTTTTCGGCGAAAGAAAGTGGATGTAAAACGGCTGAGCTTTCTCTATTAAATTTGAAAATGAGAACTTATCTTAGCTCCTCAAATTTTTTATTTATGTATTGGGTCTTCATGTTTGCGGGTCGGGATTTTGCTTTAAAAAACATTTTGCTTCAACATTGTCTTCGTGTGAAACATCTGGAATCAACTTTTGAGAGAGAAACCTAGAGCTTTCTATACATATATCTCTGCTTAATGTGATGAGAAGATCACAGTTATATATACAACAGACGGAGAAAAAAAGAATACAGCAAAAGCAACAGCTTTCTCATCACCCAGTATTTGGAACAATAAAATTATACCCACCATAACTGACAGCAGAAGGGTATAATGCTACATCTGAAGCGAGCTCAACGGGTTCTCGTGATCCTGCATTTTCGAGTTATGAAAATCGTTAATTAGAATAGACTAGTCTGAACATGGGACTGCAATCAACATAAACTAATGAGTACTCTTTTCAAGTGGTATGTCAAGTTTTGTATCCCAAATGAAGCAACAGTTAACATGACATGTATGAGAAGGAAAAATTGACAAAAGTAAATAACAATAGGGTAAACGATATAACAGTGTCCTGTTGCCAATCCAATAATTTGAAATTATATTACTTAGAGAGAGTAGTTTCAATGATGTAAAAGAAAGTATAATTTCATGTAGTTAAGTCATATCTTGCCTTCCCAATCGACAGAGCAAATCTTGCAAAGGTTTGACTTCTCTGTCCCTTTCATCAGAGAGAAGAAAATATCTCAGACAAATTGTCAATTTAGAGTCTTTGAGAATATGAATGCATGCAGAAGTATCAACATTTAATATCAACAACTGATTGATCAAAGTTAATCCAACTATTTGACTTGTGTTTACACCACCCAAATATGTATCTTAAGGATATTTATCCATACTTAACTATTTGAAGAAAAGCAAAATCTCTTCTCACTGTCAGAAGACTGAAAACTGTCAGGACAAAATGCTCTGCACTTGAGGAAACTCCATGGTAAAACTTGCACTTTATCCTAATATGCCAGATCTTAATTGTTCCCATATAATCACCATTTTATGGTTGCTTATCCTTCCTTCCACTTATACACAATGTTTAGCTTTTCAGGACATCTAAACAAAATGAAAATGATTTTACACCAAGACATACCCGTAAATATGATCAACAGAAACCTGCCTGTGATCAAGAGTGTAGTCACTTTCCATGTAGGTCACAATTACACTACCTGCAGCTGGGTGCGGCCAGCTCCTTGATGTAGGAAATTGCAGTACAAATGTCCCGGGATCCTGAAGGCCCCTTGAACCCTGAAGAGAACATTCAGCTTCTTCCTTTGTAAGAATCCCTTCCATCCACTAGGGAGATGTGGATTCCCATGTTGTATTTATCCAATCTCTAGCTAATGTGAAAGCAACAGGGTATATCCAACACCATAACTTCTCAAAATTCTCTTGAGCCACATAATCTCAGCATCCAGCAACTATCCTCAGAAGCTCAAAATCCTGAAAACGTTTATTTAATTCAGTACATTTATTGAATGCTGGTTTGATTTCAACATGAGGGAAGGGCTGAAAAAGGCTGGTGAAAGCATTTTTCTTACCAAACGAGTAAAAGTATTTTCACATCATATAATGTTAGATCATTACGTACAGCCCATCACTTGTATATATATTCAATGATTTTCTTACATCCAAAATCATGATGTTGTAGAATGTCAACTAGGACAAAAATATGAGTAGGTTTGAGTGTGTTGTGAGTGAAGAGTGTGCTTGTGCTTGTGCTTGTGCTTGTGCTTGTGCTTGTGAGAGAGAGAACCTGTTGCGTGAAAGATTGAGTACTGCAGCAGGAAATCTTCATGGTATGCTCCTCAATCTCAAAAACTGCACTATCCCAATGAACATGATTGTTGTTCTGTGAGATCATATTCCAGGCATTTCTTCCTTCTTCTATCAGTCTCTTCGCTATTATTATCTGATAGCTGAAGGGAGAATAAATCACCTTACTAAATAGTGCATTTCTGTTCTTACTAATGATTATGGAGACAAAATACAGAGAGGGCCACCATGATAATGTCAAAGCATTTTCAGCATAAAGAAAAATAAAAACAATAACAATCAGTTGTAATAAAATCCACAAGCAAACTAATGAACCAGACATTAAATTTGACGTAGTTTGCAATCTGAATTTCCTTCCATTACAAACATCAAGGAAGAACAATCACACACGCAAGGTTATATTATGTGTCTACTTTTGATTCAATGGAAATTCTAATATGAACATTTAGAAAAATAGAAACAGAGGAGATTACCTCACATCCTGAGCAAATGGAAACCTGAAGTGCAAACTCCAATATTTCTTCATCAGAGAAAGAGGTTGCAATTTCCTTAGGCAGCTGATATGTAATAGGCCAAACCCAACAACTACTGAATAGATATTGTCGGCTTTGAGTATATAATCCGTCACAGGTTTGTTCTTGAGTTTTATAACTCAAAATGCGTCAATTTTGTTAGGATAACCCAAGTTATATATAATATAACCCAAACTCACCTGCTAGCGATATGGGATGTGACATTCTCCCCTCTTTAGATCTCGCGTCCTCGTCAAGAAACCAGACAGAATATTCACATATCAGAAAATATATCATAGATTATAACAGAACATCCACACATCAGGTTGCGGGCTGACTCTCATACCATATGTAACAGCTTAGGCTTAATAACTACTGAATAGATATTGTCCACTTTGGATACACAGCCCATCACGGGTTTATTTTTAAATTTTATAACTCAAAATGCGTCTATTTACTCAAGAAAACCCAAGTTATATATCATGTATCACGAACTCACCTGCTAGCGATATGGAATATAATATTTAATATTCTCCCCCCCTTTGGACCTTGCGTTCTCGTGAAAGGACCATACATAACATTCATATATCAAAAGACATATCATAGATTATAACAGAACATCCACACATTGGATCACGGGCTGACTCTGATATTATATATAACAGTTCAGGTCCAATAATTATTGAGTAGATATTATCCATTTTGAGCACACAACCCGTCACGGATTTGTTCTTAGGTATTACAACCCAAATCGCATCTACTTAATTAGAAGAACTCAAGTTATATATATCATGTAATCCAAAATCACACGCTAGCGATGTGGAATGTAACATGATAGCTCTCAGTCAAACCTCCTAGGCAATACTTAACAATGGTTAAATCTGAAACTAAATTTTCATTACTCTTAAAAGACAAGTTTCTAGCCCCAATACTCTCTGAATCAAATGGGGAGTTGTCTGCTTCTTCCAAGTTTTCAAGTCTCCCATCTAAACCTTTTGCAAATGCATTCTCAACCTAATTGAAAATAATGATAAATCAAGACTAATATGTCAAAATAAATGCAGATTACCCAAAGCAAATTTTAAAAATCAGCAAGAAACATGATCATAATAATTCCAGATTACGATTTTTTTTTTTAAAAAAAAAGGTTAGCACCCATCCATCCTTCAAAAATACCTTAACAAGGTTCAAACAAAGATTTATGAGGGTTATTCTACATGTTTAGATGATAATAATGATAAGGATAGTAAAAGAAAACTTTTTAAATACCATATTAGCAGTCCAAGGATGAGAATTGCATTCCCCCTCAGGTTGCTCCATTGCAGCTATCTTTTCTTGTTCCCACCTCACCCGCTTTGATGACGGACTAGGTTTTGAGTCACGCACAGTATTGTGTTGAATTTTTACAGATCCATGATAAAATCCACATGATTGAGATCCATTTAGTGGATGGATAGCAGCTGGCTTTTTTTTGCAAATAACAGAGCATGTCTGTACACTACGATTCCTTGAGATATAATGAATTGGATGGAAGAGTGCCTCCAGGAAAGGAAAACCCGCAAGTTTCACTACTTCAAACCTAATACGGAATAATTTATTGTCGCACTTGGATGAAAGCAAGGGAAAAAAAACATTAACACAACATCAAAATTGTCAAATCTAAAGCAACAGCAATACTGTAATTGCAAGAAGCCAATTTATTCTTGTCTATATCTTTTACTTTTTTAGATTGTGACACATCATTAGATGACATGTTCAGTGAGCATTGTCACCAAAATCAAAATTAAACATTCAGATGTCTAATATTTTACCTGAGAGATTTTCAGCTTAAAGGATGCACACCCATGCAATGTTTTACCAGGTCTATCATAAGAAGCAAATTCAATCCGTCATAGCTTATCAAAAGTGGGGCTTCTCCATCATTTGTCTTCTCCACAAGCCCACCAGTGTCGGCATACAAAAGTGAAGCACTGACCTATTAGAACAAGCAATGTTTCAACATAAAACCAACAAGTAAGACATGAAAATTTTTATGACAAGTAAAAGTGAGAGATATAAACCTCCATTTCTTTATTAACAGGCTGACCGAAGGCATTCAATAGAACAACATCCGAGGAAAAGATCCTGCAGCAAGATGCCTGAGAAATGGCAAATTTTTCATTAGAAGAAACTTCAAAATTAATGGATTGTAATTTCAGAAATTTAAATCCAATAGCATTGCATTCATCAATGAACAATTAGCATCCATTTCCTATAATAGAGTACTTAAAATCTAAAGAAATGATCATCAACAAATTAACATATTGAACATATGAGAAACTCAATTTTTGTAGCCATAATCACAAGTCCCAACTATTAAGGGTCAGAGAACTGTACAAATGAAACAAGAAAAATGCAACTTGAACAACCTTCCTTATATCTGACCTTACTGCCAACAATGCTCCGAACACCATCACTGTCTTCTTCAATCTCAGAGGCAGACGGAGTATCAATAGATAATTGTAGTGGCAGGACCTTCAATAAAACAAATATATTTGGAAAATAAGAAAATAAGCAACACAGAAATTACAAGATAAGCCAAAAAATAAAAAGACTGAAGAAAACGGCAACAGTGCACCTTAGCATAATGATCATTCACGGAAAAGTTTAGAGGAAAGATTGTTGCATTGTGGACATAACCCTGCAAATCACTACCAACCCATGTCATCTTTTTCAAAGAATATAACATGGAATCTTCACTTAATGATGAAGATAGAGACTGCTACAATTTCTCCATCGTTATGGAGCTGCAAAGAACTCGTAGAGACCTAACAAAAACAGGAATAATCATCTCAATATCTCTAGAGAGGCATAGAAACCATCACATTCACAAAGTTGACTAAAATGTACGGAGAAAGGGCTTGAGAATATGCCAAGCAAAATGCATTTGATCAGGCACAAAGGTAAAATGGATACAGGTATAAGACTGGATGTCAGCTTAGCTCAACTGGCCAAAGATCGAACCCAAATTCTTGGTCATCAAAAAAATATTGATAGTAACAATAATTAATATTAAAAACTGGACTCATTGTTATCTAGTATGCCAAATCAAGCAAGGAGGGGGATCAAAGAGAACTTGGGATACTTCTTGTATGATTTTCTAGAATTCCATAGTTAAAAATGTGCCATTTGAATTTTCCTTTATTAATCATACGCCTGAGAAACTCTTTTGACAGTTTCTTCTTCATCCCATAAGTATCCATTAAGATTACAGCAGCCTTGATAGACTCAAGATGAAAAATTCCTATCTAATCAATTTATTACTAGTTATATGTTTAGAACATACCTTGCATCCAACATGAATCCACTTTTCTAAAGGTCATTCGCTGTTCATTGATGCATGGTGAAATTCTGTAAGTGAAGTGGGATTTCCATGCTCAGGAGCTCCATTGTGTAATGAAATCAAAGGAAAAAGCATCAATATTTTCTTCTCATTTAGCACAAGAAAAGGAGCAGTGCCACCAATATTCACCTGCATGGTTTAATAATCCGAACAATACCATCAAAAATACAATTTTCACAAAGGGGATTTGTCCCTGCTGATGATAGTGGAAACTACAAGCCATATGAGACATAAAATCTCCAATTAGCACCTAAATACAGAAAATTTAACCACTATCCGACAAAAAAGAAAGTTGAGTAAAAAAGCATTCAAACAAAACAAGAAGGGGTAATTTCTGACATATGTGAATCCAGGAAAATAATGTTGAAACAACATCTAAGAACCCACAAATCCACGAAAAACAACCAGAGCATAAAAATAAGACATGATATTCTTCACAACAGAAAATTAAGCTTGGAAAACACTAAACCAACTGGCAAAACAAAAGCAACAAAAATGAAAAACCTGACTAACGTGTGGACCGGGAAATGTAGCGGATTTCAAGAGATAAACCCAGAAGCATAAAGTAAAACCCTCTTCTCCTTCAATTTTTAATCTCAAATCCTTCAGAAAAGAGTATTCTTCACTTTTTATCACATTCTCACCCATAATTTCTATTTATTTTTTTCCTGCTTGCCTTTAAAATCACAAGAAACCTTAAATCCTTAACTCGCAAGCCCAAAAACTCTGTGTGTCTTACACTTCAACTAGAATAACAAACACATTAAACTGAAGAAGGAAAGCAAAGTTTGCAATTTTTGTCCCTCCCCCCCGCCCACTGTAAAGCAAACAGTTTTTGCTATGACGGCTGTTAACTAACGGTTGGGTAGTGTGTGTTCGGTTTATCTAATGAAATTGAGTAGTAATCTGATACAAATGTGAACCTTAGGAAGCGCTATAATTTAACGCCACGTCACCATGACAACACTCCATGACTTGGGCAATTTCTATTGGGCCCAGTAGCTTCATGTTTGTGAATTGTGCTGTATTGTATTTTGCTCTCAAAATGGGCAAGAAATTTCGGGCTGGGCAATGAGGCAAGAATGTTGCTGTAAGCACCCCTCAATACACTTGGCACACCCGCTAAATTCTTTTGAGGCAAACATTCAGGCATATTTTCCGGTGAATTCCAATCATACTGTTCTCCTACAGGATCGGAGAATCCAGTTACTTTACGCAATGAATCAAACCAAAGAGAATTCTCATCAAGTGGTATTAAAATTGACAGAACATAAAGCATGCAAGCTTACTTTTTCAAGGAAAAGTTTCTCCTGCTTAGGTGAGTCTCTGAGTAATTCTGGCAGGAATTTCCAGTCGTAACAATCCTGGTATTAGCACAAACCCTTAGATACTCAACCTTCTATAATAATTGCATTAGCATCTTAAAAACTTTAAACTCTGGACTGTCTCGTTAATTGCCAGATTTTGCCCAACTCTAATGCCCCACGAGAAGACACAAGCTCTCTCTTTTTTGTCATTTGTCCCAAAACCCATCTCGTCAATTTGGATTCTCTTCTGTTCTTCCCCTCCTCCTCTTTAAGATTATTAATTTCCTTCACTTTTTCATGTACGCATCAACCACAGAAAGCGTCCTCATCTTTCATTTCCTCATGAAATGATTAACAAAGCTAGGAATTTACCCTTATTTTTTCTCCTCGCTCTCTTTCTCTCCCTCCTCTTTTCTAATCCAAGTTTTTCCATTAGAAAACTTAAAGGTTTGTATATAGATATAACTTTTACTTGTTTGTTTCATATTTCCAAACTTTAATTCTGATACTAAACCCTTAATCCCATTGTTTTCGATGATGGGTTTGAACACAAAGGTAGAGATTCATCAATGAAAGATCAACACAAGCTGGTAAACCTTTTTCATTTTCAGTTATTTGGCGAAGGTGATGAAGATCATCAAGTTCAGAGAAAAGATTTGCATGAAGTACATTCAGGACCCAATCCTATTGGTAAATCTATTCCACAACAGAAATGGAAAACGAAGAGGATAAACCGATAACTCTCCTTTTTCTCTCTACGAATTAATTGATTTTGCTATATATACAACTCTTGTCGTATACCTAGGATTAGCTTATAATTTAACATGATGTTATAGCCATTACCGCAAGATTTCCACTAGATATAATTAGTTTGTCAATGCCGCTTCAAAGTGATCCCATCAATCCATCGTCAAGTACTAATATTGGATCATCATCTAAGATCTAGTGTTCCAATTCTGATCTTGGTATGAATTCCAATCTCATTTCTACTTTGTTATTTGATCCCTAACTGTGAATATGAAGCAGGCTCCGCAAGTAAAAATGGGGAAACAAAATCAGTTAATTTGGGACAATAATCTACACAGCCAAAGTTTTGTTGTGGCAAGTGATAGTTCTTCACGTACGTGTGCATGCCATGTCTCTTCTTTCAACAGCTGGTGATATGTGTTTTCCAATTTCAAACTTGCTTTTTATAAAGCTAAAGTAGAAGAAAACATATTACTTTTAAATTTATGACCATTGACTAGATAGACAGAGAGATAGGTGTTAATTTAATCATCCATAATTCTCTAGAAATTATGCAACAAAGTAATCAAAAAGTATGTTAATTGGCCATTTCACTATGATTAGTGACTTTTTTTATATAACTTTTAAAATTATCTCTTAATTTAAGAAACCGAAGTAACTTAAGGCCTCTACTGTTATCATCCTGAACCATGGGTTTGCTAAATGTACAAGGAATTTTCCTGACCCAACAATCTTTTAAAAGCTGCAAAAGAAGAAAAGAAAGACATTAATAAAGGGTAAAAGCAAATTGTTCTCTTTGTTGCTATTGGCTTTTGCCAAAGTGCTTTCAAACAGGCGTTATCAAAAGCTGTTTTGGTCGTCTTGAGCCGAAATATTTGTCTTGCTTCACACATTGAGGCAGAATCGTCCACTAATTCTTCCGAAATTATAGGATAATTTTGTAGTATTCAATTAAATAATAAAGAAAATATTTTTAAAAATATAATCAAATAAATTTATTTTAACAAAATATCCGGAGTGTTGAATTAATTTGATTGAAAGAAATCCTACGTTGACCGGGAGAAACCGATTACTGAAGATCTGCAACAGATTCAGATTCTGCCCATTGAATAAGTTCCGGCAACTTGCTTAAACATTGCTGTCACAGCTGAACTCTGGTTTCTACTTTGGGACGGGAAATCCGATATTAAAAAGGATGCGAAAACTTTGTCCAAACAGGCATCAATGTTGTATTGTATATAAACTGGGTTCAGAATTCAGAACTCTGTTTTGTTTACATTCCTTTGTGATTAATTAATTTGTTTTCATCATCAAACATTAAACAAGCTTATGTCCTTAAACAATGGCGGGCAGAATGAGAATGATTCCTTTGACGGAATGTTAGCTTTGGTAAAAGGCGAAAGATTAATCCCTTGACGAAACGTGAAACTAGGGAGCAGATAGTTGTTAGCTTCAGTAAAAGGCGAAAGATCAATACCTTGACGAAACGTGAAACTAGGGAGCAGATAGCTGTTAGCTTCAGTAAAAGGCGAAATATCAATACCTTGACGAAACGTGAAACTAGGGAGCAGATAGCTGTTAGCTTCAGTAAAAGGTGGTATGGGCTTTTTAACAAGACAGTGGAATTGTGCATGCTTTCTCGTTGTCAGGCTGCAGTCGCTGTATTTGATGTGTATCTGAATAATCGTGTTCCTGATGCTGTAGGTAGTAAGGCTGATGTGAGTTCATCGATTGCGCTGTAGAACGAAATCAAGGAGCTGGAGCATGAACCCCGGGATTCGAAAAATAAGAAAATAAAGACATACGATGAAACTGATCCTGGGTTCTGGTTGGATTCTGAGGACTTGGGAAAATCTGAATCGATTTCAGAGTTGCAAGTCATTATTGAAAATTCGCTTAGCAGGATAAATAACTTGCTGTCTTCTTAGCTTTCTGCTTCAGTAGAGCTGTTGCTTCTGCTACCAATGTGGACTTTGATTGCAAACAGTTTAATTTTGGAAAACATGTTCACAATGGCAACAACAACAACGAGGATGACAAGGAAATTTACAGAAAGGGCATTGCTTTGGCTTATACTCTGCGGAAGCCTGATTTCGGGTACACCAGAAACAATTCTGGCCCACAGGATGTTACTGGCAATAATAAACTTGCAGAGAAAGATGGTAATCATGCTAACGGAATAGACGCTGCCTCGGGTTCTAATATATGCTTGCATTGATGAGAATTATGTGAGCACTGTGCAGAATAAACAGGAAGCTGATTTGGGGGCTATTGAACAGGAAGTTAGTTGCTTGGAATACAACCAGGATTATTTTCAGAATCTGTTGGCTACGGATTTTGAGATTGCAAACAATGAGCCTCCCAGGTGCCTTTTTGATGAAGCCATGCATTATGCTCATCACCAGAATTGTGCAGATTATGCTGTTGACCAGAATTACCATGCCATTCCAGCTGATCAATCCAAGCCAACTGCAATGGCAACTGCCAATGAGTTTGGACAGCCTTTTGCCCTGTAATAAATATAAATTCTCATATCAGTCAACTAGTTATGTTTCTGTTTCCCTTTTTGATCTGTTGAATACCTACAATTTTCAGAGTTTCTGGGTACTTGCTGCGTATATCAAAATTTCAAATAGTGTGTACTATATTATTGGGAAAATTGACGTTTTACAGAAGCAAATTCTCGTATGGTTTTCCCATTTGTTATCTGAAGGAATATTTGTGAAAAGTGACTGGTCCCAATGAATTATAGGCACACATTAGTGTCCCCAGTGCAATCATACATAAAATAACCCCTTATTATGCATTTTTTTTTTTAATTTAAAACTACAAAAAGCACTTTTTGTGAGTTATTCAATCAATGAACAACATAAAAAAAATTTGTGCCAATAAAATAAAAATAAATAAAATACTTAAAACCAAATTAAAATCTTGTATTATACTAATGTATATTCTTAAAAATTGATTTTTGATATCAAAAATTTTTATTTAAATAAAAAATAATCACATATTGAGTAAATTTTCAATACCTGAAAATTTAAAAAATAATATTAATATATTTTACAATCTCACAATATTTTCAATAAATACTTATTATTAACAAATTCTCTTTGCTAATATATCCTTGGAAAATTAGGACCCCTCAGCATATGTATCCAACATCTCTAGTATCAAATCTTGAAATAAATATATAAAAAGCCACAGGCATAGGCTGAGATTGAACCACATTATTGGGTTTATTCATGGGTGTGGAGTTCAACCAGAGTCATTGCTTTTCAATTCATTTTCTTTCAATCGTCTTACTCCTACGCAACTTGTTTCTATGATTCTTGACAACATGTCCAACTCGAAATCCCATATGTTATATAATTCTTTATTATCAAAAATAGTCAAAAATTAAAAAAAATAATTAAAATCACTATTTTTCCTTAATTTTAACATAAATTTCAATAAATTTTGTGGCGCGTGTATATCATTGTTCATATATGATATGTGAACTAGGTTCTGAAAAAAACAATAACATTGCCCTTATGATGGAATGTAATTGTATGAAAGGATCAAATTGAAGAGGACAATAACATTACCCTTTATTGGAGGAAAGTTTGTAATAAAAAATGTGGGGCATAACACCTTTAAATTTGCAGGCACAATTTGTAGAAAATGACAAGTCTTAGTGGCCACGCCCCCAACTTAAATAATGTGAGGCCACCCTATTGAACATTGACTTGACACCTATCAACCATAAAATATTACATGGTAGCTAGAGGCCTTGACCTTGACACATTGAGAGTTACATTCCTGCTGTTTGGGATCTTGACATGCCATCAAAAACCTTGCCCCCATCCTAGTTTTACAATTTGTCGGTCGACATTTCTTTGAACAAATTGTTAAACTCCATTAATGATTCTGATCGGTCAAGTCATATTTTGCAAATGATTCGTATATTATCCTTGCGTGATGAGGATAAATTTGATATAAGAGGTAGTTTTTATTGTTTTTGAATGATTTTGTAAAATATAGGGAGTGAATTGATAATATCCGTAAAATGTAGGGAGTGAATTGATAATATCCCGAAAGAAAGAAACGGTAACCAATGAAATTACCATACACTGCCACTGCCGAATGCCGTCCCCGAGTCTCCGTACCCACTAAGTACCCCCACAAGCACAAAAACAAAAACAGAAAATAATATTCGAATTTCCTCTGTATATAGTACTCATCCCCCAACGAATTTTCAACTCTCGGATCTCTCTCTATTCTCTCTTCAGATCTTGCAAAATCCAGTGTCTTTAGCATTTTTGGGTCTTTCATCATTGTTTCGGGTAATGAATTGAGTTTCTGCAAGAAACTGAGTGATTCTGTCTTTGTTGGTTTTTGGTGGTTGAATGAGAGAGAAGCTTTTTGGTTGTTGCATGTGCGGTGGTGTTGTTGGTGTTATTACGAAAATATACGATTCGGGTCTGGTTATTCGAAGCAGGTCTCGTTGGGGAAAGTGCGGCTGATTTGATTTGTTTGATCTTTCATTTCCTTTTTTGGGGGTTTTCTTTTTTTATTCTGTCTTCTCGATTTGTTTCTTGAGAAAGTTTCTTGCTTTTCGCCTAGAAGTTTAGTATTTCTCTTCAATCGAAGAAAAACGAAGAGAAAGGTTAGATCTTTGTGCGAAAGATGCAGCAAGATCAGACAAAGAAGGTTACTTTCTTTCTCTTTGTTGAATTTTCTTCAGTTTGCTGTTAGTGTTTGGGTTTTGCTGCGTTTGGTTGCTGAGAAAGTTTAGATCTAGTTTAGGTTTTTGGTTCGAAAATTCCGGGGAAATTTTTAGGAAAACTGGAAAGGACAACTAGTTAATGGGTGCCCATTGAAAATAACAGAAATTTGGTTCTAGTTGATATTTTTCATTTTGGGAAAGTATCGGTAATGTGCATCAGTTAGCCCGATTTTATTGCGTCTTTCATTTGTTCCATGTTAGTTCTATTGCTATTCCTATTTTTGTCTTTGATTTTTTTTAAATTTTCCATTTCAGGAATCAAACTGGTTTTATTTCCTTTTTCAGCCTTAAACGCTTTCGTGTGATGGACAGTGAATTATTGTTTTAATTCCATGAGCAGAAAATGTTATTACTTTTAGATTCATACCATAATCGGCATAACTGGTTTCTGAACGGTTCAGATAAATGGTCGTTAATCATTGTATGGTTCTGATTGAAATTATTGTCATAATTTGATATTATCAGATTTCAATGTTTTTTCTATTTACGTCCTCTTTTGGTTATGAATCCAGCTCACCCTATTCTATGTTCTGATTCTTCACTAGTAATTATTAAGTTATTACCACTTTCTAGAACCTGAATTTGTTCCCTAACCAATTCTTCTTTCTAAATTATCTTTGGTATAGATTTCTTTATCTTTTTGTGAATTATAAATCTTTTAATTTTATGTACATTGTCAATATTGTTTTTCCCTGTCCTAGTTGTTTTCAGTCTACAGTAGTGTCTGCTCCATCCAATGCATGCCTGTGGTTTTTCATACTTTATGATTTTCCAAATGTTGGTCTTAGAATCATCAATAGTTATGTTTTGGGTATCTCTTTCTCATTGTTTGTTTGTCTGTCTCTCTTCCGTTTTCCTCACACACTTGTGTGATTTGTCAAATTTCGTTGGTTCTTGTTATGAATATGTCTGGTTATACTTCTGGTACACTGGTCTAATGTTTTTCATTTTTGTTTATGTTTCATTGTCCATCCTTCAGGACTTAAAAGAAAAAGACTTTTTCACCGAGTACGGCGATGCTAACAGATATAGAATTCTGGAAGTTATTGGGAAGGGAAGCTATGGAGTTGTTTGTGCAGCCATCGACACACATACTGGAGAGAAAGTTGCTATAAAGAAGATTCATGATGTCTTTGAGCACATTTCTGATGCTATTCGGATCCTGCGTGAAGTAAAGTTGCTTAGGCTTTTACGACATCCTGACATAGTTGAAATTAAGCGCATCATGTTACCACCTTCAAAGAGGGAGTTTAAAGACATATATGTTGTATTTGAGCTAATGGAGTCTGACCTTCACCAGGTCATCAAAGCTAATGATGATTTGACCCGTGAACACCATCAATTTTTTCTTTACCAAATGCTACGCGCATTAAAATATATGCATACAGGTTATTCTTTGTCCTTTTTTATGCTAATTGAATTCTTATTTGCCCTCTAGTTTATGCAGTATATTACAGATGATAAATATGACATTTTTCTGATTCCATGTTGTTTGCTTGCAGCAAATGTGTACCATCGGGATCTTAAACCAAAAAATATATTGGCAAATGCAAACTGCAAACTCAAAGTCTGTGATTTTGGATTAGCAAGAGTTGCATTTAGTGATACTCCAACAACAGTTTTTTGGACAGTATGTGATTAGTCACATTTACAGCTCATGAAAGTTGATAGTTGCTTTTTTGTTTCTAGAAGTGTACAAGAATTCGTCCCTTATTTTATATTTTCTGATGCTTCCACAGGATTATGTTGCTACGAGATGGTATAGGGCTCCAGAGCTGTGTGGATCTTTCTTTTCAAAGGTATGAGTTGCAATGTGGGGCATTGTTTTACTCATCTCCCATTTCTAGATCAATGGTAATCAATAGGAGCTTGGTCTGTGGTATAAATGAGTTACCGATATTAGATTTGCAAAACAATCATTTGACTTGAATGAGTGTTTAAACTAGCGCGACATGTTTGGCTGTTATGAGATGGAATACCACTAAAGCAACATATTTGTTTTTTCTCTATAAACTGCTTGAGTGCTTTATAGTAAGCAGTAATGCCTAGATTAAAATAATTGTTGTTCAGGGAGGACTATGAACTCTCCTGGAAGTTGAAATGTCTGTCATATCAGGTAATTGTGTCAGGTTATATCCGTTTCTCTGGAACGGTTTACTTGCAGTGGCAATTTTCTAATTTTGCTTTGGTACTCAGACTATTTGTTGGTATCTTCTTGGCAGTATACACCTGCAATTGATATTTGGAGTATCGGCTGCATATTTGCGGAGGTATTGACAGGGAAGCCGTTGTTTCCTGGTAAAAGTGTTGTTCACCAATTAGATTTGATCACTGATCTTCTTGGAACACCTTCACCAGAAACCATAGCTGGAGTATGATACATCTATCATTTCTGATCTTTTATATTTTCTGTTTTCTTCTTGATTGTTTCTTAAGCTGCTATTTTTGTGTTTTTCTTTTCTGTCTCTTATAATAACTTTTCTTCTGAAACAAATGCAGGTTCGAAATGACAAAGCTAGAAAATACTTGATGGAAATGCGGAAGAAACCTCCCGTGCCATTTTCTCAAAAGTTTCCAAATGTAGATCCTTTGGCACTTCAGCTGTTGCAAAGATTAATAGCATTTGATCCAAAGGATCGGCCAACTGCTGAAGAGGTTTGTAGTTTGTAATATCTTATTTCCACCCCAATAAGAACATCAACTGATGATGCATATAGCCATTGATGACTAGACTTTCACACATAATTTCTTGTTTATAAGAGTTTTTGGCCCTTTTTCTTGATTGTACTTAGCTTTTTAATTTTTTGGTTTTGACAGGCGCTTGCTGATCCTTACTTTAAAGGTCTTGCCAAAATTGAAAGAGAGCCTTCCTGTCAATCAATTTCAAAGTTGGAATTTGAATTTGAGAGACGCAGAGTGACAAAGGAGGACATTAGGGAACTAATTTATCGAGAGATATTAGAATATCATCCTCAGCTGCTCAAAGACTATCTTAATGGAACTGAAGGCACAAATTTTCTCTATCCTAGGTTTTAATTTTTCCATCTTAGAACCCTTAAAATTAATTAGTTTTCTTATTGGTTTCCTTTTCTGTTTTGGCTATTTTTGTTTCTAATTTTTAACATCCTGTTGTATTGCAGTGCCATAGGCCAATTCAGAAAGCAGTTTGCATATCTCGAGGAAAATGGTGGTAGAAGTGGCCCTGTGATTCCTCCAGAGAGGAAGCATGTTTCCCTCCCACGGTAAGACCATCTGCAAATTTGGAATATCATCTCTATATCATGACTTTATGTTAGCTTTTCTTATTAGTTGTGAATTTCTACATATTACCTTCTCATTTTGGCTAAGGTTGTAGGTGAAGCCCGAAGATGTGTGTTTTAAATTCGTAATTTCATAGTGTATGAATTTCTGTAGTGATGAAAGTGTTTAATACTTGGCTGCTACATAGCTTAATGTTTGATGCTTTTGTTCTGATGGATTGATTTTCTAACCTATGTTTGCAGGTCTACGGTTCACTCAAGCACGATCCCTCCCAATATACAGCAAAATGCAGCTTCATCTGAAAGCCGGCAAACAGCAGTAGTAGAGGCTTCTAGAAATTTTAGAGTAACAAATGAAATTTCTGCAAATCAATCTAAGTTTTCACGGCCTCCACCAAGGGTGCCAGCAGGTATTTACAGTTCCCTTTTTCTTTTTTTTTTCCCCCCCTTCTCAGCCATCTTGCTTTCAAAGATCTTCAGGGCTCTGCTTACTCCATGTGAAATGCTTATATTGTTTTCTTTTTTCAGCAAGACCAGGGAGAGTTGTGGGTTCGCTTGTACCCTATGAGAATGGCAGAAACATCAAAGATTCATATGATTCAAGGATTTTTTACAGAAATGCAGTCCTCCCTCCGCAGACTGTCTCCCCGCATTGTTTCTTTAAGACCAACAACATGAATCAAGATAAGTCCGGATTAGAGGCTGGTAGGAGTTCTTCCCATGTGAAACCAGAAACCACACAAAGCATTCCTGTCGCAAAACCAGCTCATGGCATGCCAGTAGATGTCAACACAAATCCGTATTACCAACCACAAGGCAAGGTAGATCAATTGAATGACAGAATCGCCATTGATGCCAAGCTGCTTCAGGCGCAATCCCAGTTTGGCGCAGTGGGTGCCGCTGCTGTTGCCGTAGCTGCCCATAGGAATGTGGGAACAGTGCAATATGGATTGTCTTAATTGAGTTTTAAGGTGGCATGCTGTCATGATGAGGCAGAGAATTCGAGATTGAGAGCTGGGAATGTTGGGTAATTGGGGTTTCTCTTCTCTGGAAGATACAAGTATTTATATCCTTGTGTAATTAATGTTAACATCATTGAATTTAGAAATGAGAATAAGTTTTGTTTGTTATTGGTGTAGAAATTCCTTTTCCTTCTGTCTCATTCTTGCATCCATCCAAATCGCCCACAGCTATGCAGTTGGCTGATCTGACAGACGACATTGCCTCATTTTCTGAGCACCTTCAAAAATTTTCTGAAAATGCTTGTCGGGTATAAAGTCCTGACGTTTCTTATGGCTACTAAAGTTGAAATGTTAATCTGAATACAAAAACATAAGCATGTCTGATATGCAGTATGAATATAATGTCATAGATGGCTTTAAAATGTAGAATATGGATGGTTCATGGTAGCAGTGAATTTCATTGCTGCCCAAGAGGATTGTAAAAATATCATACAAAGTGAAAAAGATTAGAAAATTATTCGTATCATCTATTATGAAACGGTAGATGTCATCTGCAATTTTCTCACAGAGCCTTAGATGGTTTAAGAAACCTAAAACTCTCAGAAGTTCTAGATGAATTTGGTCCAAAACTTTTAACAAATTATAACTATGTTTGGTAAATATCAATAGCTAACTCTTACTGCCAATCCTAAACATCAACCACTAACAATTCAATAGCACATCAAATCCTCTGCAGGTTTCTCTCCAGTCCTCATATTCTGTAGCACCTCACTCTCAAATATATTTTAAATTTACTACAGATATATTTAAATACATAAATAAAAACACAACTCGCCTATCACTTTGAAGATTGGAATTCTTTTATTATTAAAGCACTTGCGAATAATTAAAGTGTTTTTGCATATATTTATAGCTTTTAACCGAAATAAAAAGACATATGATGGGAACTTTCTTAGAAATCATCTTTGGGGTCAGCAAAGCACTTATAAGTGCTTCTTAAAGAAACACATAATAAGTTTCAATCAATTGCTTTTGGAAAATATGCTTTTTATAATATTCTTAAATATTAATTAATTTTATTTTCTTTAGTCATTATATCTTTACACCTGTCCCTTAACGTTTGACAACCTATTTCTACTTTCTTATTCATCCTTAGAAACGGATACCTATCTCAATCAAGGACATGAAAAATTTTAAATTTTATAAAGAAATATAATTTTTGGTTTGAGCTTATCAAAGGTTGAAAGATACTTATGGAAAGTAAAATTAACAGTAAAAGTTATGACATAATTTTGATTTCAAATAAATTAAGATTTTTCTCTTCATGGCATGGAGAACATCACCACCAAGGAGTTACATAGCACAAATGAATAACAAGCTAACAAAAAATAATGAATACAAGCATAAACAGCAGCTACAACTTGAATCAAAGCTGGGAACTACATGATCTGAACCCACATGGCGACGCTTGGAACTCCTTTGTACACCACATAAAGAAGATAATACCCTGGCGGAGCAACTGTACCTGACGCTGGTGCTTCAGCTATAATGCTGTGAACTCCAGGCCAAACGTTGTTAATCACCTCAACCAAATTTAAGATAGTCAGCCTCTGATTCATTGAGATACCATGAGTCGTGAAAGCTGGTGCATACATTGTAATCTGAAGATCATCCTTGTTTAGTCTCAACTCGTTTGATCTAACTCTCACTGAAATCTTCCTGCCGTAGGTGGTCACCTTGTCTGACGACTCAACCATTATGTGCTGTCTAAGCCCAGCCAACGATGGATCGAGATAAGAAGGCGAGAATTTCTCGACTCTAAGCTCTGTCGGGTACTTCACATCAAATTCGTATCCATCATTGGTGTTGCTGCCTGCAACAAGAATTTTTCCATCCGGTAATAACACAGCCGATGAATGGTACATTCTCGGAATAGTTGTTGCAGCCAATTCCTTAAACCTTTCATGGGTCTCTGAGTTGGGCCTGTATAAAACGGGTACCAAATTTGGGTCCTCCGCATCATTCCAGCCTGATGTTCCTGTTTTTGCACCATTAAGCATCAGCAAATCTCCAGTTGGGAGAATCATTATATCGCCCATTACACGAGGTGACGGCATTTTTTCAATCTTCCAGGTTGGATTATTCTCTGTGATTTTGATCCTTCCGCAGTCTTGCAATGCAGGCGAGAACTGTTTCTTAGTCTCTGCAAAATAAAATGCGTCCCACTTTGCGCCTCCGCAAATCAAGACCTCCGCACCGACAGCTTTTCCGTTTCCAGAATGTAGTTGTAACGGCAGGAGAGCGGACATTGCTGATGCCGGGTAGTTTCGGGACCCGCCGGGAAGAACAGGAAACTCGCGGACAACTTTGTTTGAGACGGGGTCGAGCAAGATGGAGCGGCTGTTGGAGAAAATGAAGAGGTTGCCGTCGGGAGAGAGGTGGACGAAAGGGTATAAATTATTCTCCAATGTAAAGAAGATCTGTCCGTCGATTCCACGGAGCTGATCATTCGTATTTTTAAGCAAGGGGAGGAAGATCGGTTGCTTGTTGGATTGTCCTTCCGGTGGAATATATTCATAGCTAAAGGCCCCGCGGCCGCCGACCACAATGAAGCCGCCGTCGGGTAAGGTCACCTGTGTTGAGTACCATCTGGGGTCAGAAAGTGCTGTAGAATATTCTCTCCAGTCACAAGTGTCACAGGTGGAGAGATATCTGACAGCGTTTGCTCCTCCTCCATTCCCTCCTGCACTTACCAAGTTTCCGTCCACAGTCAGGCCTCCTGATGAGCACCATGTATCCGTTTGAAGCTGCCACAAAATCAATATAAATTAATCCCAATTCTCCTAAAGTGAATTCAAATTGCAATCTTTTTTACAAAATAGTTATATGTGTGAAAATGAAAATTATATGGAATATACACCTTCAATGCTTTCAGTTCTGATGTTTCAATGTCGAATAGAACTGAATGGCACCAGCAGTCCAGTTCACCTGTAGTCTTGTCA
Organism: Khaya senegalensis; assembly: GCA_032402905.1. Lineage (NCBI taxonomy): Eukaryota > Viridiplantae > Streptophyta > Magnoliopsida > Sapindales > Meliaceae > Khaya > Khaya senegalensis. The sequence goes on along the minus strand of CP135552.1, from coordinate 10,887,473 downwards.
GCAATACGGCAAGGCATTTTTTGAGGAGGCAATGGAATCTTTGATATTTTCCAGACTGTAGCATCGTACATCAAAACCTTATTAATTTTCGGAAGCAGTATTGCATGCATAGCCGAGACACCAGAATTTTCAGACACCAGCTCCCATTTGCCATTATATCCTGTGCCAACATTTCTTCCGAAAAATCCTGAAGAGATATTAGTATCCTTTCTTTCAGAGCTCTCATGGGCATTGCCTTTGTGTCCATGTCGAAATCTGGAAAAAGGGTCTGGAAATTTAAAGAAAGGATTTTGAAAGAATATGTGAGCATGCCCAGAAAGGAACAAGAGAGGAAGAATATAGAGACTTCTGAGTATGACTGCCATTGTATAATCAATGATTTTATTGATTTACAAAGAACTCTCGCTATGTATTTATACTATCGTCGTTTTTAAATTTGTTGAAGAATATGCCAGGGTACACAGAGTTTGTTCTTGATTATGAGGAAAGTTTGGATAGTTGTTACTTGTTAGGTAACAATAACAAGAGAAAGTGACAAATCATGACGGCTGCTTCTTTAACAAATTTAATTATGATAATATTAATTACTATATTTAGCATAAAATTGATCGATGATATTAGCCTTCTTAATTCAAAAATTAAGAACTTTCACTGATCATCTTTTGGAACAATTACATCAAAATCACTAACTGTCCATTCTGCAACGTTATTTTCACTGACATATACTTCAGTTTCCAAACTAATTGATGTCCAGTGTCTCTCCACTGGTTTAGAACATGGAACTTGATAGAAGTAGAATGACAGAGACAATCTTCCGACATTTAGCTCCCAAGTTCTCGGATCGCCAATCCAACCTTCACCCTTCTTTGTCAGATATCTGTACTCACCCCAAACAGGATGCGGAAGAATCTGCAGGATTTCCTGCTGCTGATGATTGCTGTATTCATCGCAGTGGTTGAACGGCTCTTCGAGATAATTAGCATTTCCTGGAGAACAGTAAACATGATAAGCATCATACTGGAAATTTTCTGTGTCGAGTGTCATTGGGATATGTGTGAAAAGCGGACACAAGTGGAGATTTTCAGGATTGCACCAGGATTCTGCTTCAGGATTTATGATGATTTGTATCCAGTAACATCTGTTGTGACATCTCCATCACAGGGTTTGCCATTGTTTTTCCAGCAGCTTCCTATGTTTATTAGGTGTCTTCAACAAATGAAAAACCCAGCTCCCTTTTCCAACATTCTTTTTCCAAGTGACCCTAAAGTAAGAAGTGCCATATTCAGGAACAACTCGTTCAGTAACATTAGTATCCAAGTCCAAGTCCAATAAAACTTCCATTCAAGATATCCTTGTTTTCTCCGTGCAGACCTGTGTAGTCATGGTACATCAATGGCATGTTCATGCAGCCATCGACGAAGCACGGAAACCATGATTCCCGAGGGAAAATGGCCCTATTTTGTGGTTATTCTTGGGGCATCTGGATGCATATGGGTCTGTGTTGCCATTCTTGAGCATTATCATCCAAAAGTGCCATGGTCTCGGCTTGTCTTTCTTGGCAGCATATTTATCAACACCCTAATTAAGTCCTGCATGCGAACCGTTTAATATGCCAAGCCTGTAGCCTTTCCCATCCACCAAGTGATTCATCGTTGCTTCAAGGAGCATAACAGATAAGTTTAGTGGCAATTAATATTAAATCCATACATTAATAATTGAGCAAAATATTGTGGTCAAATATATTAGGTCCTTCTCCAATAACAAAAAAAAAAAAAACAAATAGGTCTCGCCTAGAGCCGTAGAATCATCAAAATCAAAGCAATCTGCAATTCTAGGGATTCCCATATTCATGGCTTCTTCACCAACCTCATTTCACTAATTCCAGGACTCCATTGCAAACCCTAAGTCCATCTCTTTTCATTCCAGGATCACCAACAGCTGATACACAATCTTCACAACCCTTCACATGATATCCAGAAAGAGAAAAAGCAAGTAAAATTAACAACCTACAAAATCTCCAAAACTCCATCGGTAGCTTGCTGCTACCACTTCCGGTTGATCTCTTGGCGTTAACAATAATATTTCGATAAAGAAGCATTCGTTGGTTTATTTATAGTGGAAACAAATTGCTCAGTGTTTGATTCTGCTAAGGATATTTGAAATTATTTTATATCGTCCACTGGTCTTCCCTTGGATTAAAATTTGTTTTATTCCTTTGGATTTTATCCCAATTTTTACTGCCTAGTAAATTTATCCCTAAATTCACGAAAGATTCTCAAAATATTTTAAAAAAATAAAAAAAAATGACACGGTTGAATTTTTATTTTTTATTATTCTCATAATTTAAATATTTTTTAGATTCCAAAGATTACAAAAACAAAAGCGTTTTTGCCATTTGGAAGTGCTTTAAATAATACTAAAAGCACTTCCAAGGACACTAAAAAATTTTATAAAGCAAACCTTCCCAATATGGAAATGGTGCTGTGAAAATATACAAGGACTAATACTGCATGGGTCTTCATCTTCTGGAAATTAAATTCTATAGGCAACCTCATATGTGAATGGAATTATGGAACCGTAAATTCAACAAGAGGTCTACCTTAATCTAGACACATTACTAGTAATTTGTGGCCACCAGTTAGTACTTCCTGTCTTCAAACTGATTTCTTGTTTTCACAGCACCCTGCCAATTATTCATGCAGTTATTACCTAACAAGTAACAGCTACCCAATTTTTACTCGGAATCAAGAACAAACACTGAATAATATGGCACATTCTTCAACAATCTAAAAGCGAGAGAATAGTATAAATATACAGCAGATGTTTTCTTTGAACATTGTGCATGCAAATAAAAGCCATTGATTCTACAATGGCAGTCGTATTCAGAGCTCTTTCTATTTTACCTCTTTTGTTCGTGTCTGGGCATGCACACATATTCTTCCAAAATCCTTTCTTTAAATTTCTAGACCCTTTTTCCAGATTTCGACATGAACACAAAGGTAATGCCAATGAGAGCTCTGAAAGAAAGGATACTAATTTCTCGTCAGCGATTTCCGGAAGAAATTCTGGCACAGAATATAATGGACAGTGGGAACTTGTATCTGAAAATTCAGGTGTTTCGGCTATGCATGCAATCTTGCTTCCGAAAATTAATAAGGTTCTGATGTATGATGCAACAGTCTGGAAAATATCGAAGATTCCATTGCCTCCTCAAAAAATGCCTTGCCGGATTGCTGACAAGACTACAGGTGAACTGGACTGCTGGTGCCATTCAGTTCTATTCGACATTGAAACATCAGAACTGAAAGCATTGAAGGTGTATATTCTATGCCATTTTCTTTTTCACATATATAACTATTTTCAAAAAAAGATTTGCAATTTGAAATCACTTTCGGAGAATTGGGATTAATTTATATTGATTTTGTGGCAGCTTCAAACGGATACATGGTGCTCATCAGGAGGCCTGACTGTGGATGGAAACTTGGTAAGTGCAGGAGGTAATGGAGGAGGAGCAAACGCTGTCAGATATCTCTCCACTTGCGACACTTGTGACTGGAGAGAATATTCTACAGCACTGGCTGACCCCAGATGGTACTCGACACAGGTGACCTTACCAGACGGCGGCTTCATTGTGGTCGGCGGCCGTGATGCCTTCAGCTATGAATATATTCCACCGGAAGGACAATCCAACAAGCAACCCATCTTCCTCCCCTTGATCAAAAACACAAATGATCAACTCCGCGGAATCGACGGACAGATCTTCTTTACATTGGAGAATAATTTATACCCTTTCGTCCACCTCTCTCCCGACAGCAACCTCTTCATTTTCTCTAACAACCGCTCAATCTTGCTCGATCCCGTCTCAAACAAAGTTGTCCGCGAGTTTCCGGTTCTTCCCGGCGGGTCCCGAAACTACCCCGCATCAGGAATGTCCGCGCTCCTGCCGTTACAACTAAATTCTGGAAACGCAAAAGCTCTCGATGCGGAGGTCTTGATTTGCGGAGGCGCAAAGTGGGACGCATTTTATTTTGCAGAGACTAAGAAACAGTTCTTGCCTGCATTGCAAGACTGCGGAAGGATCAAAATCACAGAGCGTAATCCAACCTGGAAGATTGAAAAAATGCCATCACCTCGTGTAATGGGCGATATAATGATTCTCCCAACTGGAGATTTGCTGATGCTTAATGGTGCAAAAACAGGAACATCAGCCTGGAATGATGCGGAGGACCCAAATTTGGTACCCGTTTTATACAGGCCCAACTCAGAGATCCATGAAAGGTTTAAGGAATTGGCTGCAACAACTATTCCGAGAATGTACCATTCATCGGCTGTGTTATTACCGGATGGAAAAATTCTTGTTGCAGGCAGCAACACCAATGATGGATACAAATTTGATGTGAAGTACCCGACAGAGCTTAGAGTCGAGAAATTCTCGCCTTCTTATCTCGATCCATCGTTGGCTGGGCTTAGACAGCACATAATGGTTGAGTCGTCGGACAAGGTGACCAACTACGGCCGGAAGATTTCAGTGAGAGTTAGATCAAACGAGTTGAGATTAAACAAGGATGATCTTCAGATTACAATATATGCACCAGCTTTCACGACGCATGGTATCTCAATGAATCAGAGGCTGATTATCTTAAATTTGGTTGAGGTGATTAACAACGTTTGGCCTGGAGTTCACAGCATTATAGCTGAAGCACCAGCGTCAGGCGCAGTTGCTCCCCCGGGGTATTATCTTCTTTATGTGGTGTACAAAGGAGTTCCAAGCGTCGCCATGTGGGTTCAGATCAAGTAGTTCCCAGCTTTGATTCAAGTTGTGGCTGCTGCTTATGCTCGTATTTATTTATTTATTTTAAACTTGTTATACATTTGTGCTCTGTAATTCTTTGGTGGGGTGATATTCTATGTGCCATGTGGAGCATTGTATTAGTTTCTCTGAAATCAAAATTATTTCATTAGACTTACTGTTAATCTCACTTTACATAAATTTATTTTAACCTTTAATATGCAGTCAGTCAATAGGTTTTCATTGGAAAATGGAAAATTTTCAAATATCAAGGATAAAGAAATGAGTTCTTTGAAAGCTGAATTCAAGCAATTAGGGTGAAGTATTACCCTCCATGTCCACAGCAAGAGAAGCTTATAGGCAATAGGGCTCATATTGATACGTCTGGTCTCACCATGCTCCTACAAATCAATTTGGTTGGAGATCTCCAGATAAAGAAGAATGGGAAGCGGATTCCTGTTAAACCACTCCCGGATGCTTTCCTTGTCAACATTGGAGACTGTTGAAAACTAAAATCTATTGCTAAAAAACAATCAAAAAAATTATTAAATTAATTCAAGAACTAAAAAAAAAAAAGATGAATTTAAGATAAATATTTTTCTTTTTGTTATATTGATTCCTCAAACTTAAGAGTCTTTTATTGTATAAGGTAATGTCAATTTAAAGTATTCTAGTAAGTGATTGATAATGTCTATTTAAAGTATTTTAATAAGTAATTAATAATGTATATTTAAAATATTCTAATAAGTGATCGTTGTTATTACTAACAATTTTAACTATCTTTTAATTAAAAAATAATAATTAAATTAATTGAACTATGTGTTCAATTAATTTATTTTTATCTCAATTTTTATTAAGTCAACGTAACTAACAAAACTAATTTTATTTACTTAATAATTTAAATCACATTCACATAAATATACTGAAGAGGTAGTTACTATATTAATTTACCTTGATTTATATTCAAATGCCCTTGGAAAGTTCTAAATGCTGCACATATATGTTGATAAACATCATGTTATTGGAATCTCAACCTTGAGAATTTTGAATAAGTTTACCAATTGAAGATCAAATGTGATCTATCTCACGTGCTTTTCTGAATTTTACATGGCAGGCTATAACCAATGGGCCATTTAGTAGAGCACTGAGCATTGTGCGGCAGTAAATTCAGTACAAAGAATATTTCTTATGATTAGGTGTGTTGACATTAACATTATTTGTATTAAATGTCACCTGCTAAAACCATTCTAAATTCTGATTGCAGGTAACATAGTGTAGAAAATACTTCTTTGTTAGCAAGCATCAGCATATTGGATTATTCTTTATGCTTTTTACAGTCTTTCTTCGTTATTTCCCATAGTAGAATGTACATTAAGGCATAAGCAACTCAATGAGCATAGCATAACTGGGCTTATAACTTATTTCTTATTTTCACTTTGACTCAATTTTCAGAGTACGCTTCATCAGAGTTTTATAATAAATCCAACATTTTTCATCTCCAAATCAGCAAATCCTAGCTTTGCCCATGTATTCTTAGGAGATCAAGGCAGGATTCTTCCCGAAGCTCATGAGCAAACAGGCCTTTGAGGTATTCTTCAACTGTGATTGGTCTAAACGATGCCGGTGTTTTTGCAGTGATAAAACTTGATGCTGTTCGTACTTCACATTCATATCTTGGGTTGTAAAACGTGGCAATGTAAAGTCTTTCTTGCACATAGTTGACTGCTGCACGATGCTTAATACTGCGATATGTCCCATTGGTTAGAATCTGCCATGTCATATTCATAGAAGTATACGAGCTAGCTCACGTTTTTTCTTCATCTCAAACTTGAGAATCAAATAGCATCATGCTTCTCAACTTTCCAGGGCATTTCATATACGAGTCAAGGTAAATGAGTATGGTTATTACCTCCAACATGTCTCCGATGTTGACAATGAAAGCATTTCGGAGTACTGGTGTAACAGGAATCCACTTTCCATCATTCTTTATCTGGAGACCTTCTAGTTGATTGATTTGTAAGAGAATGGTGAGACCAGATGCATCAGAATGAGGCGTAAGGCCTATAACCTTCTCCGGCTGAGGACGTGGAGGGTAACAGTTCATCCTCATTGCTTGGAGTCCATTTTCAAAGAGCTCTCTCATTTCTTCATCCTTGATATTAAAAACTTTTGCCATTTTCGATATCAGAGTCATGACCAGAGTTTGTAACTCCATCAAGTAAACATCCGAGGTGTCTCTACATGATAAAGAAGTCAATTAGAATCTTTAACTTTATTTTTTCTCCTGGCAAACAATTGCACTTAAGTTCCTCAAGCACATCCACAGACACTTGGATAGGAAAATTATACATGCCTGCACATAGCATAGAAACCCAACACAGAGGGAAAGAGGGAAAAAAACCTGAGGGGAAGGGGGAGCTTGGGAAATAAGTTTGGTTTCCTTAGCTGGACTGGAAGAGTTGTCATGAAGAAAATATCACCTCAGTCAAGTTTTTGTTCCTCGGATACAACAAAGGCTTGTCCAAATCCTTCTACTTCTCCTGGACACTGCCAATATTCTTTCTTCTCTTCCATGCTGAGATTGAAGAATTCCTGAATCTCCTTTTTTATTTTCTCAAGAAGTGATGAGCTTACTGCATGATTTACCAACTGAAAATAATGGGAAAAAAAAAAAGCTACGATATTATGACAAATTGTTTCGTTCAGGCGGGTTGCAGCATGTTTGACTGATTTAGGGACAAAAAAGTACTGACAGAGATGAATACAAGCATATGTTTCATTTTAATCTGCTGACAACGTTTTATTGTAAATTCAACAGAAATTGGGTTTCAAATACAGATGTCAAGTATTTGTATTTTGCCTTTCTTTGATTGAGTTGTACAGATATATCGACAGACAACTATTATAATCTTACCCAGCGAAAAAAGAAAAGTTGATGAGATCCAGTACATCTGGAATCATGTTCTGGTTTTAAAAAAAAAAAAAAAATCACTCTGACGGAGGAATTTACCTGGAAAAAGCCCCATTCTCTGCGAGCGAAACCAAACTTGGCTAACTCATAATGCTGTAATTCTTCAGAAAGCAAGCTCTGCAGGTCAATAACTGGGATCTCTGAAATCAAAGCATCATCAGAAATAACAGCTGATTCTTGCTCCGGACGTATTTATATGGAAGGAACGACTGCCCTAGGCACCTTAACCAACTCTTGGACACATGGCACAAGCAGAGAACCTCCACAAACTTGGCCATCCTTTGCTCCACAAATTTACTCAAGAATTCTACATCTTTTTTATAAACTCTGTACTGGTTTTAACAAGAAGATTGCAGACTCTTCCAATTCTTACAGTATTTTATCCAACAAGTCAACATCTTCTAGCTAACCATGAATTAATATATTTTTTCCCATGTAATCATAGATTGATGCCGTTTGGTTTTTTTAATATTTGATTGTGTTGAGTACCTATGCCAACTCATCCTGAATAGACTATCCAGAATACCTAATAAAATTATAAGCAAGACAAACTAAACTAGAGATTATAAGAAATATCAGTCAGTCAACTCTAAAGAAATCAACTATAAAATTTACTCAAATTGGAGTTTGAATGTCAACTGTGCCCAATTTTCTGAAGAAAATGAAATACTTTTGCGGTCATTGCTTAAATTAATTGAGGATGTTTAATACAAAATCTTAAAAAATCAACTAGAAGTCAAAAAAAAAAAAAAAAATCAAATCTAATGAAGGGTACTCCTTATTTGTATATTAAATTGTTATCCTGATTAAATTTTATTCTGACTCACTGAGCATCACAGAATTATCATAAAACAAAGAGGATTAGTTGCCAAAAAGATTTGAATGGCATCAGCAAATATTTAATATCACTTGGTAAAAAACATCATAAATTATGAAATCAAGTTACATACAACACCATGGCAAACACTGGATAGTTTTTATTTCAAGAAAGACTCATGCTGGTCGAGTATAAGGAAAATTATCATCTGAAAATTTCAGTAAGAGGTCTGCAATTCTTATATTTCTTACATGGTCTGAGAAATATTTCATGCAACTCCGTTCACAATTAGCAGACCAGAAGGCTTTTCTTTTTAAAAGAAAAAGTTGCAAAGGCAGCAAGGGACATTACTCGCGAAGTCATTGAACCCCCAACTGAGAGTTTCAGTTTTACAAACCGTTCCTCTTATCTTTGAAAACTTATAGCAGAACACCAACACTAAAGCTTTACCGGTTCATTTGGATAAACGCATTCACAGGACAAAACCGACCAGTTTCAGACTCAATACCAAGTAACCAATCTGAATTGAAGTACTAAATGCCACATATTGGGCACCACCAACTTTATCAGAAAAGGAAGAGGACTGGTTGCCAAAAGGATTCGAATGGCTGCGTTGAATATTTAATATCACTTTGTAAAAGCATCCTAGATTGTAAATGCAAGTCAAATAGTCATCACAATCTCAAAATCCTGTCAAATCTCTAAAACTTTTATTCTGAAAAACAGATACTGAATCAAACATAAGCACAGCTATCATCTAAAGATTACAATCAGAAATATGCTATGTTTGCTAGAGGGACAAACCAGTTTCTGAGTTTACAAAAAATGTAAGACTTGTCATCCCCGTAACCTGCTCATTTCTTGCCATCTTCTCTGGCCACAATCTTGTATTTTCCCGTCTGTTGTTGCTGCATATGCAACAAAAAAAACGATCACACCTCATTAATCTCAATAGTTAGTACAAATCATATGCAATGCATTTCAGAAACATAATTATTACTAAAAATATTACATAATTTTCAAAATTAACTTACTTTCTTCCATAATGCAGTGTGATCTTTGCAGAATCCAGCAACAACAGCTCCCTTCTTCCCTTCTCGATACTCAATGCAAAGATCCTCGTTCAACCCACAAGTAACATGAAATGACAAACAACACTTAGGCTCAGAACATTCAAGAGAACATCCTCTTTTACTCCTACAAACATAACACTTCTTTTCCCTCCTCGTCTTAGGCACCTTGGAACAATCAATCCCTTCTCTCCCCTCCGGATCCTCGAAGAACACCTCCGGAACCAAAACCGCGCACACAACATGAGCCCATAAACCATTATTCGTCGTCTTCATTGCTCCGCCCTTGACCGGACACAAACAACAGGAAAATGTTTGATTTGATTTTTGAGTTTTTGGGAGTTCAGTAGCCAAGCATTGAGTGCAAAACCAATCGCCTTCTGGGATGTTTCTCACAAGAGGGTTGCCGTAGCAAGTGGCGTGAACCATTAAATCACACCCATCGCAGAAAACTATAGGATCTGTCGAGTCGCCGTCAGTGCTTTGACAAATAGCGCACAAAATCCCATCATCTTCCTCTTCTTCTTCCTGATCTTGATTCATGCTTTCAAGATTAGACTCATTAATTTCCTTTAAATTCAAAAATGGGATATTGTTCCTCTGCTCTTTCTCTCCTTCTCTTTCTTCTTCTTGGATGGTTTCAATACTTTTGACGGGTGGGATTTTCTTGGATTCCTCCTTTGTTTCCCTTTCTTCACCGAAAGACGGCTTCCACTCCACATCGAGATGAAGAGACAATGCAGGGCTATCAGATTCTAAATCAGGTTGAATAGCCCATACCCTTTTCTTGGCTGGCAAACAATACGTAGTAATGGAACTGACGGCTGTGCCGGCTGTAACAGCGGATTCAGAGGAAAGAAACACTGATGGGTACAAACATTCCTTTCTCTTCTTTGCCGGGAGGCAATAATTTTTGGCAGTAAACTCAGTTGTTTCTTGATTTAGCTGCTGCCGCCGTTGTTGCTGTTCTTGTTCTTCCTGCTGTTGCATAAGCCTGAATCGTTTGAGAGGAGGCAAGACTTCAAATTTGGCATTCATGGTGCTGATTTTTGGTTTAGCAAACTGGAAAAATAAAGAAAGTTCGAGATTTTGTTTGTCAAAGTTTGGGGTTTAGATTCGTTTGAAACTAAACAGAGCGCGTAGAGAAATGGCGGGATCTAAGGAATATTTTCGGGTTTTGATTTTGGCGGGTTTGGATCTTTTCATTTTCTTGGGTTACCGTTTTAATTTTTGTGAACTCCAACCGCCAAAAGTTGGGATTGAATTATCTTAGGCGGGTGCGGATCTTTTCATTTGGCGGGTCGTATACTGACGTGTCAGTACGCTTTAATTAGTTTATAATAGTACAAATAACACTCGAGTCCCCAGTTTTTTAATATGTTTAAGGAAGGACATAATTTGTCCATTCATATCGAATAGGTCCCTAATATTAATATTAATGGTGAAAAATAATAATCATGCAAATAATTAAAATACCTTTTTTAGTGTTGTACGTAAAGATAATTCGGTCATTTTCATCCATTTTCTTACTTGAGAAAATAAAAAAATTTAATAATCTAAACATTATTACCCACTAATAATACAATATTTCTCCTAATCTCTTTTAAGGGTCAAACTAAAATAGATGTGATTCCCAACTTTGAGGACCTATAATGAAAGAACCATTATAAAAGCAGAATTGAGTGACCTGTGTGGGGGTGGAACTGTGAACTGAGGGATCTCTGTCAGGTGGAACTGCAAGAGAAATGCGACAGTAGTCAGCAAGACTTCATTGTTGCTGCTATGATGACAGATTCAAGGAAGCAAATGGTGGCACTAAAACGCCCTCTAAATTTGCGTATGATGTGGTATATGAATAATGTTTGGTAAATAAGCAGCGGCAAGGTGCCAATCATATGAAGAAGATCTAATTTGAGTAGAAATTGTAGCAGAAAAGATTTAAAACTACATATAGAATTGATTCTTCCCTTTTCTTTTCTGATAAAACTTGAAACTATGAACCTCCACAATATTTCCCACAAACGTATAGACACAAGTCTTCTCTCTCGCTCAGCATAAGGACCGCAGGGTATCACACAGGTATGAATTAATTGTTACAGCTCGAAGTGCACAGAAAATCCACGGAGCATCTCTATCCTATGTCCATTGTATCTGTCATCAATTTTTCTTGTTAACAAAAGGCAACAAGCCAACTGAGTGCCAGTCCATGCATCATTCTGCCGCATGGCTAGACCAGTAACAACCAAAATGTTAAATAAGTTTAAGAAACCGTAACAACAAACAGTTGTCACACAAACAGAAAGCAGATATTGATAAAATGTGCGGCAAAAACACCTTACAACCCTTGCGAGTGAAAGCGCTGGAGTGATATCTTAAATCTTTCCTAAAAGGACTTGTCTGCCCCATGTGATTTGTCTGGAAGGGGCTTTTAAGAATCAAACTTTTCGGAATTGCTCTTGATTCTGCCGCTTTAAGACATCACCTGAGAATAAGAATGAAGATAAATTAGCCAATCAACTGATGTCTAAGTTCTTCAGACGCCAGCTTGACCATCTATCGCTTGGCCTTTCAGCAGCATATAAAAGCAATTCCACAACCACACAAAACAACGCAAATAAACAAACATGTGTTTACCTGATTAAATTGATAAATCAACACATAATAGCAGAAGCCGCAGCCTTGAAGGGCCCAAATGGTCTTGTACCTAAACACAAACAGAAGTAAGAACAAATTATTTACCAGGCAAGACAACTAGTTGCAAATGCAAGAGAAACATAATCATCATGCGGTTGCATTTACTCAATTAAGAAAAGAAGAAAGGAAATAAAAATTGAAACAAAAGGATTAAAGTGAAATAACCATGTCAAAACAAGGCAGAGCCATCTTTCCCTGAAAGCTATTGAAAGGTGAAACAAAACTTCAATGAATATTTAGTAATAAACAATAAAGTTTATGGCATGTCAATTTCTAACAATCAGCTCTAGCAAAACACACACACACACACACAAAAAACCAATTCTAAATTGCCATTACCAAATTTGCTTGAACATAAAGCACACTCAGGATTAAAAGAAAAACACATATAGCAGTTTGCACAATCACAAAAATCCTCATTCAAGCCCCTATGGGCATATATATGGAATACAAATAAAGCACTAAAAGAAGCACAATTCACAATGACAACATCTAGATTGCATAAGATTACAGGCAGGAGCAAAAAAGAGCAGCACCTGCTTTAACTAAATTTTACCACAAGTGTCAATATTGGTAAGTCCAACATTGGAATAAGTGCATAAAGGTAATCAAATTCAAAAAATGAGAGACATAGAGAAATTAAAATCATCCAATTTGCAGGACAAAAAGGATAAATTCAAAACCAATATGAAGTATAACAGGTAGGGTAACAAAACACCTGATAATGCTTCCATTGCAACATTCAATTTCCCTTTGCACCTTTATCTTGGTAAAACTGTCAACTTTAGCTTGCTGTCACCTTGATATCTATGCAGTACAATGACAATAATTCAACTTCACAAAATGCTCATACCTTCCCCTCAAATAGTATGCCTTACTTTATTATTGCCCAATAAACACCCCTCTTCGCTTATGTTTGAAGCCTTGACTACTTAAAACTAACATCAAACCTTCAACACACATCTGCTTCAATTGTCTACCAATTGTTACACCACAGGATTGTCCACCGAGACTCACAGTGACAGAAAAGAATAAACTGAGCTCAAATATAAAGGTAGGCCAGAAACTAAGTGAGCTAGAAAACTACCAGGTCAAAGGTTTCCAATCATTTTAACATTACAAGGAAAAACCAACAGCTTGGGGTATGACCTAAATAGTTACAATGAAGCAATCATGCATCACTAGACAGCTCAAACATGATACTTCTAGATCATAAATCAAAAGCTAGAATTCCATCCATTCTTGATACTAAGTCAAGAGGCACCAAAAATAAAAATTTGGAAATTATGTATTTACACAAACCACCAACTCAATCATGGAACACAAGAGTCATGCCTATCAATCTGCTAGTAACTGGCTACCAATGTAGAAGGGGCAAAAAATTACATTGGTCACAACCAATGCAGGAAAGCACAAAACATAAAAGAATGAAGGAGATTATGCTCTGAGAAAATTATATCACTTACTTGACCAGAAAATTTATCCAGCAGCTTCATTGTATAAGCATGTCTTGCCAACTTCCCGCAAACCTCATGCAACGGATAAGCTTCTTTCAGTAATTGGCAACAGCTTTTATAGATGGAAGTGGAACCAAGATGTAATCCTTCTAAAGAAAATTTGTCCTCAAACCCACTCCCAAAACAATTAGGAGAATCAAAGGCATTCCAACTCCACAAAAACAAGCTTTCCGTTGCTAAAACTATACTTTACCCCCATTCTTCCACAACTTACTCATTGCCAGTACTCAAGTACCATACCAATGCAGCGAACAAACTGCACTGGGGAAAAACATGGCAGACCTTCTACTTGGATATCAACCAGGAGAAAATGAAAAAGATCCCTCCTCGCACTAGCCATACAAATAAGGTGATAAAAAAAGCTAGATTCCTTTAAAACTAGAATTTCAGCATACCAACAAACTAAACCTTCTACATACTAGGAACTTTTGACCTAAGCAAAACAAATCAGTAGAAACTTCATGCTGACTTGGAACAACCCCACGCCTCCAAAATTGGTTTTACAAAAGCCAAGAGACAGTTAACAGCCCAAGGCAGCACTACAAGTGCAACTTCCAAAATATTAATAATACATGAAGTAAAAGAGTAAACAACTGAGATCTTCTCATAATCGCCAAGATTTTTAAATACCTTCATCACTCTGAGACCACCCAAAGAAATAAAACAACTGAACTTAAAGGAATAATAGAAGAACTGCATTCTAACCACTACGGATGTGAATTTCCTACCTCTATGGGACATTAATCAATAATTTTTACTCTATTTAATCTCTAGTAGCAGTCAGATGGAGGTAAAAATAGTAATGCATAACTACATACAAGTATGTGACAAAGGACTGGTCTCACCAGGCAGTCATTTTTTTCCGGATAAGAAACAAGAAAAGTATATTGATTTACACTTGTGACCAGATATCCACATCGGTGACAAGAACACCCTACAAGAGGACTCTTCTAACTGCAAAACCTAATAGACTTCAGAAAAGCATCCATGATGCTTATAGTAAGTTTAGGAGATTGACCAAACACACCAATGACGAGCATGGAGACCAAATTTAAATATTGGTCCTTGAGCCAACTCTAATAATTATCCTAAAGTGTTATTCCAATCACAATACAAAATTCAAATGATCAGTAAACATTATCAACAAAGTGGGCCAAAATTGCCCCCATTCACTATAGTTTCAAATTACATTAAACTCAGCAGAATGACTGATCTTCAAAAATACATTTTGCATCTGCAACCCACAAAAAAAAAAAAAAAAGGGGCAATATCTGATCTCTTCACATGTGGATATGACCAAAGTAAGTTTCATCAATATGAGTCAAAGCAAAAAGAAAATCTATCATACTGTTTTGCATTCAAACATGGAGAAGTTGGTTGCAAATGTTTGCAAATGAAGATACTAGATGGAAATAATATATAGCACCTCAAAGCTAATATGAAATCCTTATTTTTCAAGTACAACTTCAGAAACCCAGATTAAAAGCCAAAATCTCCCAACATGTCCTGTGACATAATAGTTCAAATTTAAATTTCTCTAATAAGTTGTAGTCCAAGATACCAGGTAAGACTTTTATCATGATTTGGGGAGATATCTATCTGTGTCCTTGAGCTCGCTGCATATCATATGCACCCCAGGATCCAGGTCCAGGTCCATAATGAGGATAAGTTTCTGCGCCAGCCTGTACCTGAAATTTGCAGGGCAAAATAATAACATATTCATACAGTTAATAAAAGAAAATGGCATGTCCATACATCATCTGCCACTGCAACTTATTTAAATAGCCATTAACACACACACACAAATATATAAATATGCATATAACGATACACATATGCAAAGTATGTTAAATATGAAAACTTACAGGATTCATGCTATAATTGGCAGGGTAAGTATTTCCAGTATATCCAGCTTCAGGAGTTCCATAATTTGCATTAAAACTAGCACCTGCAGTGAACCGTGAGAATAACATGAGAAGAGTTATCGAGTCAATGAAAGAAATTCAAACTTCAGAAGGAAAAGTAAAAATGAGAAACAAAGACAACCAAACTCTAGTTTTATACAATTGTGTTAACTGCCAGTATATATCTGTATAACTCAAATATTCACTATGATGTTTTCACCATCATGGTTTCTATGTCCCATTTACATTTTTGTTATGCATGTTACTCTTTCCTCTATATATACAATATATTTTATACCAATTCGCAAGTAGATGGATCAGAATGTGACTGCATACCAGGGTTTCCGACAGCACCAGCCGCACGAGCTCTCTTCTCTGCATTTGCGATCTCTGCACGGAGCTTCTCCAACTCCCGAGCCATTGAAATCAATTTCTTCTCCATCACCTGGCCGTGCTCATAATTCTCAGCATATCCTTTCTTCTCATATTCAATGGCAGCTCTAGATCCCCAAATGGCATACAAATCCACCACTGGTCAGAAATCTGCTCCCAGGTTGTACGCTTGTTTCCACTAATACAACAAGAAAAAGCTAAAGTGAGCATTTACCTTGCACGTTGCAGTTCCTGTTTCACATTCTCAATTTCTGCCTTCAAAGCTGGTGCCTGTTGCAAATCTGCTGTAAACCTAGCCAAATCCTGGCTCATCACTTGAACCTGACCTGTAAGCTTCTGCCTCACAGCAGTAAGCTCCTTAATATCAGCCTGAACCTTCAGAAGCTCACTCCGCATTGCCTCCACCCCACGAAGATCCACCTCCAACCGAACAGACTTGTCATACATTTCCCTCATCTGAACATCCTTATCCATTCGAAATGAATCAGCATAGTGTACCATCCGCTGCAACTCATGTTGTGCGGCTTCCAGTTCCTGCTTTAGCGCTACATGAGTTGCAGCTAACCTCTGGTTATCAGCTAAAAGACCTTGAATATCTTGATGCTGAGCTGCAAGGCGCTCCTCAATTATCGCTGGATGGGGTGGAAGTGCTCTGGGGCCCATCCCAAACTGGGTTTCCCTCATTTCCTCAAGAAGTGCAGGATGAGGCGGCATCGGCCCGGGGGTTCTGCCAAATGGAGGTTCGTGGACCGGAGGAGGCAGTCCTGCATGAGGAGCACCTTTCATTGGAAGAGGCAGCCCCCGATTTCTTCCAGACATTGTTCCTTCTTTAAAAGATCAAATACCAAGAAAGGTTTAATCAACAACTATTGATAAAGATTCCCTTTCCAACTAAAAACCTGAATAAAACGGAAAATTCATCAACATATAAACTCTTAAACTTAAAAACCAACCCGAATATAGATAAAAGAAATACAAATACAACAGACAAACAAACAAATTTAACCGATTTCAAACATCTGTATATGATTACAACAGAGAACAAACTTAAACCAACATGGGTGTAACCTAAAATGAAAGTATGCATCCAAAGCGACTCCAAACACACAGTAAAAAAATTGCAGTGAAAAACGAAAACTAATAGCTCCACTTATTCTACCAGGAATAAGCACTGACCCTTTTGAGAAGTGAGAGACTCTAATGAAGCAAAGCTGTTGATCCTTTGTTGCAACCTGAAAGGCGTTAGGAGTATAAAGATTGAAGAAGATGAATATGGGAAAAGAAAAATAAAAAAATAACATAAAATGTTTTGCCTTCAGGATTTAAAACTGGGCCTTGGGCCCAGCTAACGAGAAAGACTGGGCTTCGAATGATGGGTAAGAAAGTAATTGTACAACTGGAAGTAATTATCCCTTTATGAAGCCTGTGACTTGCCATTGCGAGCCTTCATCGGTGAGACTTTCTAACAACGGCTACATCATAAGGAAGCCCCACAAACAGACAATCTCTGGGCCCCGGCCCAACTAATGGTGATCCTCACGTGAACCTCACCAACACGCACACGCACGCAGGCACGCAAGCACGCACGCGCGCACCCCCAACAAGAAAATTATATGCTCCCTGTATGCAACTTATACTAAAATTCTCTCTTTGCGCTTGTGCTATCTTTCACAAAAGAAGCCATGGAAGCGTTGTGGAATTTAGAAGATAAATGGAAGCTTACAACTCGGGAATCACTACTCTTATTGGTATGCTCTGCAATCGCTGTTGTCGGACTCTGCATGGCTACGATATTGAAAAAAAGGGACAGAATAAGAATGTAATGAATAATAATGAATGTGTGAATGAATCGATGGGTGTAAAATGGGGTGAGCCGAGACGGAATTGGGGGTCTATCAAGAGGATGTTGATATCCTCGGTGAGGTGGAGTAGAGCAAAGAAATGGGAGGAGGGGACGACATCGTTGCTTGGCCTGCAAGAAGGTTGTAAAGGTGGTGGTGTGGGATTGCAAAGCCACAACTCAGAGTCGCCGATATGGCAACGACCGATTCTTATGGGGGAGAAATGTGAGCTACCAAGGTTTAGTGGGCTTATTCTGTATGACGAAAGTGGCAAGCTACTTTATCAATCTCCCGAGGAAACATCTCAAAATGATGATATTCACCACGTGGGTGTACTCTAGCTTCACATTGTAATTTAACCCCATACTTGGTTAGTGGGCAAGAGATTTTCTCAGTGATCAAACAGAAGCTGGAAAATCCCATTCCTAAGAGGGTTAGGCTAAATGTTTTCGTCTTTTTGTTATGCTTCTTCAACTAACAATGGTTTTTTTCTTTGTTCTGTTTTTGCAGAAAAAACAAGCTGCTGTCGTGAGAACTACACTAAGGGATTTGTTGTAGTTTTCTTTACTGAATTTTTTCTTGTCAAACAGGTTTGTATCAGAAGAGAGTAAAGAGTTCGGTCGGGAATGTATTCCAGTTTTCTTCTTGTAGAGCAACCTTGATGTAACATCTACATGATTTTGATCCTGTATACTTTCAGTGGATATCTGTCAATATCATCTACACATCAAAGCAGAATCATTAGTTAGTGTTAGTGGGGAGAGAATAAACGTCAATCGATATGAAATGGTGCACAAAAAACAGCAAGTAGATATCAATGAACATAAATACAATATAAGATTGACATAATCCTGTAGACTTGCAAGCAGCACCTGTGCACTTGCGACCGCACACAGAAAGAAGGAGAGGTAAATGGCCGGAGAGAATGATTTTTCGGTGTTCTTGCAGGCAATTTCAACAATTCTTCACTTCAAGAATTGACCTGCATGAATTCTACATGTGCAGAGTACCTATTTATTTATGTAAAGGGAAAAATGAATTTTTCTGAAGATCGGAAGAGAACACCCAGCAAAGCATTTCAACATGGTTTCCTACAGTATGGTCCCAACATCAAAACTTCCCAATATGCAAATGATAGAACAATATTCAATGAGTCATTGAGGACTAGAACTGACATAGGTGACACAAATAGCCCGAATGCAAAGATATTCCTTGCAACAACCAAGAAGAAAAATCATGAGACAACTCTTGAAACTGATTAACCAAAATGATGAGGACAAACCCCAAATAGTATTTGATATTACTAAATTATTTAAAACAAATGCATATATGGTTTCCTATTTGTTATGTGAACTGATTTTATCATTCCCCAATTCATTCTAGGATAATCAGCACTCCATGGTTGATCATTCTGCATTAGTTACTAATTCGGGATATTTTGACAGAACAATTTCCAAATCCCAAACTAACCAATTGCCATTATAAGCATCCAAAGGCACTTTGCCTCCCAAATCATATCAATCAAGTGTGCCAAGGGAACCAAAATGCAGCATATCATCCAACAATTTCCAAGTGTTGGAAAAACCGAGCAGACATTCAACTCTGATTTAATGGTTCTTTTATTATAGGTCCTCAAAGTTGGACTAAATAGAAGTCAGCTGACAAATCATTTCGGTGCGTTAACCTGCAATGGACAGGACATATACTAGAAATACCAGCCTTCTGCTCAAGTTTAATAAAGATTGTCTGGTAAGCATATGCAACGCCTTCCTCTCTAAAGCAAGAATCGTACCTCCATCAAAGAATTGAAAGACGTGTGCTAATCATTCGACGTCTCATTTTTACAATTAGGGTCCTGGCTTACTGCAAATGCTAATGGATCAAAGATGTCCCCGACAGAAGGGTGGCTAATTTGTTTTAAATATACTATTTGCCCGGAATGGATAGATTAAACAGTCTTATGCATGAACAGACCATTTTTGAAGAATTCACCATAAGTTGTTAACTTTTGGAATAACTCTAAAGCTCTGCTTGCACATTCCGGCCAAACCCTGTAACCAAAAACAACATAACTTCAAACAAATTCATTGGCATCCCAATTTTCAAGAATGGAATCACTGTTTTTCCTTCCTTAAGCACGAAAGATAAGAAGCACGCAACAATTCAAGCAAAAGTTTCTCTTATTTTCCGAGAATTAACAAGTTTTCTCACAACAAATGGAACACCGGCATTCATCTAAAAAAAACAAGCAAAGCAAAAACGAAGCAAGAATTAAACTAATTTAGACATAAATTTAAAAAAAAAAAAGTAACTTACCTGCGATTCCAGCTGCATCCTTTAAAACCAATTGGGTTTGATTGAGCAATGGTGATAATCATCAATCCTTAAATGAAGACATTAAAAAGAACTCGACAGAAACCAGTCAAAAACAAACTAATGTGTCGGAAGTTTAGCCTGAAATCTATCAGAAAATCTTGCCTATAGTAACAAATATTTCAAGTCAATTATTAAATTACGCGGGCCTATTATAAAAATTTAGCCCATCAATCATACGCAAATGTTACCTGTTTTGATCCAGAATAAAAAATAAATAAATAAAATTAATTTTTTTCAAAAAAAATTAAAATTTAAAAACACGAAATAATAATTATTTAAATAATAAAATTTTAAATCTTCATTTAAAATTAAAAATAATTATCACGTTTTATTTAAAATATTATTTATAAAAATTTAAAATAAAATTAAAATTTTAGTATAATAATTTTTTATTTTAAATTTTTTATAAGAATTCTTTTAGATCACAAAATAAAAAAAAAAAAAAAAAATGAATGTACTGCCCTATGGAGGTACCATAGCAGGGCCCCCCTTAATAATAATAATACAAGAGAAGTGCCTGCCAATGTGGATTTAAGGGCAAGCTTTTCATTTTACGCGTATTTGAAATTAACAACAACTCTTGGACCAACCCAACCCAACCAGTCCCAATCCCCAAGTGCACATAATTGAATCCGAATCCTAAATCACAAAATTAATTGATAAAATCTTAATTTAGTAAAAACCTCATGCCCCTTTGAATTAACAATCTTCGTCTAGATATTATTAGATTTCTGAGTAAAGCATGATCTTCATTTCATTATCCAATCAAACCGAACCTACCATGATTTCCCAACATATCTGGTTGGTTTTACTGAATTTCCACCGCTCACGTTTTGCCACGTCACAATATTACATAGTCTTCAGAACGCGGTATGAAGGTCTTCCGGCTGCTGTCATAGTTTTCACATCTTCAACGAACCCGCCCGTGTTGACGGTAAACAATACTGAAACGACGGCGCGTCGGTAACTATATTGAGGGTATTAGAGTCATTTCACGGGATTAATTGTTTTCTCTTAACTGTCTCTCGAGTTTTATAAATCTAGCTCAGACTCCCTAACTTCCCTCCCACTCTCAAAATCTTTGCGCTTTCTTCTCGTTTCCATTTCGTTTCTTTGTCTCAGTGGTTTTTTCTTTTTTTTTTTTCTCTCTCCTTTTCTACGTACTTTCTCTCTTTAGGATTGCGTTTCGTCTTCTGGGTTTGACTCATCTTGGTTGATCTAATCGGATTTGTAAGTAAAAAACATAACTTTAATTGTGTGTTTTGCGGGGGTCTTACATCATGATTGTTGTATGGCTCTGATTTGTTGTTTAATGGTTGACTGACGCTGTTGTTTGATCTGGGTATTTCTTAGTTTTTTTTTTCTTTGGATCTGTGATAAATGTGAAGAGTTTTTATTTTTATTTTATCTTTTGATTGATTTATAGCTTTTGTTTTAACTACATTTGCTGTTTATAATTGGATCTGGATCTTGTGTGATGAGAATAGAAATGCTAGGTACTTGTTGAGATCGCAGCTTTACAAGTGTTTCTTTGAAATGGGGCTGTTAGAATTATTATTCCTTCGATCGTGTTTTTCAAGTAAAGATCGATTGTGTTTTTAAGTAAAGATCGATTATGTTTTTGCTTATTGTTTGTACTGTCGCTTGTTTTGGATCTGGAAATTTGGGCTTTATATTGATGGCGTTATGTTTAGTTCTTGTTGTTATTCATCAAAAGCCATGCTGTGATTATTCTGGTTGATTCGGTTATTTGTTCTCCACTACTTATGGCGTGCTGATCTTAATTTTTATTTTCTTATTCTACTTTTTGTGTAAAAGGGAGCCATTTATTACGAGATCTACATAATTCTTCTTTTTAATTATGTTCATCTCGAAAAGAAGTTTGTTATCTCGTTTTCTAGTGCACTTCTGAATGTTTGAATGATAGGGGTGGTTGAAATTTTAGACATCTGCATGATAAGTTCCTTGCTGCAAAGTGCTTATATATTTTCTACAAGTTTATTTATTTATAGTTTGTGGCTGGTGATTTTGATTGTAATTTATGTATTTTTATTGTGTACAAGTTGATTTGCCATGGCTACATATACCCCGAAAAACATCCTCATTACCGGGGCTGCTGGATTCATTGCATCCCATGTTTGCAACCGGCTGATTCGTAACTACTCCGACTACAAAATTGTTGTGCTTGACAAGCTCGATTATTGTTCAAATTTGAAAAACCTACTTCCCTCAAAAGCATCTGCCAACTTCAAGTTTGTTAAGGGTGATGTTGGCAGTGCTGACCTTGTCAACTTCCTTCTCATCACCGAGTCCATTGACACTATAATGCACTTTGCTGCCCAGACTCATGTTGACAACTCCTTTGGTAACAGTTTTGAGTTTACCAAGAACAACATCTACGGTACCCATGTCCTTCTTGAAGCCTGCAAAGTTACTGGCCAGATCCGGAGGTTCATCCATGTGAGCACAGATGAGGTCTACGGGGAGACAGACGAGGATGCTGTTGTAGGGAACCATGAAGCGTCGCAACTACTCCCAACAAATCCATATTCTGCAACTAAAGCTGGAGCAGAAATGCTTGTTATGGCATATGGTAGGTCATATGGGCTACCTGTGATAACTACACGTGGGAACAATGTTTATGGACCCAATCAGTTCCCAGAAAAATTAATTCCAAAGTTTATCCTCTTGGCCATGAGGGGGCTGCCCCTTCCAATTCATGGTGACGGTTCTAATGTGAGAAGTTATTTATACTGTGAGGATGTTGCTGAGGCTTTTGAAGTCATTCTTCACAAGGGAGAAGTTGGCCATGTTTACAATATTGGTACAAAGAAGGAAAGGAGAGTGATTGATGTGGCCAAAGATGTATGCAAACTCTTTTCAATGGACCCTGAGACAAGCATCAAGTTTGTAGAAAATAGACCATTTAATGATCAGAGGTACTTTCTCGATGATGAGAAACTGAAGAACTTAGGGTGGTCAGAACGAACTACATGGGAGGAAGGTTTGAAAAGGACAATGGAATGGTACACTCAGAATCCTGATTGGTGGGGTGATGTCTCTGGTGCTCTGCTTCCTCATCCAAGAATGCTGATGATGCCTGGCGGGAGACATTTTGATGGGTCTGAAGAGAGTAAATCAACCTCCTATGTGTCAGCCAATAATACTCAGTCCCGTATGGTGGTTCCAGCTTCCAAATCCTGTGGATCTCCTCGAAAACCATCCTTGAAGTTCTTGATCTACGGCAGGACAGGGTGGATTGGAGGTCTACTTGGGAAGTTGTGTGAGAAACAGGGAATTCCCTATGAATATGGGAAAGGGCGTTTGGAGGATCGTTCATCTCTTATTGCAGACATTCAGAATGTTAGACCGACACATGTGTTCAATGCTGCTGGTGTAACTGGTAGACCAAATGTTGATTGGTGTGAATCTCATAAAACTGAAACCATTCGCACCAATGTTGCTGGAACCTTGACTTTAGCAGATGTATGCAGAGAGCAGGGGCTCTTGATGATGAATTATGCAACTGGGTGTATATTTGAGTATGATGCCACCCATCCAGAGGGTTCTGGCATTGGGTTTAAAGAGGAAGACAAACCCAATTTCACTGGTTCTTTTTATTCAAAAACCAAAGCCATGGTATGTTTTTTTCGCTGAATCTTTAACTTAGTACTATTTTTAACTTTCAAATTTTAATTTTGATGCGTATATCTTTGATGTTTAACCAGGTTGAAGAGCTGTTGAAAGAATATGACAATGTGTGCACTCTCAGAGTCCGAATGCCTATTTCTTCTGACCTAAACAATCCGCGCAACTTCATCACCAAGATCTCTCGTTATAACAAAGTGGTTAACATTCCAAACAGCATGACCATATTGGATGAACTTCTTCCCATTTCAATTGAGATGGCAAAACGGAACTTGAGGGGTATCTGGAACTTCACAAACCCTGGGGTCGTAAGTCACAATGAAATCCTCGAGATGTACAAGAGCTACATTGACCCTGAATTCAAGTGGGCCAACTTCACATTAGAGGAGCAAGCTAAGGTGATAGTTGCTCCTCGAAGCAATAATGAAATGGATGCTTCCAAGTTGAAGAATGAGTTCCCTGAGTTGCTACCCATCAAGGAATCACTGATCCAGTACGTCTTTGAGCCAAACAAGAGAACCTAAGCAAAGTAAGAAGAGTTTCGGTTGTGATTGACCAACGCATTTTGGGTTACCTAATATCGGTTGAAGTATCATTGTAATGTTAATCAGTTTTACAATACATCATCATTCCTAGTCAGAATTATCACATTATTTCCATATTGTACTAGTGATAATTAGCCATGCTTCTTTCATCATTTTTTTCTCCTCAGTTGAGTTGTATCAAGATATGTTTTAGTGTACCTTTCTAGAATAAGCTTACCAATAGGTTGCTTATATTTTCATGTCATCTGCTAGATTGCAGTTGTTATGTAACTTTTGTATTCTGTTAAATGAATACAAGTTAGTTCCTACTATTTATGCCGTTTCCTTTTGCATTGAAGAGCTGTAGCTACATGTAAAATGATGGAATGGGAATGCAATTCCGTTTCATTTATTTAATTGAATTTGCTTGTCAATTTCTCTGGAACTGCAACTTCGAAAGTCAATTTTTCTATGGGGGGTTTCTCTTCTTTATTATCATTTTTCCCTTACAAAATATTACATGAATATAAATTATTCTCATCTCCAATTCTGTGGGATCCAGATCTGGAGCATCAGCGTTACCAGTTAATTTGCCTGAGCTTTAAAATAGCACAAGATTCGAAAAATAAAGAAGATTCTGGCGCATTGGGAATTTGTTATGCAAAATCATAAACGTGTCTCCATTTGCTATGATTATATTGGGTGTGTGGGAATGGAATGGGACAGCTAACAAATTCTCTGGTGATGTGAGGCAACTTTCAAGCGCTAGCTGGCTGTCGAATTGAAAATGAAAGAATTGAATGGCAACAGTTGTACCAAACTTTTGGAGGGGTGGAAGGTAGCTAACGTGAGAACGAGAAGATGCCAGATCTCGGAGCATAAGATTTTTAATCGTTATAAATTGGGAGCACATTTAATGTTATAATTATTTTAGAAGCTATTCTATTGCAGGCAGGAACCGTACCGTGCGTACCGCCGAATCACATGGCCATTGTCTTTAACGATGACCAATATCTACACGTGAATACTGATCAATTCCATCATAAACTTGCAGGCTTTTGTCCTGTACAATTGCAGTTGCACCAGCACGAGGACACACCCGTTATTTCAGCTTCAAAGCAGATTAACTAAGTTTTGCTTATCAAGAGAAAACTACATATTCTTGGTTGTGCTAAAATGCTAACCTAATGTAGAACAAAAATGTAAAAGCAACACAGTTATTCAAATTTATGCGCCCCCTCAACCCCACCCCACCCCCAAAAAAAGAAGAGTAATAATCAGTGCTAAAATTGTTTTCCTTTATGGATACATTAACGAATAACATCACTGTGGTTTCGATGCTTTCATTCTGCCAGAACTAAGTTTTCCAACAAGGTGCAAAACAATAATATTTTGGTGAAAATTGATTCGTATCTTTGTGAAACATTTGTAAGGGGTTAACATTAACGTCCCAGGTTGCAAGGAAGCTCATCATCTATAACCTTCCCGCACCTACAAATCCCGAGCTCAGATATCACGCTTATGAATCAGATGCACCACGAGATGCAGGAAGGAAAGCATTGAATAACTAGAACATTAGGCAATTGATGAAGATGCATCAGCCAGTTTCTTTAGAAATGAGACAACTTCATCTGATGACTGAAGTAGAAATCGGGCATTTGTACGAGTCCGCCCAACAGCGCAAGAGAAGTAGTTCTCTTTATTCAGATCAAGCACATTCCAGGAGATCTTTTCCGGTGATGCTCGCCGTACATTATTAGAGTTATGATTAGAGGTCTTTTTCTCGATATTTTGTGTAGGTCGTTGTGTCTTACCTTGAGATAACTTTGAGCCACTTCTACTTGTTGGAAGCTTCAGTGACGGTTTTCTCTCCCCTGGTAATTTCATTCCATCAGTTGGTTTGGTTCTTGAAATGCTTGTGGCATCAGAAGGGAGTTCTGGCTCAAAGAAGGTGTACACATCTTCATCCTGAAGTAAACAATAATAAATTAAGAATTGTGCATTCTTAGGACCAAGGATTGATCTTTTTATGAGGTCAACCACCCCAAAAGTAGCTCCCATTTTATCACAGAAAACGGAAAAAGAAATTTACCAAAAAGCTCTACTAAAAAGTTTGAAGAATATTGTAGAATGACACCACTAAATGAAACTCTTAAGAACATTCCCGATAACTGAAGAACCTACTTATCTTTAAAAAGGAGGGAGGAGTACCTTCCCCAAAAAATGTCCGATACACAGCACATAGTCGATTGGTGTAGTCATGGACTTACTATGAACTATTTCTCCCAAAATTCGATCAATGGCAGCGCCCTGAATGGATATGAAGTTGTCAGATAAAATTGCATTAAGCTCAAATTTGAAGGAATCAAACAAGCATGTGTGGTACTAATAAAATAAAACTCAAACCAATTTAGAAGTTTCAGGTATAGTGAAATGAATCACCTTTGTAACACCAACTGCTCGCACCTCAACTGATCGGCTTCCTTGTACGACTTCAACAGATGCATTAGAAATTGGGCCTGTCCAGAGATGCTGCAACATATCTCTTGCCTGAATTTTTCCAAATTCAACATCTAAAACCAAAATAATATGAAGGGCTGGAGTAAGACAACAAATAAAAAGGTCAAAATAGCTTAGACAGAAACATTGTCCAAATAATTTAGTACCTGCATACTTGTAGTTCCAAACAAGGGATGTTTCACGCTGTTCAAAATGTGATCTCGGTGTTCGTTCAGTGAAATATTCAAAAACATGCTGAAAACATACCATCAGCATCATAAGCTTTGAGGCTAGAAGAGATGATTACACAGAAATGTGACAGTAAATAGGCACCTTAACGCTGTCAACCCATTCCATATTTAAATGCTCTGGCATTGTTGTCATCCATTCCCCCCTGGTACGGCGTAAAAACATACCATTTTCTGCTGCCAACCAAACATCATACTCCCCAAAGTTCTGTGAAAGAGCTCGATTAATTAAGAAGTGGATATAGCAAGGCCAGAAAAGAAGACATGAATGGAACCAGATAAAGTACATCATCCAGGACAGTTCTGTCACTTCCACTAAGGACAACAATTGTCGTCTCTGGATCCCTGCAAAGTGCAGTTAGTGGTTCTTTTAACTCTGGATGTAGCTTTAGTTCCATTTCTCTAATTTGATCACCTCTTCTCCCTGGAGTGTCCACAGGTTCAGTTAATGTAGCATTAAAACCCTGAGAATTAGACCAGTGTAGAGGTGAGCAGGATTTAAAACGGAGAACCAAAAAGAAATTAGAATGATTAAAACAAAATGCCAAACCATGAAATCTAAGCACCACCTAACAGATGAACTATAATGTCTATCAAATACCAGACCATAAAATTTCTTTGTAATGCTAATTCTAATACATTTTTCTACTTTGTATTACATACTGATCAAGTATTCACTCGCTCTTATATAATTTAGAATGCTGAATTCCGCTGCAGCTGTCTACTTTTGTAATGATGGTTTAACAAACTTCTCATGCTTGACATACATATATGAGTGTTGTGAATATGGAATGATTAAGAAGAATAACACATAAAAGATTTGATCATTATTACTCCACCCCCTCTTTCTACTGAAGCTTGAAAGCCACAAAGAAGATAGTCCCTCGAATAGGTTGAATAAACATAAGTGAGTCAGTTTAGGAATCAAACACAGCATACATTATGAACAAATTTGAACATTATTACCCAACTGAGAAAAATTCCAATAACTCAATAGGTTAAACATGGCCTACCAGTATGAGCAAACGATTATTGGACAGCAAATACCGTTCAATGGCATCCGCTTCACGAAGGCTAGGTGGGACTTGCCTTATCCTTAGTTGTGCCTCAACAACTGTATCATTCAGTTCACTGCAAAGTAATTATAAAATGCAAATTTTTAAGAATGCTGACAAACTCCCCATGATAATGTGGATGGTTGGCACAACAACATAGATGCTTAACTGAAACCAGAAAATGAATAAACAAAAAGCCAAAAGGTAATTTTTAAGGAAAAATCATAAGTAAAGTATAAACCTGTCAACTTATCACAAAAACAATCCAAATTATTCACAAATATACCATCACACATATCAAGGAGGAATTGAGCTACAGGTTTTACTTTCTTGATAAACCTATTATTTTTTCTTTACCATAAAACAATAGATTTCATCAATGCCTAAGAGAACTACTCGTGAGATAAGTCAAGCTGCTTTAGGAAAAGATGGAAGAGAAGAGGCTATGGGAACTGGCGAAAAAAGCTCCAAGCCAGTATATAGCTTAGCTTGTCCCATATCTTTTTTCATTGCTTTCAAAGAATATCATGACACTACTGAACAACAGGATGCTAAAAGCGGCTTCAGTATCACATCACAGAGCATGTCATGACACTATTGTATGCATACCTCACAAAGGTTTCAGCCCATTCTTGAGCAGTATGGGTTGTTACATGTAAAAAATTATGCCTATGCCGTTTCTCTCTATCTTCAGGTGACATATTTAGAGCACGGGCAATTGCATTAGCCACCTCTGTTATATTCCAAGGGTTTACAAGGATTGCACCAGCACCCAGAGATTGTGCGGCACCAGCAAACTAAAAAATAGATCAAAGAGTGAAAAAATTGTGATTAAAATATTTCCAGTTTGGTCATAGAATATGCAAGTGAAATGAAGTTGATGCAGGCTTTACCTAATTTATGCATAACATATGAATAGAGACTACTTAATCTGTGTAAAATCTAAAAAAGGAAAAAATTGAAATCTCCCTCTAGTTGCAAGTCATGAGAAATTACTTCACTGAGAATGAGAACCCCTTTCTTAGAGTCTTGGCATGCCACAAACTCATAGCTGACAAGATTCATTCCATCCCTTAAAGATGTGACAAGTGCTACATCTGAGGAAAAACAAAAAAAGGAACAGAAACAAATTTCATTAGTTGTAAATTTAGAGCCCATTTTCCAACACAAGCAATAAATAATCAGTAACATTGCACTAGTGATAATTCAAAAAAGTTTGACAAAATACTGCAACTCACTTCCATTAACAGCAATAAACCTCTCGAAGTTTTTTTAACACCCATGTTGATGTTTTGGGATTGAGATCACTCAACATCAACAACAGTGGTAAAAAAAACATAGAAAAGAACATCTTTTTGAAACACCATAATCAATGGCCTGGATGGATGTCAGATATAATTATAATAACTAAGAAAAGTTACAGAATCTAAGAAGTTAGAGCTTGAAAATTAGTACCAGTAACGGCATATAATGCACACAATGCGTGGAAGTCAAGAGAACGATCCTGTAAACACAGAAAATCCATTAAAAACATCTAACTGCTCATAAATATTGGCATGGTAGATAATTTATGTATGGGCCTAGTGTAAGAACATCAAAAGCTTTAATCTCAAACTAGTTCAGGGCTGCTACATTTGGTACCATTAGAAGCCTTAATCTTGGCGTTGCTGTTTGTACAAAGCACTTTTGACCTCCCTGTTGCTCTTTTGTATCTTCAATATTAGGGATGGTAAAATATTATTTCCCTTTTCTCCCATTGAAATAAATGTTATAAAGAGAGCTTGTTACCATTTTAGAAATTCATAATCGGCCAAGTAATAATGTAGATTATGTCTATCCACAAAAGTTTATTTCCTTGCTATGTATGGTAAATTAGTCTTAGAGAAGGCATCATTCAACCATCAAATTAGAAGGATATAAAATGTGCCCATGTCTGTTAAAAAAGTTGAAAACTATTTTATCTTTCCTTTAATCAAGACACTCCTCTTCCTTCCTAAAATCTTTCTTATGGGCAAACCTGAGGCTCTTCTACTATTTCCAACAAATGAACACTGCCTGATAATGATTACTGCAGGATAAAGATGAATATCAGAATTGAGCTGAATACAAGTCTAAGCAAAAACCCTTCAGTTCACTATATTCAATGAGCTCAGAGAAAGAGTACACTACTCATCATATGGATTAATCAAGTTAGGAAAACAAAGCAACACAAAGACTGACCAGATGATGTATTGGGACAGTAGTCAATGTTCCAAATCGGCCATTAATGCGTCCAACAATTTCATGAACCTGGCTTGTAAGTTTTTGATCTGAAAATATACAAAAGTCAAATTGATACATCAGATCAAAGTATTATGTAATAAGAGGCACAGAGCTAAGTAGTCTAGGTTGTGCAAGCACAGAAAAAAGACTGCATTCAGGCATTTAATGTCAATGAAGCCTTATGTTATTCCTATATTGAAATCATTGCAAACAGCCAAACAGAATGTGACAACATAAATTGGCATTTATACACATAGGAAACAAATTAAGAGCATTATTTTTCATCCTAGAATTGAGATATCGTTGATTTTAAGCATACATTGGGTAGAGATAGATATGCCAACCGATATACGGAGCAAAATCTTGCAAATTGTATAGATGGTGCCTCAATTGAGCATTCAAGAGGATTCAACCTCCATCAAAAAACTAACAATCTCTTAGAAGTTCAGAGTTTAGCTATATTTCTCATTAGACCGAAATAAATACACGCTACCATCAAAAACCTCCAACAATGTCATCCTAAGTTGAACTTTTTCCAAGTTTTCTCATTGGATGATAGCAATATATTGTGAAATACCACTGAAGATTCAAAGAATGGCATATTGAGAATCTAACCTAAATATCATAGTAATAACAGAAAAAAAAATCACTTGGAATTAAAGAGCACTACTAAATGTTCCAAGTAAATGTGTGTCAACACTACCTTCCAAAAGTTCACACCATAGTTCAATAATGGTAAATTTTTCAAGGAATGAAAATCTCCTAAATGGAAACTGTGCTGTACACTAATAACGGCATTTGATATATTTTTCAATCCAAACAACCTCTTCATTGGTACCTCCAAATTTGAAACAGAGGAAAGCTTTGTTTTAAAGTAACCAGAAACTAGTGCATGTTATGAAATAAATATTGGCAAACAAATTACACATCAACTATAATTCATGGAAACAACTGAAAAGTTAATATATATATATATATGGTGAATCATTCATGATCCACCTTAAACAACCAATATTCTTCATTTATACAGCAGTTACTTCAGACTCTATGGTACGTGCCACAAGTTTAAGGATAGAAAACTGAGAGCTACAAAATTAGTCAGTATGTCCTGAAATAACAATCACAATATCTGAATAGTGTCTGTACGGTATAGTAGCCATACTGAAGCTCAACTTTTTTGTTTTCTATGTCATTCTTTTTTGAAGCTTATGTTATCCAAGAAATTAACCGCTTAAGCAACTTGGATCATCCAGCTCAGAAAAAGTAAAATAATCTGAAAAAATATCCTATTTTAGATATATGACACCATAAGCAAATGACTACAGAATAAGACGCAACAAATAGAGAAGGAACATACACTCAGGAACATCTGTTCTTGTTGGCACTGCAATCTGTAGCAGAACAACTTTGTCACGCCAATCAGGATTTTCCTCGAGGAACTTTTCAAAAGCCAGTATCTTTTGTGGAATTCCTTTAATCATATCAAGGCGATCAACACCTAACATTACCTGTCAAATTAGATCGGTTACAATGAGTAATTTAGGCAAACAAAAGTTAAACCACGGTCAACGGGCAACATAACTTCAAAGATTGTAATATTATTCAGGGAGAGGAACTGCACATTGTAACAATAAACAAAAAGCATTAACTTCTATTAATGCCAAAGTAAAGAGAATAGGGCATTTTAAAAAAGGAGGAGACAGTGCAATGTTAAGCATACGTCAAAAACTCAACCTAAAATCAAATACATGCTCAAGGAAGTAGTTACATAAGTGGTATTGAATGCTATAACACAAATTTTCTATTAAAATTTTACAAAAACAAAGAAAAATTATGCACCCACAATCACTAAGTAATACGGTTGAATTGACTGTAAGAGAGCTATTTCACTGAAACTCTGCCATAAACTTTTACAATTTGATAAGTATCAAATGTTGGTCATATACTCCCAAAACTAGCAATTGCTTGAGTTCACTCAAATGTACAAGGTAATCAACTTCTAAAAGCCTCTAAACTGACAAGCAACTAACAGCATCAACTTACCTTCCGACCAGCAAATGTATCTTTTAGTTCTCTGATGTGATCCTGGACCTGAGAAATCTCAAGGGCCCTAATGAACCGATCTGAGTCTATCCCAATAGGAAACTGTTGTTTCAAGGAAACAAAATAACCAGAATATAAATATAAAATGGTTCAAAGGTGATTTTTTCATTACAAAACATGTCCAACTAATATTTCAGAGCAACACTAAAATTAACCAAATAACCAATTCAAGTTCAAAATACCGCAGCAACTCGAGTTAGTCTTCCTTGGTCCTCAACTCCTTCAGGTGTACCTTCAAATCCAAGAATACGAGTACAAGCACTAACAAAATGCCTCGCATAGTCATAGGTGTGAAAACTGCAGCATAAAATTGATTTTAACTTGTTTGGCATATAACAATGTAAGTTGATCAAACCATTTAACTAAACTAAAATATTATAACAATGAATATCAAAAAAGACAACATAATAACTTGTAATGTAAAAGCTAAGTTGACAAAGTATGAATGCAAATGATATTAAATCAATCTATCTTGAAACTGTAATTCCAATGTAAGGCTCAGTTCTTTTTCTTTTACTTTATGTAAATATGATGATCTCTTAGGAAATGTCATTCTGAGACCAACATAATCCTTTAGATATCAATTCAATTGCATAACAGCCCAGGTCAAGGGAAATGCTTACATTAACAATTTCCTAAGACTACTAGATCTTTA
This sequence comes from Khaya senegalensis, assembly GCA_032402905.1. Taxonomy (NCBI): domain Eukaryota; kingdom Viridiplantae; phylum Streptophyta; class Magnoliopsida; order Sapindales; family Meliaceae; genus Khaya; species Khaya senegalensis. The sequence continues at coordinate 10,854,107 of CP135552.1, read as the reverse complement.
TGAAAATCCAAATTTAACACTAGGCCAAATCAGCTGTTAAATACACTGATTAAAGAATTGTTACCTAGTAATAACTTTACAGAAACATCCATGGCAACCAAGATTAATTACAAACCAAAAGCCAACAGTGGGAACAGGCACAAAACAGTTTTAGGCAGCATGCAGAATACAACAAAAACTCACCCAACCAAATCAGCAGCTAGAACTGCACGCAGCAGATCTGATCGAGATGGCAATGTCCTATGAATTTCAGAGGAAGGGAAAGGTGTGTGAAGAAACCAACCAACTTTCATTTCACTGTTGTATTCCTTCAGGCATTTTGGAAGAAACATGAGATGGTAGTCATGACACCATACAACATCTCCATCCTTATAATGTTTGTTTACCACATCAGCAAACATTTGATTTGCCTTTATATATGCAGCAAACTGGGACTGGAAACTTCTAGTGGTGGCAAGGCGATCTTCTTGTGGAAGTCCAAGGTAATGAAAAAGAGGCCACAAGATGTTGTTGCAATAGCCATTATAGTATTGATGGACAATCTCTTCATCAAGAAATACAGGAATACACCTCTGCCATAAATACCCAAAATATCAGTTGGTCCAAGTACTCTACATGTTTATCATGTATAAGCGATATTGAACTCACAAATCATATAGGAAAATCCCATAATTCTAAAAATATGGAATCATGAGGATAAACAGATTAAATTGCAAAACAATTTTGGAAACAGAACTTCATACCTTTTCTGCCAAAGCTTTAGTAAGTGCTTTCTGTCCAATCTCATCAGGAACATTTACACCAGCCCACCCAATCCATCTCGCCTCAACCTCCTTCACACCTTCAAACAATTCATCCATAATCCATATAGAATCTCATTTCAGGTGAAAATGAAAAATAAGAAAGTTAAAATAACTAAATACTAACCTACTTGCATTATCAATTAAATGTTATTAGATAAACAAAAAGTATGAAAACCTGCCAGAAACAACAGAAGGATTTAAACCACTTACCCAAAAGTGCACTGACCAGACCCCCAGCACTTATCTCAAGAGACCATGAGTCTTCACCTCTTCTGATGGCAGAGACTGGGAGCCTATTGGCTACCACAAGCAGCCGTTGCCTGCTGAAAGGCCTTCCATCTAGCCCTTCACATCCCTCATTCTGAGCCCTTGCAGGCCCTTCCAAGTCTTGCTCGACAATGGAGGGCCCCAAGTTGTCACCATCTCTTAAGCGCGGTTCATCTTCAGATAATTCCCTCCCACCACAATTATCAGTCACATCATTTGGATGGAAAACCCTACTGCTTTTCCTTAGATCTCTTTCTTTCTTCTCTCTTAATAGACGTGTAAGACGGTCAGGTGGAATATTGGATGAATTGCTGTTGTAGTTGTTTCCAGGCATATGCTCACTCTATAACCAACCACCAATACCAAATTTATGAGTTCTCAAAACAATTGTCTCCTACATATGTTCAAGGTAACTTAGAGTCTTCATCAATTAAAATGATGCACACAAAGCTCCAAATGCCACCAATTGGATGTTAAATAGATAAATTTAATGAAACCATGGGCTTTTAAACAAATAGTAATTCACATTTCTACTCCAATTCAAAATTCTTACATCTCCATGAGAAAAATAAAACTTATCTAAAGAAGATGCGTCAAACAGAATACAAACGAAATGAGAGGAGGTCACAACTAAAAAGATAAAGAAGAGAATGCTATCCACAGATTTGCATGAGGCAGCAAAACATGACCTACGCCGGTTGCTTAAGCCAATATTCTACATGCCGGCATTCACAAACTAGCACACAGACATGCATTAGTAGCCCTAATATCAAAAAAACTACTTAAAAAACAGAGAGATAAAAGGGCAAATAGGAGATTCATAGAGAATGAGATCCATAGAAGTTACTGGGATGATAAACAGAGGTCTCTGCTTTGTCTCCCAGTTCAAGATTCAATTAATTGAAATATATGTACATTGCATGACAGAAAATACTGGAAGTACAGTGAGTTCAACTAAAAATGCATTATTTGTATAGTTCATGCCCACAAGCAATGGAAACAGCATAACTTAATCAACAAAAACATAACAAGCCCACCTACAGAGGACCAGACCCTTGAAGAAAAACCACGATTCTGTATGAAAGGTTGCTCTAACTGTGTTCTTAAGTATGAAGCCACCGAGTTCGAGAGAGGAGAGAAGGGCAGAGAGAATGGTACGGAGAAACCCCAGATTCTGGGTGGCAGAAAATTATCCAGTGAGAGAAAAAGTGAGGGAACAACGAGACCCTCGTGTAAGCTTTAAAGGGTACATAAAGCCTTACAGCCATGCAAATAAACCAAAGATTGTGTTCAAAAGATAAAAGGAAATCCATTATATTTTACCCAAAAAGAAAAAGAACATAAATTAGTCTTAATCCGTCGGACTTGGAAGCCGGAATGATACCCAGTATATCTCCACGCAGTATCGGCAAGACAACAACTAAAAAGCTACCGAAGTGATATTAATAACTGTTAAAAGATTTAACAACCAAATACTTCGGAAGGCCCCTCATATTTTTAGCAGAAGTGTGTGCCCGCCTTATTATTCTCTTATGCTGAATTTATGCTACTTAAAATAATTTAAATTTTTTAATTATCATAATTGTCGATCATTGCACACTATTTGAACTGTTTCAGTGAAAAAGATACTTTAATTTTTCAAATTCTTTAGACAATAATTCTGTACTTCAATAAATTTGTTAAATTATATTTAAAACTACTGTTGAAAAATATTATATATCAGAATTGCGTATTATTAATTAACTTCACACATCGTCAATAATATTTAGGTAGAATTGAAATTATAAAATTTTTTTCTAAAAAAAAAAATTGTAAATTGAGAATCAATTTCTTCGATGGTATGTTCAATATTTTTTTATTAATTAAAGTGAAATAAGCACCACAACATCAATGTGAAGCTTATAGATTTTATATAAATAACTCAATATGATTTTAACATTCTAAAATTTATGTGAAATACAAAATAAAAAGAAATAAATTAAATAACTCTATCATCATTAACACTTAAAATTATATCACGTTATTATCATATTTATTATTATCAGTTCCCATTATATGATTCTTACTTAAAATTGTTACAACATCCTGAGCTGCCCTATTTCTTTATATATTATTCCTTGTAAAATCCTATCGGCGATGCCATATTATGTTGGTTTCTCAGTTCTCCATCACAAGTTTATACGGACTATGGCGTGTAATATTTTATTAAGACAACCCCTTTTGCAACTCGCAACTATCATTTTTATGATTCACATTCCTATTTGTTCACAATTATATTATAATTATCACTATCATGTATATTTCTCTATATTAGGTTTCCTGCCCCTTAAAAAGAAGAAGCTTTCTTTCCACGAATAAACAAAACCACATTGATAATAACTTATCCCTCCATATTTACCTATTAATATATTTTCTTCTTATTTAAAAACTTGACAGCCAAAAAATTCATCATCATCATTTATCATTCTGGCACTAAAGTTTCATATTCTTTGCTAAATTTATTAAAAAAAATAAAAACTATCATAACATATTTTGAATAATGGTTTATATCCTAATTTGAACTTAATTTATTCACTCTAAGTAATATTTGATGATTGCTAGAGTGAATCCCTCGGTTATTCTTCCCAAAATTAGTTCTGAATACACCTTAGGGTGGCACAACCACATTTGCTAAATAGACACATGGGCTGACGCTTGGCATCTCTGACCACCTCCTTGAGAAAGTATGAATATAATTGTTAATAAGATTTGGCCATATACATTAAATATATTTTGCATTCAAAATTTTTATTACTTATAATTTAAAAAAATTTAAAGTGGCTTAATATATCAAAAATTTTATTATTTATAATTTAAATTAATTAATATAAAATTTAAAATAAATAATAAAAAATTTTAATTTTTAAATTTTAATTTTATTTTAAATTTTTATATAAAATATTTTAAATTAATAAATAATAAAATTTTAAAATGCAAAATACATTTAATGCAACATAAACAATCACTTCTTAACATTATTTTCGGACATCCTAATCTTTTACACGTTTTCCAAAAATCTCTTAATTCGTGAGCCGGTTTGCGTATATCCATCTTTGTCTATGTTCACCTAAGTCTTACTAATTTCCACACCGACGGCTACCATTTCGAAATCGCTAGGAACCCTTCTTTGACTCTTCATTAAATCTCTTTATTTTTGTTTCGTATCGGTGCTTAATCCAAAATTCTGGAATAATCTCAACATTTTTCTACCTTTTTCTTATTCAGTATTTAATTATTTAATCCCTAATTACTCCTCTGCCATCTTTAGTCTTCCTTGAACAACTACTCAATTAACTATTTCTGAAGAACAAATATATCATTATAGTAATCTGAACATTCTGATAAAAGGTATGTGATCCAACGGGGAGCCGCGTCCCAACAACAAAATAGAAAAACAAAGACAAGCAACAAGTAATACATCTCAAAGGTGAGCATAAGATGAATCCTCTGCTCAAAAATGAAAAACAAAACAGAGAAACAAGAAGGAATGCATCTGTAACATGTTTAACCGATCAATCTAAAAATTTATAGGAGCCTTGCAAGTTATCTGCTAAAGTGGTTGAACGTAAGGATATAGATCAAGTGCAAGAAATTTATTCTACAAAATGCATATACTAAGTTATATAAATGTCATGCCAACAAATAGCCATACATCCGATAATCTAACAAGTGGGAGCTAAGTGCGTTTTGTATTAGTACCAAACAGCCAACAAAAAATTGCTGGTACCGGAGAGGAAATTAGCCTGTGGTAGGTGAAACAAATGGGCAAATATTTCTCAAATGTGTGCAACTTCAACGCACTTTCTCATTACGGCACCCATTTCTACCCATAGATGTTGACCAAACTAGATTCTTCAAGTAAAAACATCAAAGAGACAGACCAAGTGCGGGAAGAGACGCAACTGTTTCTAAATTCTAATCCCCTACTATTGGAAAACAGATAATCGTGACACAGATCATAATCTTTCAGAAACCAATGTAAGGGCCTTACAAGGAAAATGAGTTGCTACTATATCTATACTCAATTCCTGAGGACCTAAGTCTAAGACGTCCTAAATCATAACCTACCTCCATTTTCCATTTTCTCGTATTATTTTATCTCATCAAAACAGCTTGATGTAGCATACTTTCAAGCGCAAGATTCAATTTAGTGCTAAGAATAATCCAGTTGATGCATGAGCAAAGAAGTTTAACCCTAACCACACTATATTTTGATGTTATATATGTTAAGGAATGAACATACCATGCTTCCAAGAGGATAGAATGCTCCACTTTTATTGACTTGTTGAATCCTGAAGGAAGAGAAAAACTTTTGGCCTTCAACAATGACGTCAATGAACAGCAGAAGTATCTCTTTAAATATCTTTTGAATGAAAAAGAGGCATAGCCCATTCTATCCTTATAAAACGCAAATTACAAGGGACAAGTGACAGAGAGCCATAACACATGTGACTAAATGAATGAATACGCCAAAGCGTACATGAAGCAGAACCGGATATTGACAGAAAAGACTCGCATGCAGCTTTCTTGTTTTCTCTGCTAAACGGACGCAAGTGTAATAAGAGGGAGGAATACTTATTGGGTCTTAGAGTGGGAAAGCCCGTGAAGTTTACACAGTGGACAGAGAATTTACAGTAAGCCGTATATTTGTCACGCATGCAGAATGGATTGGTACCCGTAATCTTAAAGGGTCCACCACAAAAGATAATCTGACTCTTTAAATCACCTGACGGGATGATATTAAATTATTAACTATCCAGTCTGGCCTTTTTTCGGCAGAAAATTTTGTTCTCCATCTCACGGTGGACTGTAGGTGGAACCTTGAAGTCTGGACCAGACACTTACGAATGCTTCAATATCTGACACGTCATGTGCAGTAACTATCATTGATATTATCTGTTTGTTAGGAAGGATTATCGATTTACTAATGGCATGATCCCAAGAAAATGCCTAGCCCTAGAAGCTGTAAAGTGCAGGAAATTGTTCTTTACTACATTTCTTTTACCTTTGGGATTGGGCTCCCAAGCCAGCTTAACTAACTGATCCAGACCTCAAAAGTTCTCAAGCCTTCGTACCGACAAATTTGCAGACAAATTGCTCCTAATTGCTAAGCACTCACATGTTATATCATTCAGTGAAGAAATTGAACATCAGGTAAGATGTTGAAGGGTGAAAAAGTAATTGACTGCGATTTACTCAAAAATGTTCTGAGAGTTCAAAATTACTTACTTTCAGTTGTGAGACTAGTGAGCATCTAACAGACGAAACTACGTAAAAATACGTCAGAAAGGTTGGAAAGCTAGCCGGCAAAAAATTTGTCTGGAAAGGGAGGAGAAAAGGAAGACGTAATCTAAAGAACTGTGTTCAGCAATTGATAATTTTATTTATTTTTTAACCCTCAACACCTAGTGAGCATTGGTCTCAACTGTTAAACCGACTGAGTTGATCTTTATGCTTGCAACTGTATTGTGTACTTCATACTTATACCTTCTAAGCGCATTCTTCCATCCTAGAACATCCAAAATTATCAAGGCCGCAAACTATAGAAGGGGTGAAGCAACCAAGACCAAGGATGCGGAACCTCCCAGAAGTCCCATGGAGATTAGGAATTGACTTAGAAACCAACTTAAGAAGGCGTTAACTAGTCTGCAATCTCAGTTCCAAGCACTGCATGAGCTTTAAGGTGCTCCGTAAGTGTAAGACATGCAATTAGTATGTGTATCTACCATGCCTATTTGCAAATCAGAAATTAGCGCGCTCCGATCACTTTAAGCACAAGCAATGCCTCAAGAGTTGAACTAGTTCATGGAAAGCTACTAAACTAGCACTTGACCATAGACCATATCCACCGGACTGAATACAGATACCTATATGCTGGAAGCAGCCACTTTTAAGTTTACATTGATCTATGGACTAATTAGAAGTACAGGTATTACTGTCATGGCACCTCTAGATCAGGTTATTAAAGGGAAAGCTTAAAAACTGTCATACAGAAGAAGAGAACTATAGCCTCTCTAGACTTTGGCGAGAATATAAGCCTAGAAAAATTATGGTACAACTTGACTACATCAGTAAACAGATTATTAGCATTCTATTATGTCGATAGGTTTTTATGAGCGTACAACTAATCAATAGAAGGATTCTCGGGCCTACCAATAAGAAAGATACACCAGGACTAACGCAACAAAATAAATGCTATTTTAATAGGCGATGAAAAAATGAGTGTCGCAGGAATCTCTCTAAAATTTTGCCTGGAAAGTGCATCACCACTTTAGACTGACTAAAATAATAAATAGATTATGCGCCCTTTGTTTTATACTATTTCTTCGTATTGGAAAAGGAACTTAGTCAATAAATTATTTCTACCAAATCAATCATGTTTTTGAAGTAAAAAAACTGCTTACTGCCCACGTTTTCACCATAACTCAGTAATACAATCCACATAATTAACTGACTTGAAATCCAATTATTTGCATATCCATATAATTTAAGCTAAAGCATTTTGAGAAAAAATTGCTAGTTAAACCGAGGTCAAAATATCAATTCAACATCGAGACGCACTGGAGTTACATTGAAGCTTCTGCAACAAGTTTGTAATACTGTTTATGTGCAAGACCAGAGGGCAGGAAAGAATAAACCGATATTTATTGTAGAGATTTGGACCACGATAAGCAAGAGACTTAGATTTTCTCTTCTTTTCTTTTCAGTTTTCTCAGCGACCAAACACTCAATGAAAATAAGACTTCTCTGACTGAAGTATTGAGAATTATATTGGATCAAACAGTCGAGACGAATAAGCAAGCAATTCTAAAAACATAATAGAATCCTCCAAAACACCATAACTATTCTTCTCTATAGTTTTCCTGTACAGCTCTCATGATCCTACTCAACTATAATTGAAATCAGAATTACTAAAATATTAAATGTGGCCTAATCAAAACGGCAACCAAATTAGCGTTTCTAATACAGGTAAAAATCACACGACATAACAAGAAAATTTTCAAAACTCGCGATTGACAGAGATTTAATCTAGCTAACAACACATTTATTGAAGCACTAATTTCATATCATTTTACATTAATTCAGATAACTCAAAACCTCGATTCAGGAAATTTAAAGAGGATAAACAAGAGATTCATTATTTTCTTTTGTTTCTTTTCTTTTCTTAGCATCCAAACATCACTGTGGACAGGAAAAAAAGATACTCATAATTTGTTTTTCACTTATCTCAGCTTCCAAACACCAGTGAATCACAGTAGATTCATAATTATTTTTTCTTTTCTTAGCATCCAAACATTACCGAAAACAAGAGACTCGTAATTTTCTTTTCACTTTCCTCAGCATCCAAACAACATTATAAACAAGATTCAAAGTTTTCTTTCTTTCCTTCTTTCTTTGTTTTTTGACTTCTCTCAGCATACAAAGGCCATTGAAAACAATAGATTCGTAATTTTCTTTTATTTTCTTTTCACTTTCCCCGCATCCAAACGCCACTGAAATCAATAGATTCATAATTTTCATTCGTTTTCATTTTTCACAGCATCCAAACACCACTGAAAACAAAATTTGTCACATACAAGCATATGTAACAACCAATACAGAAACAAAAACGGCAACTAAATCATCGTTTCCAGTACAGATCGAAACAAAAAGAAAACACTAACAAAATTTCAGGATTCAGTATTGACAGATTCAATTCAATGCAGTGAAATTAAGTTCCACATGTTTTGATATTTCTAGAGCGGTAGAGAAAAAAGGATAATCTGACCTGAATGCTGCTGGTGGAACAATCTGGATCGTTAAACAGTAAAACAAGAAAGTTTTGAAAGAGAGAGAAAAAGAGAAGAGAAGTGAATAGAAAGATTAAGAAAATACCAGAGCCGAGGGATAATTTATATAGGGGAAGGATGAAGGATTTTATTTCTGGCAGACAACGTTTCCGTCAGGTTCGCCTTTTTGGCGGGGTGCCTGCTTTGCTTCTCTTCGCTAGCTTTCGTTGTTTTGAGTTTTACCCAATCATTTGGAGGGAATTTGTTCCTCTTTTTGAATTTTTTATTTTTCTTTACTCTCTTTTATTTTAAGCAACGCGCGTTTATTCATAAGCATATTATTATTATTTGAAGTCAAATCCAAAATATATATATATAAAATACAAATTAAATAATTTAAATTAAAAAAATATTAACAACAAAAGGAATATTAATACGTGCATAAGTCAAGACTAATCATGCTTGTAATCACAGTTAAATTTAAAATTAAGGAATTAATTATTAATTTTAATATAAAGTAAAATATATTCTCTAGCATTGTCCGGTGGGATCTCATGTGATTATTCTAACAAAAACTCGTGGCCATGGACGTAGCCTTTATCAAAAGCTTCATCTCGATGTCTTTTGGCTGTCACGTGAGCTCACATGTGAACATGCTTACATTTTTTTTTTTTTTTTAACTCTCTGTTTGTATATAAATAGTACTGTCTAGTAACTTTTGGCGGAAGCGCTTTTTGAAATCGCTTTAGTTGCGCACTAACTTTTGCAGAGTTGAGATTCGATTTGATTAAATCGAAGACGAAAGACTGGCAGTTCTGCAGATTGCCTTTGATTTACCAGTTATGGTAAAATTCACGGGGAAAGAAATAGAATAAGTCTATACGTTGGGAAATGGGAAGAGGGCGTACATATCTCCACGGATTCTTGATATTTTATCAAATAACAAATTAGAACATACTTTGATTATCTATAACGAATTGGTCCCTAAGGTTACAGTATCTAGAAATGGGGTCCTTCCCGTTATAAACGACTAAAAGTATGTTTCATTTGTTATTTTATTAACATATAAGGACCTATTTGTTAATAGTCTGTGAATAGAGTCTCTGAGTGAGCATGTCCTCAAGCTCGAAGGATGTGAAAAGAAATAAAGTTGAAAGTAATCAGGAGTATCTTAGCTTTCTAGTTGTAAACCATAAACACTGAGAGGAAAAAAGAAACAAGAGACAGATGTAGAACAGGGAGAATGAATTGGACGGACCCCTACCCCTACAGATTAAAAGACACATATGGATTAATGATGGCACCTTAACTTTCATGCAGTGATAGTATCAGCCTTTCTTGATTCGCTTAACACTGGTGGAATCATGCATATCTCAATCTAATTGCTTTGCTCGTCTTTCATGTCGATGGGAGAATTAGGCAATCATATCTTTCATCACAAACACACCCATCAAAATTTTAAAATGGGTAGGAGGAAATTGATGTCCCGGTCGGCGAACATTATCATTAAGAAAGAGTGACTTTGATTTGATTTGACAAAAGTAAGCAACACATTCATTATCAACAAGTATGGGAGATTTTAATGCATGGCAACATCATCATACCAAATAGACATTGTTACTTTCTTTGTCTATTCAAAGTTGTAGGGGATTTTAGTAAATGAACCCACCTTTTTAGTACAAACAAATTCCTTACTCTCGAGCTGTGCAAGGCACAACCCATACACTTTCGAAGAAAATACTGATTTACAGTCCTAATGCTGTTTCGGTTGTACTGATGGATAAACATAGGCAATTGAAATCCGAAACCAGTCGCGGAAAATTTAAGGACATAATAGTAGGTGCCTGAAACAGAACATAAGGTCCCATATGTTTGGGACAAAAATAAAGAAACATAATGTATGCATTGCATTTCCGTGTACATCTCGGGATTACTATATGAAATACGAGCAAACACTGGTACCCTACCACCATCTCAATTTGCCATACACACCAACCGAAATGTTATGTGGTAGAAGATCATGGGAGCAAGTTTAAAAGGATTTCTTTCTTTTCCATTTTCATTCTATGTTCGTTTTCGTCTCCTTTCTCAAGGTTTGGCTGAAGAGTTTTAGCAAGAAGCTGGGTCAGAATGTTTAGGGCATACAGTGCTGAAGTGGCTTTGGTATCAAAAGAGCCCAAATTTCTTGTTTATCTGGTCAGCAGCCCACACATGAAATGCAACAAAAACACATATGAATCTAAGAGACAATCAACGAGAACCTTTCTTTATGCACTGTTATCACGCTGGTTGAAAGTGGATTTACTACTGTGTGCGAAAATTTTGTAAATGAAATCCAAGGTAACTTCAATCCAAGTATGAAAGTAAGCATTTAATTGCCGGAAGAACATTTTAAGTTTCTTGCTGAATAACTTTAAGCAGTTAGCACTTCTGTCTTACTAGGATTAACGGACATGCAAACAGGTACATTTAAGAAAGCTACATTAAAAATCTACATCGGATTATGAGAATGAGGCCCAACTGTTGGAAACGATCAGATGCCATCTTATCAATTGATGGCACATCCATCTACCTTGCATGACAAGACCATGAAACCAAAAACAATTAGACAAAATAGCATCATAGATAAAGAGATTATGGGAAGATGGATATAAAGTTGGAAGAGAATAACACTTAAAGAAGAACCAACAAAAACTCACCATTTACAATTTAGTTTGCTTCAACGTGAAGGGACAGGGCATAATGGTTTGAGGAAGGATTGAGTTCTGATAAAACAATTATGATATGATAAGATATGATAAGCAATACATTAGGTATTAGAGTGTGTACGAGTAACAGGAATTTAAAAGAAAGTGTGCATACCATCAGATTCTGTCCACAACCAATCTTGTGCACATATCAAGGCCTGTCGAGTATCAGGATTCAGAGAACTTCGACAACCATCAAGCACTCTACCTCCAGTGCTGAATGCAGATTCTGGAACAACAGTTGACATTGGGGTCCCCAAAATATCACGAGCCATCATGGACAATATAGGGTACCTTGGAGTGTGTACTTTCCACCAATTTAATATGTTGAAGTCACAATTACGAGGAAAGATTGGTTCCTCCAAATACTTATCCAAGTCAGATATTGCATTTTGACTTTGAGAAGTCTCATGGAGGAATTTGTCGAAGCCCTTTAATTTATCCCTGCTATCATTATTAGTGCTAGGTAAGCTGCTTCCTGGCAAAGCTGAACCTTGATCTACCATGGTTGAGCAGATAGCATAGGCATTGAAAAGTTCCTTAATACCATCAGAAACTTCCTTTATCCGTTCCAGAGCAGTACTACCATAAATCTGAGAATAATAATACTCCACCAACTTCATCTTAAATCGGGGATCTAAGATGGCTGCCACTGCCAAAGCCAAACTGCATTTGCTCCAATATTTGTCGAACTTAGCTTTCATCTTTAATGCTGTGGAGCTCAGAAATTCATCCGGATTCTTACACCAGTCAATTAATTGGATATGAACATCACAAATCTCAGGAAAATATACATTTGCAGTTCGAGATTTGCTGCCAGAGAAGTCATTGATAATTTCAACAAAAAGCTTCAAATAGCCAGTAATGGAACTTGCCCATTCCCACTCTATCTCAGTTAAAGCTGATAAGTACTCAGAATCAAGGTCTTGTAAGGCACTAAAAGCATTTCTGTATTCTAAGGCTGTTTCCAGCATGATATATGTTGAGTTCCATCTAGTTGGACAATCAAGAACTAAGTTCTTCTGACTGTTGATTTCAACTTGCTGGGCAATCTCATTGAACTTTCCTTGTGTTAATTGTGAACTTTTGATATATTTAATAATTCCTCGAATCTTTTGAGTCACATCCCGAAGTGCTTCTAAGGCATCCTGAACAATCAAATTCAGAACATTTGCAGCAGATCGGACATCAAACAATTGACCATTACTTGAATGGGGCCTATTCTGGGATATGCGTTCTCTAATTCTGAGGACAATATCATCATCTGTAGCACATTCATCAAATGTCAAGGCAAACAACTTACAGTCAATATCCCAGTCCATCAGACACCTAATAATCACTTCTGAAAGCATATCATCTGTATGAGAGGAATCAAGTGTGACAAAATTCAGGATTTTCTTCTGTAATCTCCAGTCCTCGTCGATATAGTGAGCTGTCAAACACAAGTACTGAGCATTTTCAGTTGAAGACCACATTTCCACAGCTAGATTAATTCTTCCATGCAATTTACTTAGCATGTCGTACACTCTCTGTTTCTCTTTCTTATAAATCTCCGTACATGAAAGCTCAATAGAGGTGTTTGGCAGAACCTCAAACATTGGCTGAAGATTCTTGACAAATACTTTGAATCCAACATGCTCCACCATGGCCAATGGGTAACCATGCAGTATTATCATGCGAGCAAGATCAAGCCGACTACGCTCTTGATCAAACCTACTACTCCCAATGCTAATAACTTCGTCTTTTCTCTGATCAGGTTCATACTTCACAATTGGTTTACTGTACTCATCTTTTCTTTGCCCTTCATCAAAGGTGAGATTTGTGAGGGTTACAGTACTATCTTTTTTCCTTCTCTTTGCTGAAAGTAATTGAGATACATCATAATTAGATCTTTTCAGACACCGCATTAAGTGATTCCTCAGATGTGTAGTTCCACTGTTACTGGATCCACTGAGCTTTTTATTACAATGTATACAAACAGCATAACAAACATCAGCTTTTCTGACCCTTTCAAAGTGATTCCACACAACAGATGTTAACCGCTTCGGTTTCTTAGCGGCAGTATCATTTGCCACTTCCATTGCATAGATTTGGAGGTAATCCAAATTCTGCATGAGAGATTAGATCAAAATACAAATATGTCATTGCTCGTATTAATAAGTGACTGTAGCTTAAACAAATACAACCAAAGTATTACTAAGATGCCGATTCAAAGGAACGTAACTGCCCCAACTATAGTGGTTTATATATCTATGACATAGAAAAAAGCAACAAAATTTGCAATTCTCATGAAGAATAAACATGACTGACAGTTAAATTTAATAACACAAACAGCTTCCTACTTTAGTTTCTATATGATCATAAAATTATACAAAATGGGTCCCAGTCCAACCATTACTAGTGTGCATGCTCGCAATTGATCATAAGGCTATATTAGCTAATGCTAAACAACTTCACAAAAAAAAAAAGACTAAAACTTCAATACGAACGAGAACTCACTTAAAATATGTATAAAAGTTCAAAACTTTTATAAAGGCATAACAACATAACTAAAAAAACCGATGACTTCAAAAGAATAATCTATACTCAATTTTACTCCAAAACATTTAAAGAATATGTCAAAATTAAAACATATGGATCGGATCAACCGAAAAAAAAAAAAAAAACACAATCTCATGAATAGGTATAGAAATAGCATATACGTCAAAATCAAATACATGGGTTATCTCAAAATCCATCATCAAACACAAAAATTTCATGAGAAAAGCAAAAAGTTGAAACTTCTCAGCTGAAACCAACAACAAATAGCTTAAAAAAAAGTTCATTGATATCACACACACGGGTCATATCAAATTTCATCTAAAAACGCACAATTATATGAATAAATCTCAAATTCAACGAAATTCCAAATATAACAAGCTCAATCATGGTAAATTATCGAAAAAAAAAAGACAACTGCAAAATACACACACCAAAAAAAAAAAAGAACAATTCAACACAATCCAACGAAATAACGGTTAAAATGACCGTAACCGGTCATACTTTCAAGTAGGTCTTACACGGACTTGTGGCGGAAGAGGTTACTGCGCAAAGTCCGATCGGAGGATCCGGAAAGTTTAGGGTTGGGTCGTGCAGAAAGAAATGAGATCGAGGAAACGGGATCCGATAAGATTCTTTAGATAATTTGGGTTAGATCCGAATGAGGGTAAGACTACACCCAGATTGGTTCTGATTGGTTAGAGTGGCGGGTTTGGTATGGATGGGTCAACACCAAATTTAGAGTTTTTAATTAATAAATCTATTAATTTTTTCGATAAAAAACTATTAATTTATAGGAAATCAATGGGCACTACCCAGAAAACAAACAAATAAATAATTAATCATAAATAATTTTAGTAGTATAAATTCACAATTCTATATTTTAATTTCTTAATATTTAAATAAATTTAGTAGTATAAAATTTTAGAATTAATATTTTTCTAAATATTTTTTATTTTAATTTAAATATATAATTCAATTTTATTTTAAATTTTTTAATTTATATTATAAAATATAAAATTAATTTATAAATTTTCTTAAAATATAATTTAAATTATTTATTATTAATTATATTACTTATTAATATTTTATTAAAAATTAATAATAAAAAATTTTGAAAATTATCCTAATTCAAAATTTTGCATCTTAATATTGCAAAAATATCGGCAAACTATGCCTAAACAATGAGGCATAGAAATAAGTCCGGGCCCAACTCCATATGTTTTCGGGTTGTCCATTCGTTGAACCCAAGCCCACGATTCGTTTTTTAAGCTCCGTCAACCCGAGCCAATCGCACTCCAGTCTTCATACTCCCAGCTTTCAGGTTTTGAAGGGCACGGAGAGACGTAAGAGTATGGCGAGGAGGAAAGTGCTGTTGCTGTTGAAACCGTGGGATGTGTACTCAGTGAGCCATGCAAACGGCACTTCTCGCCTCACTAATCCTCAGGTTTTATTCCCGAACTTGTTTTTCGTTTTTGGTTTAGTGTTCTTTGGAGCATCGTTGTTTGCATGAACTCTCGAATGCACTAACTTTTCGGTCATGGGTTGTTTTCACTTCTATGTGCCGAACAGTTGCTTTCATTTCGAGTTCGTCATATGTAATTCTAGCGGTGGTTGGGTTTTATGTATGTTGTATTTGCCGTCGCTTTCGAGTTGTTTGATTAAATGCCGAAGTAGACGTTTCCTTTTGTTGTAAATGCTTTTCTTATATGCGCTGTTTGGTTCGCTGAAACAGAAGAAACAGTATGCGAGTTAATAATGAAGTGATTTCTTTTGCCAATACCCAAGTCTGGAGATGTTTGTGATTCATTTTGCGAAAACAAAGTTCTAACATGGGCAGTACCCATAGTTCTTAAGCAATTTTTCTAACTGCTTGGTTGCCGAGTACAATGAAAGGAATGCATGATTGTAAGATCTTGTGCCTCTTTGGTTTAAGAATTCAAAAATCCTGAACGCCTCCTGGTTGATCATTTGAACTTTATCACACTCATCTATCTACTTCATCATTCATTATATCCATTTTAGTAGGTGTTTAGATATAATGTTTTTAGACTGAAATGCAAATCCTTTGTGATAGCGTTACATGGTCAAGAAAACTATGCTGACGTTTAATGATCCATCTCTGCCTGCGATCTCCCATTTGCATCAAACAGTTAATTTACATTTCTAACTCAGTGTTCCATGAAGATGACACAGATTTTCCAGCATCTGGACAAAAGGTGTAAAGTTCACAAGGATGCGATAAACTTTTGCCAGAATATTCTTTCGAAGAAATCTGTTGACTGGGAACCGATATTTCGTAACAATTTATCAAAACCAATCCGTAATGTGGATCTAGTAGTTACTGTTGGTGGTGATGGCACTCTTTTGCAGGCCAGCCATTTGATGGATGATTCAATTCCAGTACTAGGAGTGAATTCTGATCCCACGCTTGTGGAAGAGGTTAGTTCACTGTTTTTAGGTTTGTGTTCTTGATATTAATTATGCATCTTTTTTAATTTCCAATCATATCTTGATACTTAAGTAGCTCAGTTATGCATGTCAGCTCAACATGTTTTCTATGGTGTAGGTGGAAGAATTTAGCAATGAATTTGATGCCACCAGAAGCACAGGCTATCTATGTGCGGCTAACATCAAGAACTTTGAACAAGTAAGACCATATAATTGAAATAATATAAAGAAAAGTTGGCATCTCATACAATTTTAATATTTTGAAATGACAGAAATTGATGATTATATGAGTTCTCTATACATAAGCTCTTTGTTTTTCTGCTAAAATATTGCTAATCCATTAGAGGACACTCTTCTTTTGTGTTTCTTCCAACCCAGAATTGTGTACTTTCTCTCATGTTTTCATTATCTGGAATCATTACATTGTTTGGATTTGAGTTGCAGTGTGAGAGTAATGGATAATGTTTACCAAAACACATATTTTTCAACAATATACTCACTTAACTGTTTGGCATTATTCTCAGGTCCTTGATAACATCCTCGAGGGTCAAACTGTTCCATCTAAATTATCAAGGATATCAATACATGTAAATTCAAAATCACTGCCAACATTTGCTCTTAATGACATTTTGATTGCACACCCTTGTCCTGCCGCAGTTTCTCGGTTCTCATTTAAGTAAGGAATTCCAACCGAGAATGAGTCGCTAGCTGCTTAGTCATAGTATATCTTAATTTAACATGCTATTGATCTGCATGTTGGCAGAATTAAAAGAGATGGCCTGCCATTTTCGCCACTAGTGAACTGCCGATCAAGTGGTCTTAGGGTCTCAACTGCTGCTGGATCCACAGCCGCAATGGAATCAGCAGGTGGATTTGCAATGCCCATTTTGTCTCGGGATCTTCAGTATATGGTAAGAGAGCCCATTTCACCTGGGGCAGCTAATTCTAGTTTAATGCATGGATTACTCAAACCAGATCAGTCCATGGAAGCTGCATGGTTTTCAAAGGAGGGTTTCATATACATTGATGGCTCTCATGTTTTCTTCTCTATCCAGAATGGCGATATTATAGAGATATCATCCAAAGCCCCAGGTTTGAAAGTTTTCTTGCCCCATCTGCTCTCCTAGAACAAATGTGCAGAGAGGGTCGTAGAATAAATTTGTGTGACAAAAGTGACGGTAATCTGTACATATGAGATGGAAATCTTGTAAATACATCATTGTGCTTTACGCGCAAACTTCTGCTCCTGCTGCTTTCATGGCAAGGAGAAAATTTACGAGCTTCTTCCATTGAAATTATCAACTGTAAGTGTATTGTTTTAGATGTATTAAGTTAACGTTTCAAGATTTTGCACCTTGTCTCCAATTCAGTAATTACCAAAAAAAAAAAAAAAAAGGAAATATAAAAAAGATTCGACGTCGTTTGAAGAATAAGAATCTATTGCACACGTGAGAGCGTGGTCGGACGCGCTATTAAGATCTCGTGGAGTGGAATCTGGGATATTTTTGCCCGTCGTACAGCTAGACAGTGCAAAGGTGGTTAAACACTAACCACAATCCACCACGCGTTCAACTCGTTTCTGGCCTCACAAAATATACCCGATTTACGTATCTCGCTATTGTTCAGCCCTTGTCCATTACTTAGATTCCATAGCCATTTGATTCGCTTCACTATCAGTGTTTTGTAATTACTGAAGAAGACGCAAAGACGTAACTACAAAACGACGGAGTTTTGGATCTTGGGGTGTCGTTATTACGGAGAGATGAAGATACAGTGCAACGTTTGCGAGGCGGCTGAAGCGACGGTGTTGTGTTGTGCTGATGAGGCGGCGCTGTGTTGGGAGTGCGACGACAAAGTTCATGCTGCCAACAAGCTGGCAAGCAAGCACCAGAGGTTTCCTCTCTCTTCTTCTTCATCACAAATGCCCAAGTGTGACATTTGTCAGGTTTTTATTATTTTTACTCTCCAATATTCATTTTTCTTTTAATTATTATTTTTTAGCCGAGGTTTTTGCATTATTCGTGAAATAAACATCGTTGATCTCTCGTGTATTATGGTTAAAATACAGATATACGCGCGTGATTCATAGAATTTTCTGAACTTTCTCGTAAAAATGTGAACTTTTTCCGACAGCTCTTCTGAATTTTCTGAAATCTGTTTTGGAAGAGTTCCCTGGAATTTTTCTGAAACATTCCCCGCAGGAGAGATTATTGATATTTTTCAAACCACGATGGTACGCATGAATTTGGTCATGCAACAGAAGGGGTGTTCATCGATATTTGTTTTAACTTAGTGCATTCTTTTTCTTGGATAATTTAGTAAGTGATTTCCTTTAGTTGGTTGCTGGGAAATTTTATCAGTTATATTGAGTTAAAATTGAGGATATTATTTGTTCAGTTGCTTTGTTTACGAAGAAATGTTTACAGTTAGGCAAATTGTGAGTATTTTGGTTTTTGCCGTACTTGACTGTTTAATGTATTTTGAGTTAGGGGATGATGTATTGTTTTCAGATTATGTAGTCTTTAATTGGCTTGATTAAGTCTTTAAAAAAAAATTGGGTAGATTAAGGAACATGAAAGGCAGGCTCAGAAAAGATAAGATCGTTTTGTAGGGGATTTATATTGTGATATGTTGATGATAGTAAGAGTGATTATTTAAGCAAGTTTTGAGACACTTACAGAAGAGAAAGATTTCCAATCTGCTATAGAATGTTGCTGTTCATTTTCTTTGGTTGTATTTTTATGTGAAAATAGATGTATCTTCAACATATTAATTAATTTTCTTGAATTTTCTGGTTTCTGACTTAGTGAATAGAAGTTTCTTCATTTGCATTAACTTCTGAGGATGTGACCATTCCTTGCAGGAAACATCTGGCCTTTTCTTTTGTCTACAAGATCGAGCATTACTTTGCCGGAAATGTGATGTTGCCATACACACTGCTAATACTTTGGTGTCTACTCATCAAAGATTTTTGCTTACTGGGGTAAAAGTAGGTCTTGAATCAAATGACCCTGGCGTGTTGTCTTCCTCAGTTAAGTCACTTTCTGGGGGAAATATTTCAGACACAAAATCCCATTCTCTATCTGGGAGAGGCATCCCAATGCCATCAGCTGGTGAATACAATGAAGTTTTACCTCCAAATCCTGGTGGTGTTGGTAACTTTGCAACAACAAAAGTGCCATTTGCTGGGGGGTCTGCAGCTGGAAGCATTCCGTCATGGCATATTGATGAATTTCTCCTACCTGAACTCAATCAAAATTATGGCTTCATGGATCATGGATCATCTAAGGTATGCTTAGTTACATTAAAAATCATATGTGCTGGTGTGGAGGAAGATTATTTGGGTTGTAGCTTCAATTATGTTTATTGCTTTATGAATGCCAGTAGTTGTTTGTACTAGGATGACTCACTTGCATGCTAATGCTCACTTGATATTGAACACGTGCTGTGTGGTAAGATCATTGCCTATAAAAGTGATAGAATCACAGACTGAACCTGAGCTGGATACGTGGCCTGATGTTGACATCCCTTCTTGGACTGCTGGTGATGGAGCAATGTATCCAAACGGCAAAGTTTTATATTCAGAATTGGAGAGTTAAGAGACCTTTTTCCTCCTTGCAGAAGGACAATTGGATCACTAGTGGTGTTATTTTACTTTGTTCATATGTAAGCTTTTTTTGATAACTAGGGCTTTAATGGGTAGACTTCACGCAGGCTTTCAAGAATTAAGTAAGATTCTGCCTTTGTTGATGTTAGTTTTTGAATGCTTGTAACATGTGAGAAGTTGTTAAGAGACCTTGTTTTTCCTCCTCACAAAAGGACAATTGGATTACCAGTGCTGGTATTTTACTTTGTTAAGGTGGAAGCTTTTCTTGATAACTAGTGCTATAATAGGTTATGGGTAAACGTCACGCAGGCTTTCATGAATTAAGTTAGATGTTGCTCTGGTTGATGTTAGTTTTTGAATGCTTGTGACATGTAAGAAGTGACTGTCTTGCAAATTTATTGGCTTTGAGTTGTATAACATGCACCTATATTTTCAAAAAGGAATTCACTTGCATATCTTGCATGAAGATGGCAATGGAAAATGCTACCAGTATGATTTACGCATGATCAATATGAAATACTGGACACATCATGACTGCCAAGGCATACTTTGTGAACCTTCTTCAGTTACTTTTTCGCTATACTTGAAAGCGTACATGCACTAGAATGCTTAAATACATCTATACGAAAAATTCCATTCCTTAACATCTCTAATTTCTGTAAAGTGTCTTTAATAGTACATGTTCAGGCATGTGAATTGAGTGATGTTATTGATTCTGTATTTATTAGATATGGTAGTAAAGGAATTAACTGATTAAACAAGTAACCACTCTATTTATTGTCATTTTCTACCTGTGTTTAGAGTTGATGCGGTTCGTAATTTTGCTTCTTTTTGTGTTTTGGGTTCTTCCAGGCTGATAGTGGCAAGCGTGGAGAATCTGACAGCTCCTCGATCTTAAGATCTGCTGAAGAAGAACTAGATGATGATGATTGCCTGGGTCAGGTTCCACAGTCGTCCTGGGCAGTGCCACAAATTCCTTCCCCTCCGACAGCCTCTGGGCTATATTGGCCTAAAAATTCTCAGAACCATTATGATAGCGCCTTTGTTCCAGACATATATAGCTCAACATTGCAAAACCCCTACCAATGTCAGCTTAATGGTCCTGCCACGAAAAGGCGGCGGCAGTTATAAACCCTTCCATTCTTCGTACGCATGTTGGATGTCTTGGTTTAAAACTTCACCTTCTCAGGTGTGCTTTTAGTCCATATCTCTTCTGATTCACAAAAACCAAAAACTGGATGAGCTAGCTGCTAGGGCTTCAGACAGACACTCTCCCTTGTGCCTGCTCTCTAATCCTCCTGCTACACGGGTCACAACATAATAGCTGCTTCTTTGCCTTTTGCTGTGGAAGTTACAGTTGCAGTGTCAGTTATCATGGTGAAAAATCCAAGTTAGACAAATTTAGTATCTTGATCTAGTATGGTTGATCAATTCTAATTGATGAAATACCTTTAGCAAATTAATATATTTGTGCTCCTCAGAATTGGAAACAGTGGCACGGAATAACTTCTTCAGTATCTGCAAATGAATGGTCAGATCTCCTAAATGGTTGACAATAATGTTCTGCTGCCTCTGTGCCAGTTTGTGTTTTCTGCATGTTTGTGGCATGGGTTAGGGTTAAACTGTTGAAGCTTTTATTGTTCACATTTTTCACTCCCAAACCCACTTGGGATTTTGTGAATTACGTTTCTTCTTCATTCCATTAGCTTACTGGAAGTACGGACTCATTTTAGTTCTCTTGATGGGGTGAAACAATTTTGCCCGTGTAATATGTGAGCTGCATATGCGGCAAGAATTAAGGATGCCATGCTGAACAGGAATAAGGTGGTCAATATTATGCAGTGTATGATATGTTTATTTAATTCAAAAGAAATTACCCAAAAATGAAAAGCTGTAGACCTGATAATAAATATATACACTTTTTCATTACCACAAAAATAACCGCTGTATATGACCTCTTTCCATGTTTTCCAATTTTCTTCCTATTTTGTTTTTGCTTTTATATATATATATATATATAAACTTTGGTGGAGCTGGGGTCACTGCTAAAGCTTTTTAACCAGCTTTGTAGCTGTTGACTGCAAATCATGTTAATGGTGGTCACGGGTCGCTTCCAGTGGCGGTGCAGAGAGAGAGAGAGAGAAAGGTGCTTTTAACGTCGTCAAACAAACTGCATTTGCAAATGCTTTTTTGACTGCAAAGCACGTGCGCAGCTTACTTTTACGCGAGTTCAGAGTGATCTTGCACCTTTTCAAGTGCCATTTTTTTTTTTTTTAAGAAAAATAAAAAAGCAGGAAACGTACGACGTCACTGATACCTTTCGGACAACACGGCAGGATAATTCTCGAAGTTGAGGAAACTGTCATTTCACTCTAAAAGCTAAACATCTGGCTCGAAGATTCATGAAAATATTCGTACGTTAATATATTGTAAATTTAAAGTGTTCTCAAATGGGGATCTTTGACTGTACAGGATAGCTGTTTGGTGCCTGTACAGTTTGTATCCTCACTTAGCTGGAAGGTGATGCTGTCCAATTTGAGGAAAGGTGATCAGAGGTCATCGGAGTGCCAGGCATTGCACGGACATTGATGTCAATCGGCAACAAACGGTATTGAATATCAAGCTCCCTGAAAATCTTCCCCATCTCTTCAACCAGCAGGGCTCTCCTCGTCCACCTTTCAGCCATGTCTTGGTGGTTCATTTTATGGGACAGCCATATCGCTACCCTCACCCTATTCAGTTCTTCCAAATCCTTAAATATGATCATAGGATTCGGACACCAGTGATCTTCCTTGCTCTCGATGTAACTACAATGGCAGCAACAACAAATAATACATAAGAAAAAAAAATATAATCGGAACACCATTTTGAGTATTTCCACATGAAACTTGCCAAAAGTGATGGAATTTCTCAGTATTTACCTTAATATTCTGTGTTTTATCTGAGCAATCTTCTCTGCTGGAGTAGCTATGTGGACGCAAAACTCGACAGCGTCTCCCATGTCAGGACTACGATAGTAATTGCTGATGGCCTTAGTAGCAAGAACACTATTGGGGTATATGATCTTCTGGTTGTCATATCTTAGGAAAACAGTAGTTAAGATGTTCATTTCCTCCACTACCATCTGCAATTCAAAAAGGTACAACTAAGGCCAACCCAAGTATTGATAAAGCCAGAATTTGTATACTTGTGAAAATGATATCCAAATATACCTGAACGCCTTCAATTTCACACCGATCACCAACGTCAAATGGATGCATTATGAAGAGAAAGATAATAGCCTCAAACACTGTCTTGCATGTGTTCCCAAATATGAATGCCACCACAACAAGCTGAGAGCTGACAAAGAGGAGAAATTTGGTGGTAGCAATTCCTAATATGATGAGCCAAATAATCACAATAATAATGCCAACCAAAATGTTGACAAATCGATGAAGTTTGTTGACAGCCGTTTTTGTATCGTTCAGTGTGAACGCAAGTGCCCTCCTCTCTCTAAAAACATTAACCTGAAACCAGATCATGACAATGTCATTCACATTGCATATACCAATAAAAACCTTGAACTGTATTTAGCGAAGAGATTAGAACACATAGATGACATGGATATTAATAAACATGCAACAAAGAAATTACATGAATCATACAATTATAATTTGCGTACACATGCATGAAAAAAGCTTTATTCCAGTTTTATTCATTCAACGGATAAAACAGTATCATTGCAAATTACTTGAACTCATTTAAATTTCAATATAATGAAAATAGTATGTTTTATATATTTACATATGTCAAGAAGTTCTATCACAAAAATTCAAACGAATGACCAATCTCACCATATGCTACCCAAAAAGACAATTATCCTTTGAACAACTCCGCACCAAAGTTGAACCAATTAAAAATTGTGAACAACCCCGTGATTCATGCAATACACAAAGTTGTTAAAATTAAACTATACGGTATAGTCCAGAAATATAAATGTATACCAACCAACTTTCTTGTGATAGCAAACCAAAAAGGTATGCCAACTGACTTGTAATATCTATTACACTGATCAATTTCTTTTCAACATTTTGGTATACAGAAACTGCATGGATCAATCATGTGCTTACAAGAAACGCTTATAGAACTTTTCAATGAACTCACTTCCATTTGAACCAAAAAACGAACAGGCAAAAAAATAAAAGGATTATAGGAAATAATGTACACGTATTAAAGCTATATGTGCTGCCAAATTCTTACCACCCAATTCTTCAAGGCTGACTTGCTAATTCTGTTGCTTTCAGGTGCTTCTTGAAAGAGACTCATGGTCTTTGAAGCCTCATCTTCTCTCATGAAACGCATGATATCCTCCAGGAAGATGTACCTAAGAAAACAAAAATGAGCAAAATTGAAAGACAATCAACAATGATGATTAAGACTGTATCGTAGATCAATGGGTATTGATATAATAAATTATGATCCCATAAAATTTTGAGGCCAGGGTTTATACCAATCACAGAAAGAGAATGCCTTAAGAGAAATACAAATAGGTAAGTCTGAGGTTTGTGCGTCTGGTTTGATTTGCATGTTCTACTCTATACAAAGAACAAATATGATGGAACTTTGCAACTAAAACTACAGCAGCAAGAACTAAAAACATAAACTTCATAAGGCAAATTGAAGTTTAAATCAGGGTAACCAAATTTAGACATATATTTTGGTACAGTAAATATGAGAGAATTAAGGACATACTTTGACCCTGGCTTAGACACATTCTGGAATATTTTCCTTGCTGCAGCTTTTGCCTCGTAGTCGCTTCTAATATGTGGAGATGACTCGTCCTCATGAGTTGAATCTTGTATCTGCTCATCTAATGTGGTAAGAGAACCATGGCGGACTATGTTGATTAGTCTCTTCATGTTCCAAGCAGAGACATTCTTGGGGTTCAACTTATGCAAGTGATCAATCGTTATCCCATCATCTCCTTGGTTGGACAAAGCACGAGAAATCCTGGGACTTTTTACAGCTCCCCGGGGAGTTTTCTCAAGCCTTCCGCTTCCGGTCACCTTTCCACTTTTTGGTGATGATAAGACAGAAGCCCTGAGGCCAGTGGGGATAGTGGCACCTGCGTTTTGCAGCTTTTGAACCTCACTTGCAATTCTCTCCTCCTCTTCCTCTGCCTTTTGCATTTCAATCACAGGAGGACCAGAGAGTGTTTCAATCACATATTGGTTGAACAATGCCACCTGAATTCTATCAAAGTAAGTGCTCACATGAAACGAAGATGCAAGAACTTTAACCAATAGGGTCTTCACCAACCACAACATCACTCCCACCAGGAGACAAATCAAGATCTTTGTCATAAGCTGAAGAAACTTACTATTAGTTTCCCTCTCAACTCTCTTATCAAACAAGTAATGCCAAGCAATCAACACAAGCCCTAACCAAAGGCAATTTTGAACAGCCTTCCTCAGTCCATAAACAAAGTACAAAACCCGTTTTCGCAAAAGGAAATTCCTCTCGAAAAAGAACACAATTATCCTAACTATCCAACTAGAAACCAACCTACCACAAATCAAAACCAATACCAAAACCTCCCACTTCCACAACTGAAGCTTCCACAAATACTTATCTTTCAGAAACTTAATAGTCAAACTGCAAACGAGGGCAGCTACAATCACAATCAAACTAATCCATTCAAGCAGAACCCATATACTAATTTTTTCCTTTTTGTACTCGTCAGGCAAGTCCTCTTCCAACAATGGATCATCCTCTTCTTCATCCACAATTTTGCCTATAAACCCACTTTTTAACTGTCCTGATCTTGCCACCACTTTCCCTGATTTCCGCTCCATTTTCTCAGGTGGCGGGTCCAATAATCTTGACTTAGTCTTTGTCATCAACAAAGTAGACTTCTTGTTTAACGACACATTCCTATCAAACGACTTGTTTGAAGTACACTTCAAAACATCTCCTTCGGAATCTTTTTGCGGGGAATCTTTATATCTACTAGTAGAATTTGAATTCCTTCTTTTAAAAGATTCAAAAGAAACTCCATTTGTTGTTGAAGATTCAGACACAGTTGGTAAATTTTTGTTAACAATATTATCGTTAGTATCAACACTATTTCTATTAACAACATTATTACCACCTTGCTGTTGTAGCTCATCCATTTCTAAGTCCATATCAAGAGAGATCTCACCTGAAGCCTTCTGCTTGTGTAAGAACTTGCCAATCAACTTCGCGGGTGGATCTTCAACTGTCTGGCCGCTTTGCATAAAATCAAAACCCTCTTCTTCCCTTCGATCAATACCACCATTGTTTACATTCTGCTTTTGTTCTCTGTTGTTATCTCTATCTTTCCAAAAATCGTAGCTTGACTCTCTCCAGATCTTGCTATAGTTGCTGCCGATGAAATTGGCTCCGCTGGTTTTATCACCGCCGCTCTTGACGATTACTTCTCTCTGGTCAGGAGATTCCAAAGCCATGAGTCCTCAAACTAACCGATACTGACAAAATAATGTTGTTTCAACTTCCGAGAAAATAAAATGCAGGTGGGTTTGGTAAAGGAATTCAGAAATATAAAAGTAAGAAAACAACGCAGAGTAGTTTAGATGATAAAGAATGCGATAGTCTCGTGTTTGGCCTCAAAGAAAGTAAACAGAAAATTGCTTTTCTTCGATATAGTGCGATTCGCGGAGGAAACAAACTGACGCGTGTACTAAGAAAGTCCAATAAAGAAAGAGTTTTTGAATATTGTAAGATAGCTGTTGTTTTGCGCTCTCTTGCAGGGTGAGTGAGAGAGAGAGAGAAAGACGAAGACAACAGGTGGGCAGCGCTAAGTAATATATGGCTGCGAGAACACAAGCTTAAGACATGCTAAGCTGAAAGTTTGAGAAGACTTTCATATTTTATGCCCATTCAATGACAATAATACCCTCGTATATTATTTATTTATTTTAGACAAGAAGAGGAATGGTAAGAAATTTGCATAACTCTAAATTATTCAGTAGTGGTCTAATTTAGGAAGGAGAATATATTGATTTATTAATAGGGAAGTCAAATTTATTTACAGGGCAATAATCTTTCCTTAATCATTTATTTCCTTAATTTTTAAAATTTCAATAACAATATAAAATATAATAAAAAACTCATATTTTATTTTAATTAAATTATTTTTTTAAAATTTTTTAAAAGATAAAAATTAATAAAAAAATTCCCAACTTTATATATATTCATTAACATGGAAGAACAAATTTTGCACACTTTATTAATTAATTTGGAGGTTCAAACTTGTTTTTGGTAAAACATATAAAGAAAATTATTACATGCATCTTGTTAAAATTAATTAAATTATTTTTTTCCTAATTAATGTTACATTATCTTATTATTCAAGCTATAAAATCTCTAATATTATTACAAATTTCTAATAGCGTCCAATTTTCTTGAAAGGGTAATAACGTATTTTCACAAGTATGAAAGAACACGGGCGTGGTTGAAAGTTTGAAAGCAATGTTCGCCCACCCCCCACCATTATCTCCGTGTGCCGTGTCAGTTGATCAGTATAAAATCCCAAAAGAGGCGAAAAGGAAAAAGCATTGTAGAATAAGATGACCGGCAGGTGACGCATAGGTGCGAGTGACAGCCTATAATAGGCTACACTTCAATGTCATCAGGCAACTACCTCGCCACAATCACGGCATAGAAAATGCCAAACTCAACCTGCATGTTAGCTAACGTGTCAATATATTACCGGGGGTGAGGTACCGACCCCGGTGAGGATACGGTCGTTGTCATTATGACTTGACAAATGTTACGCGGCGTTACGATACGGGCCAGCAAACGCCAACATGAAAAACGGCGGTGTGGGGGCATAACGACATAAAAATTGTCAAGAAACGACGAGATGGAATGTCGTTTTTGTATTTATTATCATTGACGACGAAAATAGTAGTTCAAGGAATTTGCCAAGCATCCATGCTCAAAAGCTGTATAAGCTTCCATATTCGGAAACTCCTCGACCCTTACCTACATTAGAGGTGTTAAGGATTTCGGGTATTTCTTTTCTTAGAGGCTAGAGGAGTTAAGGCCCGAATCTGAATTGGGCCTACATTGAGCCCAGCACATAAGACTAGGTCAGTCTTATGTTACGGGGTTGAAATTTTCTAAAGAGTTTCTAGGGAAGAACCAAAACATGTCGAGAGATTGGAGAGAGAAGAGAAAGAAAATGGAATTCTATTTGCGTTCTTCATTTTCCCAAGAAATGTTTACAATTTACATGTCATCTTTGTCTTTTGCATTAGATAGGGTAGCAGAGGCAGTGCTGCCTCCTCCCATGGCCATGGCTTCCTTGAGAATGAGTTCCAACAACTTCTCATACATTGTAATTGCAGATTCAAGCATGTCAATCGCTTTACTCCTATCTTTTCCTGCCACCTTCATCACATTTTCCAATTCTATTGTACTTTTTACAGACATGCTCAACAACTTTTCACCGTACTTTTCAAAAATCCCATCACCAAAGTCATTACCATTTTTCCCAATTTTCATAGTGCACTCACTGGTCATTGCAGTTGCAATCACCATATCACTGATGTTTCCTTCGATTTTATAATTTCCCAATACAGTTTTAACTTGCCCTGTCTCAATTTCCCAGATATAAACACTTCCATCTGCTGCCGCAGATACCAAATTCTTTCCTTCGTTCATCATCACAACTGATATCACCATTCCATCATGTTTTTGACCCAATGTTACCAATTCTTTGCCTTCAATCATCTGTTTTCTGTTCTCATACTTCAGTAATCCTTTGTAAATCAAACCATCAGAACCTGCTGCAAAGAAATCTGTCTCTGTTGGATCCATTGCCAACCCCATAATTGCACAAGGAAATATCAGTGTACTCAGATGAGTTCCATTCAAGAGTCTCCAGAATTTGCATGTGCAGTCCATCGAGCATGTAATTATAATAGAATTGCATGATCCCATACAACAAGTAATTGCTGTCACTGATTCATTATGTGCAACAAATTTCTGCAACATTAAGTCATCCGAATTCTTGTCATCTGAGTGCTCATCAACAAGCTGGAAAAGTGGAACTGTGACAATTGCACCGTCATCACCTCCTGAAATCAGAAGTGATCCATCTTCACTGATTTTCAGGCAAGAAACAGGTTTGGTATGAGCAGAAAATGTTCTGAGAATGTCTCCTTTAGGGACTGAAATGGCATAGATATTTCCTGACAGGCCACCAGTAAACAAATAAGAGCCATCGTCTGTAGTTGCCAAAGGAGCAACAGGTTCAGGAACAGGAATGGTATGCAAAGGAGCTGATGACCACCAATTGTACAAATGAATTGATCCTGAACCTGTTGTTGGGGAAATATGAGAGGCAGCAATGAAGGATTTTCCGGCGAAGGTAAGGCCTCGGCGCGGCGACCGGCTGCCGGAGAAATGACCTAGGATGGCTCCAGAGGAAGGATTGTAGGCAGTGATGGGACCTTCAGGAGAGCAAGTGAGAACAATTTCCCGCAAAGAAGTGGAAGAAGAAGAAGAAGAAGAAGAAGAAGATGAAGAAGAAGAAGACATTGTTTGTTTTTCAGGTGAGCTAAAGGACAGTTCAGTTGCTTCTGATTAAAGGTTATAAAGGGGAGAATTCTGGGCCTGGGCGTTGAAAACAAGGTGCAAAATATGGCTGCTTCTGCGTATTTTTCAGAAAGTAATGCTGTGTGTGTTACTTTTAATGATGATAATTCAGCAAGCGATGCTATATATTGCAGTTTGTTGTGGAGCAATCTAAATGAAATTGCATGAATTTATAGGCTGAGTCTTAGTCTTGTTGCCAAGGGCTCAGAGATGGCAAGATAAAATTTCAGCCCAAGTTAGGTGCAATACTCGTGATTACGTGGGTTGTTTTCTCTATTATTACTCATTTATTGTCATAAATTACCACATTATTAACCTTTTTTATTGTGCTTATTTTATTTATATTTTTTTGTATTTACTCGTGCACGCGCATTTACATATTTTATTAATATATTTTATTAAAAATAAAATAAAATTAAAAAATTCAAATATAAAAATAAATTCCAATGTAATTAAAATAACATCTTTTAAAATATATTCTAGTTCTCTTTATAACATTTGCAAATAAAATCCCCCATAATAATAATAATAATAATAATAATAATTTGATGATTAATAGAAATTTAAACGTTACTGATAATTGTACCAACAAGAGGTGGAAATAGTATAGTTTTATACCACACAATAGAAAGATTCTACATGCACTACCCGCGTTTAGAACACACTGTTCATGATGCATGGGCTGATGC
Organism: Khaya senegalensis; assembly: GCA_032402905.1. Lineage (NCBI taxonomy): Eukaryota > Viridiplantae > Streptophyta > Magnoliopsida > Sapindales > Meliaceae > Khaya > Khaya senegalensis. Next base: position 10,823,573 of record CP135552.1, on the reverse strand, counting down.
ACTTTGTGAATAGTCATTAAAACTTGTCTTTTTAAGAATTAATTTATATATATATATATATAACATAAAACTTATCACTAATTGTCATGTTTAAAGCAAAACCAAACCGAAATAATACAACAGTAATATTTGCTATACACCAAATCCTTTCTTAAATAATTTAATTCCAAAACAGCATACAAACATGTCATTGAATCATCGCATATATAGAAGAAAAGGGCAAAAACAATAATGATTCTTACGGATCACATCCCAACCATAATTCTGAAATACTTACAAAAAAGAAAGTAATCGTTGAGAAGACAGTGGTTTAAAAATTTACATTGAAACCTGGAAAAGTTTCTATGAACATAACCAAAAGATGTATACATATTTTTTTTCTATTTATTTTGGTCAAAGAAGGATTATGCAAGAGCCTAAGAAATATGTATTACTACTCTCTTAAGGGTATCAATCATTGATGTGCAACGGATTCAATTAAGTAGCACAGATGATCATGAGCTGGGGGGGCTGCACCTGGCTCCTACTGACTTCATGAATTCACGAATGCCAGCTTTGGAGAATAGTTTGTTGCATCAAGACAGCTAAAATGCTGCCCATGGATATGTTGATAATGTTCACAGCATCGTTATTGAGCTGCAGAAAACAGAAGAGACATGGAATAAAAAACAAATCCTATTGCATTGAAACATTGCCAAGACTAGTTAATGAATCCCAGACCTTGAAAATTAGATCAGTTCAAATACATGTACAGATGAGCCGAGTCTGTAATACTTTAGTTCAAGAAATTGTTTTTGGGAAAAAAAAAAAAAAAAAACTTCCCTCTGTAGTTCTATTTTATTCCTCTTCACATGCAATAAAAATAAACAAATTCAAAATTTTTCTCTACCATTTTGTCTTTAATTAAGTGTTGAGTCCTCAAAAATTATTGTTTCTTCAAAATCATACTTCACCCAACCAGGCTCAGTTAATCCCAAGTTCAGCCAGGTCAAAGTTACCTTTGATGTCACATGGCCAAACCAACAGTCATTGCCTGATCAAATTCAGCAGACTTGTCTAATGGGGAATTGATCTGAACATATGAGTGATTGACAGGAAAGATCACACAATTATGGAAATACAAGATAAAAAGTAGTCATCGGAAAGGTTGCCTACCCATTTAAATCCTTCTTTTTCTTGGAGCGCAGCACCTATTATGCTCTCACCAAGGTTAGCAATCTGGGAAGCTATTATGCATATAACTGCCTCAGGCGCATTTATCTGTTTCAATCAGAGACAAAAAGGCTTAGCACAACAAGAAATTCTAATTTTCGTAATATGCATGCTCTGAGTTCTATCCTCTTCAGAAGTTATCCAGTCAAGACATATCCTTGGAAATAATCTAAACAATATTGTGATACAAAAGGTGCCAGATGCAAATTTTGGTCATGTCACCACCGTCCAACACCAATATGCCCCAAAACCAAATCATGAACCTCTTATTAACAACTTACAAATTCATCTACGTAATCAAATTAAAAGATCTGCGTGTTGTTATGTTTTCGACGTAGCATTTGCAAAGCTTTGATGAGGTAGAGAAGTTATTCTTCATCCACTAGCCTACTGGTTTGTTCATTTTATAGGAAATTATCTAGTTCGCTGGTATATTTTCTGAAGAGAAAACATACTTACATACCAAAATTATTTCAATATCAGATCACTTCCAGTTTTCACATGGGGTAAAGGAAACAGCTTGTAGAGGAACAGACAATGTTCATGAAGAAGACAAGTTTAGATAGAAAAGAAAAAAATTCTAAAAAATTTAAGCAAAAGATATGAGTAAATAAGTAATATCTGAAACCAAACAGGATTAGACATGAATAGACGAGGAGAGAACAAGCATACCTGGCCCATAAGACAACCAACCGTGGCAAGAAGAATTGAAGCTAAAATTCCAGCTAATGTTCCCTCAACACTTACAGCCCCTTCTGTCCCCCTTGGAACTACTTTAAATGTTGTAACGAGGTACCTGCTCATGGTGCACATATTTTTGGTCCATTAAAGTTTATATTGGGACAATGTAAAAGAAAATGCTACCTCAAAAAGAGGGAATCAGAGCATTGCACTTGAGAGCAAAATCTAGTTATAAGAGCATGCATTTTTGGTTCAACTCTCAATAGCATAACGACTGATTATAAACATACCAGAAACAAGTTCACCAGAATCGGCCCATTTTCAAGTTCAACACTCATAAAAAGAGAAATAAATTCTTGACAGAATCTAAAAACCGTTTTATACAAGCAGCAAGAACTCTGGAGATTTCCTTTTTAGCCACCTAAACTTTGGCATAGCGGTGACCAAGTGCACTAAATTAATCGTCAATGAGACTTAAAAATATACACATCTCAAATTTTCCATTAGGATGAAGCGCCCAATCAAACCAAGCATAGCTATATTACTTACGTTGTCTTGCCGTATGCCTTGCCTATCTCACTTGAGACAGTATCACTCAACTTGGTGCAGAAACTGGCAACAAATCCAAGCTGCCAAAGCCGAGAAAATTCTTTTCCTCCTACTCCATATATTGCGAGGAAAGAACATACATTACCAGCAGCACTGGAACCAATCACACTGCTCGGTCCTCTTCTTCCTTTCCTTTTCTCTGCTACCCCTTGAGCTTCCTTTTGCGCCATCTTAACTTTTGTGGCTGCTGTACCCTAATCAAACCATTAAAGAAGAGATCATAATACGTAAAAAAAAAAAAAAAAAGAAAAAGTAATCTTCGCCAATTAACGAATCAAACCATTTATTAAGAGATCAAATTATAATGTAAACTTTGCTAATTACAGTCTTAGAAGCTACAGCATAATCAAATCCTAACTAAAGCCAAAAAGTATAAGCTTTTACTTACGATAACGAAATAAGTGGCAACGAGAAGAAACCCAGAGGGACCGAATGCGCGCCACGTAAGCGTCCCGAGCAAGAACGCGGCGGCAATTCCGGAGAGAGACAAACCAGAGACCAAAATCGGAGAACCTAAGATGAAGATCACGATATTACTAAGCAAAGCAGATTGCCACGTGGGCTGAGCCGATTGCATCAGGTTCACGGCCTCCGATACCGCACCTTGCAAGGAAGGAACCGCATTGGCTCTGTGAAGTAATGACATTCTACCGTTATTGAATTTGTTAAACTTAGGGTTTCTGAATTTGGGGAATTTGTGACGTGAAGGTAAGAATCGTAGGGGAGGAACCGGAGGGGGTTTGACGTGGAGAAGAATTAACATTTTTTTTATCCGGTTTTAGAAAGTGGCGAGTTTGAGCGTGAAACAGAAATGACGGAAGAGGAAAAGCGGGTATGGACGCCCGAATTTATTCGGGTTGGTCTGTTGATCCAAGGCGGCCCAATTTACTTCTCCCGGGTTAGGCCCGATTGAAGATCCTTAAACTTTATGTGTACTCTATTAAAGGTATAATTTTTTAATTTATAACAAATAAGTCCCTAATGACAATTCAGTATGAGTAATATTAATCACTGTTGAAAATGATCAAAATACCCTTATAATATTCAATTATACTATCCTAATATACAGTATGTAACTTTATGCAAAATGATATTTCAGTCATTTGAACAGGGGTTGGTTAATAATTAAGGACCTATTTGATATAAATAGATAAATGATGTCATTTATAATGTATCTTAAAAATAGGGGATCCCAATATTATTTTCTTATTTGTTTAAAGTTCACAAAAATGTAAATAATTACGATTTTACCTCTGCAAAGGAAGAAAGGAAAGCAATGGGACGAAGCAGAGCATCATCTTATCCAATTTTATACCATCAAAACTGATACAGAACAGAACCACTGGACTAGCAGAAGAGTAAGAACACTCGAAAGAAGAAAAGAAAATGGCAATGCTTTGTGCTTCAACTTCTGTCATCTTCTCATCCTCTTCTCCTTCTTCATCTTCAACGCCAAAGATCTCTTTTTCTTCTCTGAAGACTGTGAATACAGCTGCCAGTTCTAGTACAAGCTCATTTCTTGGATTCTATGTTGGGAGATTAAATGCTTCCGTCAAAACGACATTTCCTATGAATACCAAGCGGGCGTTGCAGGTTCGGTGCCAGGACCTCTCTGTTGTCCCCCTGAATCAACGGTGGATGTTCGAGCAATCTGAAGTCAATGGGCCGGTAATTTTTCTTCGCTCAGTTGAATAAATCTGTGGAGCTTTTTGTTTAAGTCTGTTTATTTGCTGATAGAATGCAAGAAACTGAATGATATTTTCATTTATATATTTTTTTTTTGGAAGCGAAGTAAATGAAAACCCTAGTTTTCAGTATTGGTATGTTCATTGTTATGCTGTTTATTTCTTTGTTTTTAATTTCTGAGTAAAATGAAGGATTGTACTGAAAGTTTCATGATTTATTGGTTCTCTTTTTCAGAAGTTTCCTATTGTTAGTTAATGTCGAATTTTTTGAGGTTGTCCTGGTTCATGGACTGGAGTCAAAATCTGGGGTTGAGATATTTAACTATAGCGTGGTTATAATCTCATGTGAACGCAAAAGTTTTTATGTTTTAGCATTCAGAGTCTAAACTAGTTCCTGGAATTGTACTGGAAACTGCTTTGGAAACACCATCCAAATTTCCGAGAAACAAAGAACTACACCATGATTACAGAATAAAATAAAAGGTTCTGGTATCTTCTACTTGATTCATGTATTGGATACAATTATAAGGTTCGTTCTGCTAATGCTCTTTATATGGGAAGTGTGTTAAAGTTTTTCCTACAAAATTTTGATCCAAGATTTGTGCCAGTTCCAACATTTAACATATGCTTCTTCCCTTCACTCGTAAATTGTTTATTATGTTTCCTTTTGCTTTTATTTGCCCTTTTAATTGGCAGTTCTTTCTCTTTTATGTTTTGTAGGACATTTGGAATAATACATGGTATCCAAAAGCTGCTGATCACCGACATTCAGATAAAACATGGTATGTGGTTGATGCGACAGATAAAATTCTTGGAAGACTTGCATCAACCATTGCCATTCATATTCGTGGAAAGAATCTGGCCACCTACACTCCTAGTGTGGACATGGGAGCATATGTGATTGTGGTATGTGGTTTATATGTTTACTCGTCATTTATTTTCTTTTTTCCAATTAAGATGGTGATGGATTCTGAAAGCATTAAAAAAATTGTGCTTCCAGTGTATTTAATTTTGCAATCCTAGTTTTTGTTGATTATTTGAAGTTAATTTGTTACTTTGGTACTTTCATAATGGCATCAGCTTCAGGCCGCTTAATGAATCATCTTTTCTTTTCTTTGCCATAGGTAGGAAACAGAAAATTTTATTTATTAGGATAAAAAATACCAGGTGGACCAGCAATGGTTGCAAACATCCGAAAAATGCCCTTTTTTTGTTCAACCATGCCTATGTATATACAAGAAATATTATTGCCAACCCAAAAGCCATGACTAAATCAAAAAGCTTAATGCATCTCATACGTTTAATCTCTTATTCTATATTTATGAAGATAGATCCACAGTTTTAGTGGAAAGTTGTTGATATACATCATAAATCAAATATCTTTATTGAAAGTCCTATATATATACACACACACTTGAACTAAGTAGTAGTTTGTGAGTTTAGCTGAAATCGAAGTCAGGCATGTGTCAGTCCTCTTGATTTTTTCCCAATGTGGTTGTGATGTTCTGGAGACAGCTTTAGTGTTTTTACAATATGTCGATGGTCATGTGTGCTTCTTATATAGCTTAAGTCATATAGTTGTTGAGCAGTACCAAACGGGTTTTTGTTGTTCTTGAACACAAAAGGTGAATGCTGAAAAAGTTGCTGTATCTGGGAAGAAGAGGATGCAAAAGCTCTACAGGAGGCACTCAGGAAGACCTGGTGGTATGAAAGTGGAAACATTTGACCAGCTACAGAAGAGAATTCCAGAAAGAATTATTGAGCACGCTGTTCGTGGAATGCTTCCCAAAGGGAGAGTGAGTTCTCTAATTCTAACTCAGTTTGTGCGTGCATATTCTATAATTCTAGTGTAATTCTCATTCTTTGTTGCAAGTTGTAAACTAAAAAGCTGATAGAGCTAGTCAACAAGAAACTATTGCCGTTTGGTTTTCTTTTAATTGTGTGTGCCTATCATTTTTATTCTAGCTTGAAGATCTTCATGTGGTACTTACAGGGCTAACTGGTTGATATGAGAAGGATAAAAATGGCTCTTGAATAAAAGTTAGCTTTACCATGTTCCAACAACTTTTAGCTATGTCCTTCTGTTAGGTATGCATGCTTCTACTATCAGTATTGTTGATATTGACTTTGATCACGAAAAATTCATAACTAGTGTATGTGGAATGTGAATATGATTTTTTGAAGCTTGAAGAATTATGGTATCACCATATTATTATTCTTCAATATTTAACCAATTTGATTGAGACAATATTTGCATTATATGTTGAGATATATTATATCTGCCTAGTATATCTTTACTTGACAAATGACAAAGGACATATGCTTATCCTTACTTGGCCATTTCTTCGTCAGCTTTACCAGCCAAAACACTATTGTTGTTTTGTTCTTGAACTATTTAACACCTTTAAGAAACAGTAGTTTTTATTTTACATTTACTTCCTCTATACTGAGTACTTTTTGTTAACCAACTCTGCAACAATTTATGAGTTGTTTTATGCAGCTTGGTAGAACACTGTTCACCCATCTAAAGGTCTACAAGGGCCCAAACCACCCGCATGAGGCCCAACAGCCAATTGAGCTTCCCATAAGGGACAAGAGAATACAGAAGCAGTGATAGATTTGAAAGCAGAACTTCAATTTGAGCTACAGTGAGCAATTCCTTGTTTTCTCCCTCAATTTCAATGCTTTCAAGTGTTTAGTTCATGGGATAGTAGTTTCATGCTCTGACTCCTGCCGTGTTAATACCTGTTGGTCATGTTCATAGTTTGCTTTTAAAGATATTTGAAATTGTTCTCAATATTCTCCTGCTGGGGTCTGGTGTTTTGTAACAAGAGAGTTATGTCCCATTTCAATATTTGTTGTATCGATGATTTCTCTTGGAAAAATATTGAATTTATTTGGCTGAAATGGAAGGAAGTTTTTGTTTATTCTTATGACAGAATTGAGTTCATGTTCCTCAAACTCACATTTTTATGACAGATTTGAGTTTCAAACAAGTAGGAGAGCTTCAGGGAGGAAAAACACTTAACATTATCTGCCATTGTATTATCATGTTTGGTTGTGTGGGTAAATAAAGTAAAATGAGACTTGGAAAGCTTTAGCTATGCATATGAATTGCTGAAAATGGCGAAAGAGGCTGGTCTATGTCTATTAATCATTGTGTCACTCCCAAAATCTGATTGATTTAGTTACGGGGAGAATTAGAAGTAAGTGTAAAGTTGAGTGGCTAATAGAGAGGTTAGAGAATCATTAGGAGATGGGAACTGTTTTGTATTTAAGGCTATTTTCTGAACTGGCAATGGTGTTGCTCGCAGGCTAGCGGAAATAGCTTAAATAAAACCAGATGATAGTGTATGGCTTGCAGAAATTGAATTAAACATAGAATTAAGATTATGAAAATTTAAACTTCATGATTCAACTGCTTTGAAAATGATTGAAGTTGAAGTTTGTACCAGAGTGGAGAAATCCAAATAGAACTTAGACAAAGAAAATGTTTAAAATTCGGAGAATTGTTTAGTGATTAACTCAGTTTTCTCTTCAAGGATTGTTTAATGATAATATACTACAGAATTAATGCTATAATTAAAACTGACAGATCCTAGTCTCAAATTATTATCAAAATAAAGTACAAAGAAAAATGATATTTACCCCAATTTTCTATATTCTCATCACTGAAACAGTACTCAAATCTGTCATGCTAAGTGCACGGTAAAATATTACCTGGTTTTTTGTATTTCATTCTGCACTAAGCACGAAACAATAGATTTAGGTGTTGGTTCGATGCTGTTTCGGTACTGAGGATGTGGAGAGTCGGGTAAATATCATCACTCACTCAAGAACAAATAGATAATACATGTTTTTCATGTTATCATTCCCAAAAGATGCACTTGTATACATGGTCACTCAGGACGTTCAAGTAATTCAATGATGTTCGACAACAACAAAGAAAAATGAACGGAAACAGAAGAAAAAGAAAAGGAAAATATACACAGAACATTTTTTCAAGCAAGAACAGTATGCATAAATCTCTAATCTCTGTTATTCCAATAATCAGATTTCAAATTCACAGGATAGAGATCAACGGCAGACGTGGAAGACCCCGTAAACGGCTCGTCCATCGACATACTTTGTGTCTGGTTTCCGTTCGTACTCTCCTCAATGCTTAATTGGTAATACTTCCTTATTGCTTCGGACTTCGTTTCATAAATGTTAGAGACACTTGAATCTTGAACAAACTCCTCAACTTCTGCTCTGCCTTCCAGCATGCTCACGACCGAAGACATCGAAGGCCTAACTGTAGGAGAAACATCCGAGCATAACAGAGCTACATTGATCACCATCATCACCTGTTTTTTGTCCAAATTTGAACCCAGATTTCGATCAACCAGCTCCAACAAATTTCCTTTCTCTTTTAAGTGATGAGCCTAAAAAATGGTAAAAATAAATGTGTTTGTTAGCCAAATTGGTACAACAATCTGCTTTGAAAATGCAAAACAGTTTTCGTAAACACATTCAAACAGCAACGAAAGTTTACCCAATCGAGAAGATAAAAGGCATCCTCTTTTGGCCTGCAACTAGAGTTGCTTCTCCCGCTAACAATTTCCAAGGCAACGATTCCGAAACTATAAACATCTGCTTTATCTGTTAAATGACCCCGCATTGCATATTCTGGTGCCATATATCCACTGCAAAATCAGGAATTTGAGAAATTTCGTTGCGGTTTTATGAGAAGAGAAATGGGGAAATAGTTCAGAAATTAGAATGTAGCTACTCACAAAGTTCCAGCGACTCGGGTGCTTATGTGGGTGTTATCTTCTTCATCAAGCTTGGCTAAACCGAAATCAGATATCTTAGGATTCAAGTCCTTGTCGAGAAGCACATTGGTTGCCTTGATATCTCTGTGTACAATCTTTAATCTTGATTCTTCATGGAGATAAGCCAACCCTCTTGCTATTCCGACGCAAATCCTGAGCCTTGTTGGCCAATCTAGCTTCAACCGATGTTCTTCCCGACCTTCAAATCACCCAAAAAAGTAAAAAAAAACAGAATCAACTAATGGCCCTTTTGAATTGAAGTATTATGATTTTAAACTACAAAGAGAAAAGATAGAATGCTTTGGAAATATATAGAATATGTTTAGCTTAACGGTTTAATAATTGTGCTTTCAAAGTTAAGATAAAGCATAATGGTTAGGATGCATGTATGTGCATATTTGAGTTATAGTAATTCTTTTCTAGTCAGAATATTTTACCAAACAAAGCTCGAGCAAGGCTGTTATTTTCCAGGTACTCGTAAATAAGCATTAATTGATTCCCTTCTATGCAACATCCATAGAGCTTTACAAGATTAGGATGTTGCAAAGCAGAAATCATTCCAATCTCGGTAATGAATTCTCGATTTCCTTGCTTTGATTTGGAAGAAAGTTGCTTGACTGCAATTACAGTCCTGTCTGTCAAAATGCCCTGCATATTTCAGAAATGCATCAGATTAAGACATATTCCCGTATATCTGATTTGGAAGGAAGTAATTGTCAAGCATAACATAATGTACCTTGTATACAGGGCCAAAGCCACCTTCTCCAATCTTGTTAGCAGCATCGAAGTTGTTTGTGGCAGCTTTTATTTGCCTCAAAGTAAAGGAACCAGTGTGCAAGTCTAGACCCTTTAGATCTGTGGAAGGAACTTGTTTAGATGAGACTCTTTCACTTCCACATTCCATTAAAAATTTGAATGAAAGAACAAATGTCAATCTCATTTCAATTTAGTACCTTGTTCCAATGTACTTTTCGATCTAAAACAGCCCTTCCACCAGAGGAAACCAACAAACAGAATTGTGGCAAACACTGCTCCAGCCACGATTCCGAGCACTGTCCCAACAGATATAGTACTACTGCTTCCTTTTTCTGATGGGGGTGTGAAATCTATTTGAAGAGAGATACAGAAGTTACACATGAAAGGGAAAAGTATATCAGATGAAAATTCCAAGCCTCGTGTTAGTATTAATTTAAACCTACCAGGATTAACAGAGATAGCTGATATAAGAGGTCCATAAACTCCTCTAACAGGGACACCAGTTGTCCCTTTCCCAGCCCAATAAAGACGAATTTCCACGGTATGGTTGCTCACAATTATGGGAATTTTTTTTACAATTGCTTTCCCCACGCCTCCAGCTTCATCCTCTATATTGAAATCTTTCAGCACCAGCTTCCCCTGCAACATACGTTTTACCCAATTAGCTGAACTTCTCATACATGTGATGAATGTAACAATTCATCTTGTTAGGGAAAGCGAGCCTGAAGTCTAAAATACACTTAGGGTGAAGGAGGCTAGCATGAAGGATAGAAACAAATTGGTGAAGATGAAAGACACATGCATGAAGTTGAAAACTGACAATATTTACTTAGTTATTGGGCTCCAAAGATTCATTTTTGCTGGCCCCGAAATCGAGAAAAATGTAAAACCCAATATGGGTTGAGAGTGAGGAAGCATTATGCAATAATCACCTGAACGTAGACATCAAATATGCGTCTTCCGACACTGCTATATTTTTTGTCATTAGTGAACATTATTTCTGCAAAGTGAAGGTTGACAGTGTAGTTTCCATTTCCCAGACAGAACCCATAGTAAGTTAAGGAGATGGGAGTAATGCGACCTTGCATGTACAACTGGGAATCATTCATCAACAATCTAGATGTATTTGTCTGAATATAAGAATCCGTTGGGCGATCATCGTCCAGAAAATGACCAGTGCTGCTAAAGGCCCAGTTCGTTCTACTTGCGAAAAATCTTGAAGGTCCTGATATAGCTGTATCATCTTCAAACGTTGTATTTCCATTGACAGTCACTTGTCCTCCGCCACAATTTATATGAAGAAAGTAGTAAGCTGAGAGAAGAAGCAGAATTTGAGTAACCAGTTGCTCAGAAAAATCCATAGTGGCTAGAATTACGAAAGAATGTTCTGACTTACTCTTCGAACATGAGAAGTTTCTCAAACACGAAACAATACCGGTGCTGGAAAGACGTAATGCAATTAAGGTCATCATCACAACAGCATAGTTATATTATATAATTATGAGTGAATGCAAATAGTAATAAATGGGATAATAACAATGGGATCCCCACTTTTTGTTTTTTTTTTAAAATTTTTGTCAAATAGATCTTTAAATCTACCATAGCAGTATTGAATTTTAACCAACAAAATATAAAGAGTATGTACTATGTAGCTTAATAATACAGGGACATTCAATCATACTAATGAGAACTAGAAATCTTTATAGATTAATAAACTATGTCTTTATTTGGAAAAACATTAAAAGCAGAGATTAGAATGTTATTATCCCAACATTAAATAGAGGTGAAATTGAAAACTTACGAATTATTGCCTTTAGAAGAGCTTGCAAAAAGGTTCCTACACAGAATGGCAGAAAGCATAAACCTTGATCAGTATTTGAAAGATTACTAGTTTTCTTAAAAAAAAATCAGTTGTGAGCATGCATGAATCGGACAAGACAGAAGTATTCTTACACGCTTCGGTGCTGGCAGTTGGAGTCTGAGCTCTCAGCAGTGAAATTGTTATATGAAAGATCTCTGCAAAGTGATCATCATTTTTAGCAAGCAATTTCTTATAAACAATGTTGAAATTAATCAGATCGGTCTTGGCATGACTACTTAACAAATTACAACACGCATGTGGAAAGAGAAGCTTACATGCTTTCTCCTTTCTCCAGCATCCAAGGTGGTATGGTTCCATTTAGCAAGTTTCCAGTAAAATATCTGATAAAATGACAATAAACTCTGATTCAGTTCATCATCTCTGTCTCTTGAGCAAAAAGCACAACCTGCACTTCGATGAAGAAAATGCTTACATGTAATCCACATCTAATAGACCAGTAAATGTGCTTGGAATTACTCCACTTAGTTTGTTAAAACTAAGATCTCTGCGGGAAAATTTACAGACAAAACATAAATAAACTGATATGTCCCGATGTTTTTTTATTCTTCTGGGAAAATTAGAGGGCATGCTGAAGAAATCAAAGTGATACTAACAAAACTTTCAAGGTTGTCATTTGTCCAAGATATTCAGGCAGCCCTCCCTTGATGTTGCAACTCCTTAATATCCTGTCACAAAACTAGTAGTTAGAATTTTTCAACTCGCGAAATTCTTCTAACTGGGTGTTACTGAATCATTTTACTTACAATGTCCTCATTTTCTTCGCGTTACTAAGTGGTGGAAAAGCTTCTTCAGTTCCATTCAGGTCACTAATTCTCCTGCATGTTGAAATTCAACGAGAACAAAAATAAATACGAATTAAATACATCATAATACATATGATACAATAACGCTAAAAGACCATTCAATTTGAAAAACCATACATACAGGTCAGTTAAGTTTACGAGAGAAGCAATGCCAAAAGGAATTGGCCCAACCAAACCACTTGCCTGAATGACTCTATTGTAACAAAAATTTTGATTTCATTAGTCAGCATAATACAAAGTTCCAGTAATAAATATCAGAAAGAATAAAAGCTAGCCCTCACAGTTTTTCAAGCTTCGTCCAGTTCTGAATAAAACTGGGTATTTGTCCTGTAAAATGGTTGTCACTAATCCGACTGCATCGAATAACCAAAATGAAATTCAATACCATAAATAAATAACTTCGAGTATGTAATTAGAAACCTTGAAAGGTTAAGAAGAATTAGAAGTTTACAAGTCTTTCAGATTGGTCAACTTAGAAAATGTCTCAGGTATCTCCCCAGAAAAGTTGTTTGAGCTAACAAGACTGTAACACGAACGATAACAAATTTAAAATAGCGAATGTAAATTTTATTTTTTTTATTCAAAAGTTTTTGGTTGCCATATATGGATGAAGTGTCTTACATTCTTTTGAGGTTAAATAGATTCCCGAGCTCTGCAGGCAAAACTCCTGAAAGCTGATTGAACTCGATGGCTCTATAGGTTCATCACACATAGACAGACAGGAATCAATTAAAACAAAGATTTTCTAAAACTGAAGCAAACAAATTATAGATTGAAAAAATAGAAACTCACAAACTGGCAAGAGTGGAGATGTTTGCAAAAGCTTTTGGGATTGGGCCCGTTAGCCTGTTTACAACAAGGGAACTGAGACAAGAACCATTCATTAGATTCATTATATCAAAATAAAAAAATGGAACAGTGGAGTGCTTATCATAATATTGATTTAATGTAAGCAAGTTGGTGCAAAAATAACATTGTTTTACATGTTGACAAGTGGCAGGGAGCCCCATTCTGGAGGGAGAGTACCATTGAGGTAGTTGCGAGTGAGATCACTGTGTGAAGAATGTCAGTCAGTTAAAGTTCATTACATTAACAAAAGAAAGGTAATAAGAGGCAAAATTGGAATGTAAAAGTTAGTGAGTGGTTACATTTCTTGGAGGAAAGGGAGCCTGACCAATTCTGGGGGGAGAACGCCTGGGAGATTCTGAGCCTTGAGAATTCTGTGTTTTAAAAGAAATTTTGGGATTTTATCATTGAATTTTTAAATAAACAAACACACACACAGACAGACACAATTTTCTTTGCTGGGTAGCAAAAAATTTTAAAAAAAATTATAAATAATTAGTAAATTATTAGTCGGTTCCTTGAGTCAAAGTCAAGGATTATAAACAGAACATAGAAAAAGCAAGTCGGCAACGAGGCCACGTAAGGCTGTTTGCTTTTCTAAATATAGTAATGAAACGTGATGGATAAATCATTTTATTATTTTTTTATTTATTAGGATCAGTTCTTTGATTCCAGAAAATTACAATTATTTAACATCCAAGTTATTAAAAATTATGAACAAGTTGGAGTACTGAGAGAGCGAGACGCATACATGCTAACAACATGGCAAACGCTGCCGTTGACGAAGGAGCAATTGCAGGTGACAGCATTTTCAAATCCTTCCACTGGATTCTGATCGACCCATCCTTCTTTACCACTGCATGGATCTACACTGAAATTCCAGTTCGTCTTCCCCAGGGTTTTAGCTATGTCCTGTAAAGCTTGCACTACAAAATATACATAAAATACAAAACTTAAAAAGACTGTTTGTTTCGAAGAAACTCAAAACCTTTAACTCCGATTTCTTTGTTAAAAAATTATACCCAACCAAGGGATGTTGACGTACCTTCATTTTCCGGAAGGGTGGCCGCAAAAGCCAGAGTTGTGAAGCAAACTGCAGCAAGTGAAAGAAGAATTAGGAAACGACGAGGAAACATGGTTTGTTTTGATTTTGGTGAAGAAGAGATCGGCTTCTCATGTGGGCGAACGCAAACGCAATTGCCAAATTGGTTGCAGAATATAACTAATGAGAGCTAGAATTTTATTTTTATGGACTTTAGTTGGCCTTCAAGAGAGAGAAGAGAGTAGGCTAGGCCTCTCCACGATTGAAGATGATGATATATCAAGGCAACAATAATAAAATAACTTTGTAATTATTAACCTTTTTTTTTAAAAAACTAGATTATATGAATGGCAACTTGTATCAGTAATTGAGATGGGACCAGTTTGAAAATCAATGGTAAAAATGGTCGTATAGCAATTGCATTATCAGTTGCAATTTCTTTCAGAATTAATCACTGAAGCCGGCCTACAGATTTTGGATTATCAATTCCAAATTGCCATGAAGGGTAAGGTTTAAAGCGGGGTATTGGCAGGTAGGTGAACGCGGCTTGCTAAAAGTAAACAATAATTTGCTGGTGACAGATCTAATTTTGCATCATGGTTTTCAACTTAACACATGGATCTTAATCAACACTATCAAAATAACGACCGAAGACATCGACGGCCTAACTGCGGGAGAGACATCGGGCCATAACAGGACTACATTGATCGTCACCATCCCCTGTTCTTTGTTGAAATCTGAACCCAGATTTTGATCAACCAGCACCATTAAGTTTCCTTTCTCTTTTAATTCTTGATCCTGAAAAATGATGGAGATACATGCATTTGTCAAGAAAAACAAACTTATTTGGATTGAATCAGTTTATCTATTTAAATTTTGAATCAAAAATCGATCTAAATCAAAATTATCCATCTCCTCCTTCTAAATCCTAGGCAATCTCTGCATCAAGAAAAATTTTGAAATTTTTTTTATTATATTCAAAAAAAAAAAAATCTCCCATTTGGGTAGTAACAATATAAAATCAAATTAATCTAAATATATAACAAAATAACTAATAACAAGAATTATAAATTTGATTCATAACTCTATCAAGTCAAAGTCAACATATAGAAAATGCAAGTTGGCCACTAGGGCTTGTAGGGTTGAGCCTTCTGTCTCCTTCTTTCATCTTTAATAGTAATTTCTAGCACCCAGTTGTGGCTACACTCCGAACTTCAAGATTACAGAAACTAATATTAGTTCCACTATTTTTAAATCCTCTCTATCCGAATTCTCAGAAACTCCGTTAAGTTAACCAGTTATCTATATTACAGAATTCGGAAGCTAGCTTTCACTCTGGTTTCGTCCTCAGATACAGAAGTTAAGTGGTTTTTGACTTGTTGCCCATTGGACTGTTTCTGATTTCCGTACATTATCTTTACATTTTTTTTATATTCTCTTTGTCAAATTGTGGGCGCCTAGTTTTCTCGGAAATTGTCTACGTTCAATTTATTTTTAATAATAAATAAACTTTTCTTGTTGATAATAAGCCCAACACATGCAGTAAAATTGTTTAAACTAATACATTCTTTCTCACACGTTTTGGTTTTGTTAATAAATAAATAATTTTTACAGTTGCTAATAAATGAACAGATCTTAAAGAAAAATCTAATCTGATCTGGTAAGCAAATCGAGCAGCTCATTAAAAACCCTCTTCGGAACTTGGAAAATTCCAGGAAAGAAATCAAACCAATGAAAAGTTTGAATTACGGAAAGTGAATGAAAAGTTTGAATTACGTAAAGTGATTAAGGATTAATGCAATATGAATTCACATTTCACAATCAAATTTGTTCACATTTTATGCTGTGAAAGCGACGACGATATGAACAATTATTGCCACCTAAACGTTGGTAGGTATTCTATAAAATATATTACAAATTATCAGAAGAAAGCAGCAATCCACCGCAGAATTTGAACAAGACTTCAATGCTTATGACAAGAACAGCTGTCATACAGCCAGTTTCTTACTCGTAATTAATTCAATTGTCTCGCATGGCATCGATTCCAATGAATTTTTAAACCTGTGAAGCAGTTAGTTTGGCAAAGGATTCTGATATCTGATTAGGACACGTCTCTTATTTGCTCATGCATGTAATTAACATAATAATAATATTAATGATAGCTTTAATGTAGTTAGGAAATGGGATATTTCATGGAAGTTCAATTATTGACACAATTTTGACAAGTTTTTTTAGCCAAGAATATCTTTTTAGATTCTATTATTCTTTTAATTTTTGGCCCACAGACCATAACACCGCGTCTGTCCTCTGTTTAGAGGATTACGGACAAGCAAGTGAGCAGTATGCTGCCGTGGCTCAATCAATCTTGGCGGCTTAAGGCTTCGTGGTTGTCTTTGTCTCAGTCTCTGTCTGAGTTTCGTCATCCCTTGCCACCCTCACACCTTTTCACTGTTTCCGAAAACATTCATCCAACGTACTTTTTTAAAACACAGTGATTCAACGTGCAACCATTCATCAACCGCATGAATCAAACCCTATCTCTCTCTACTTGTTTTCTGAAATTATTTTCCTTTTTTTTTTTTTTTATTTTGCGACTTTGACTGTCTGCCCTTAGGACAATTGGAAAACCCCTTTACGTATAAAACGAGAGCAAAACGATTACGTTGGCTGTTACCTTCTCGTCTCTAAATTCTATCTCCCTCCTTTCTTCTTTCCCTCCAGCAACTCCATTACTCTTTCTCTCTAAACCGAACGCATCATTTACCTTTGTTTCTGTCGCTGCTGTTTGTCGTTTTGTCTTTAAGTTGAGCAATACTTCGGCTGAAACGCATAGGAAGAGCAGTTTTTGTTGCAGGCTGAGATGGAATTTCGTTTTTCCATCACCAGAATTATTCCTGTTCTTGCTTTTGGATTTTTGGTTCTGAACTGCTGTGTAGAGTTTGGATCTCACGCTCAAGTTTTGCCTGACGAAGAAGGTAAGTACATTCAACTAATCACTCTTGGATACAGTTTCCATATTTGGCAAAGCACAAAGTTTTCGTTTTTCTTATTGTCTCTCTTTTGGTTTGACAATTTTGTTAAAAAGCTTATTGTGTTTGGTTGGCAAGAATCCGAAGGAAAAGCTAGGAAAATTCCTTCTCTTTTTCACACACGATTAGATTCCGAATCATTAATCTGCTAAGATCCTCTGTATGGTTCTTTTAAACTTGTTCTGTTTTTAACAATTTCTTCTGCGAGAATTACACTTTGTTTGGATAGAGAGAATTCAAAGGAAAATTAAAAAGATTGAGCATCTTAATTACAGTTTTTTATTTTTTTAATTAAGTGGGACCAGTAAAGGAATCCGTTTATCTCTCTCACCAATATCTCCTTTTTATATTTTACCATTTGTTTAGAGATAAGTCTCTCCCTCTCTCCCTGATACTAATTTTTTATAATTTGTTTGGTTGACGAGAATCCGCAGGACGGGATAAAAGAGTTTTTGAAATATTGGAAACCTTCAATTTCTAGCAAAACAAATTGAATATTACTGCTTAAAAATTTTTTAATTCAATTGGTTTATGTAACTAGTAAGTAACTACCATTCTTTAACGATGCTTCATGTGCCAGTTTATCCTTGTATGATTGTCAATTTCGTAGGCATTTAGAAAGGAAATAACTTTCTTTTGACTTGAGGTTGATATCTGATCTATCCATTTTCTGGATTATTAAACAATGTGGGATCACATGGGTCTACCAATTCTGTTGATCTGAGACATATTCTTGGTGTATGCATTAATCATGCAAAAGAATAGCCTTATCATTTTTGACCATCTTCACAAAAAAATCAAAACTAAACATGCAATTTTCTTGCTACTTGGTTTAGGCATTTTTCTCTGATAGTGGGTGGGTCTGTGACATTTATTTTCTAATTATCGGCAACAGTTACAGATCACTCATCAATTATTATCAAAATGTCCAGAGTCCATGTGGGTTTTGATTCTTTTGGCTGTCTTGTTGATGATCAGTTCTGCTTTAGCTACTTTTAGAAGTGCTTTTAAATAGTCAAAAAGTTTTTCTTTTATCTACTTTGAAATATGTGGTTGAAGCATACAAAACCAACTCTTAATGATAAACATTCACTTGAAATGCTTCTCTGCAAAGCATTTTTGTATACCATAAAAGCACTTGAGAGTGCTTTCTGTAAAACATTGGATGCTTTAGAACACCTTTGCCAGGAATAAAAACAAGAATACCTTGACACTGAAATTATACGTGATGGAGACAGACACAAACAAGAATACCTATTTTTGTAGATTGGGAACTTAATTTGTGATATGTGAACATTTTTGACATTACTGTCTGAAAGGAGAATCCAGATTTTGACCACGTCCATCATCTATGACATGGTCAAATTTAAAAATATGGCTCTGGTATTTCAAATTTAAATTTTGACTCGGTCTATTTTTTTAAAAGTTGTTTTAGTTCATCTTGTTTGACCTTGAAAATTGTTTTGTGGGTCAACTTAGTACATAAAATTTTAATGGTTCAATTTGATCTCATTCAGAAGATTATACCTGCTGTTTATAACATGTCCTTGCTTATATGAAACAGTTCAACTAATGCGCTAACTTTCTCGTGTCTGTGTAACAGTGCAAACTCTCCAAACAATTTTCACAAAACTGCAGTTCAGAAATGGTCAAGTCAACCAAAATTCTTGCAATGATGGTGCCTGGAATAATGATGTTGGAACCAATATCACATGTAATTGTACATTTAGCAACAACACTGTTTGTCGTGTCACTATCATGTATGCCTTTGTTCCTCTACAGTAATTCCATCTTTTTTAATAGTCAGACCTTTTTTATTATTTTATATTACCCTTTTTAATTTTATCCGGGAGTGCCACTCATATTTTCCTGGTTGGCAACTAATTTTTTCATATATTGGTTATAATTTTTCACTATCGAGTCTGGGCCTAAGTCCTAATTTTGGTATTTTATTTTGCTTCTTGTTTTCTTCCTCTTATGCCTTTGGATTTGGTATCACAGGTGGTTGAAAACTGCTAATTTAGTTGGAAGCATACCTGAAGAGTTTGGAAATCTTACTTTTCTCCAAGAACTGTAAGTGCATGTTCCTTATTAGCAGATTTCACGTAATGAATAAAAGAAATATCTGGGGATCATAGTTAATTTTTCTATCACATTCTTTATCAAATGTTTTTCTAAAGATTGACAAGTGAAGTTGATTTTGTTAAACAGTGATCTGACTCGCAACTTTATCAATGGGTCAATACCTACGAGCTTTAGTCGTCTCAAAAATTTCACCAAGCTGTAAGTTACTCTTTGCTTTTGTTCTCTGAGTTGTATGAACTCCTTACATTTGTTGCGGTTACTTTGAGGGAGCTTTTCAATTGCTTATGACTCTATTTGTGTTGCAGGCTTCTTCTGGGGAACAATCTTACCGGTAGAATTCCTCCAGAAATTGGTGACATTGCTACGCTTGAGGAGTTGTAAGTTATTTAACAAAGTCTATCGTTAAACGAAGAAATAATGGTTTGAAAGATCAATGTCAATTTAAATCTGCATTTTCTAGGGTCTTGGAAGATAATGGACTTGTAGGGCCTCTTCCTGAAAACCTTGGAAATTTGAAGAACTTAAGGAGAATGTAAGGCTTTCTGTCATGCAGCTTACCATGTATTCTTTATCTGAAGAATCAGCCAACCCTTTTTTCTTTTTTGTTACAGTGCAAATTGTAACCTTTCTTTTTTGTTGTTTAACTCCTGCAGGCTGCTTTCTGCAAACAATTTTACGGGATCAATACCAGAATCATTTGGCAATTTGAAAAACTTAACTGATTTGTAAGTACCTTAACGTGACACAAATATACAAATATAGTGCTCTGAGTTCAGAAATTGTTGATTTTAATCATCATTTGCAGTCGGATAGATGGGAGTAACTTGACTGGGAAGATACCTGATTTCATTGGGAATTGGACTAAACTTGATAAACTGTGAGTATTTTTTACTACATTCCATTTGTATACCCATATATGTACCCTTTCTATTATTTCAGATTAAAGTAAAATATAAATGTTTTTGTCTCATTGTGATTGTTATCTGAGAGATCTTGAATCTATTACAGGCATTTGCAGGGTACGTCCATGGAAGGGCCAATTCCTTCCTCTATATCCGAATTGAAAAACTTGACTGAACTGTAAGCACTTAGCCCTTGTGTTAACATTCTTATGCTTGGCTGAAATTAGGAAACATTTGAATGGTTGAATAATTGATCATTTCTGATGCGTATCTACTTGTTTAGGAGGATATCTGATTTGAGGGGATCAAGTTCGCCTTTCCCTAATCTGCAGGATATGAAACAGATGCAAAGACTGTGAGTTGACATTTACTCAAATTCACTGCAATATGACATCTTATGTCACATTTTAATTGCAGTCACTTATCAAGTAATTTGATTTCTGTGTACCAGGATGCTAAGAAATTGCTTGATTACTGGTACGATCCCAGAATATATTGGGAACATGGCAGAGCTAAAAATTTTGTAAGTTGCATTTATGAGAATCTTTTACAGGCAAGAGTAATTTTTATAGATTCATACTTTTATAGACCTATTTTATTATTGCAGAGACTTAAGCTTCAACCAATTGACTGGTACAATTCCGGGGACGCTTGGGAATTTGAAGGCCATAGATTACATGTAAGTTAACAAATACATTTAGCAAGTCCAAACAAAAAAAAATTGACAGCTCTTAATCTCTGGAATTGACCTGCATTTACTTATTGATTGCTTGTTTGCTAAGCATCTTGATCTGATGTTACTTTGATTTAGGTTTCTGACTAACAACTCATTGACGGGAACAGTTCCCAATTGGATGCGAACCAGTGACAAGAATTTGTAAGTCTCATCTTTAAGCTGCAAATTTTTATTGAAGATTGAATCTGTCATTTATAATCTCATTATCTATTCCTTGGCAAAACTTTTTTCAGGGATCTATCTTATAACAATTTTACAGACCCATTTGCATTTACTTGCCGAGAGTCTGAAGTGTAAGCATTCTGTATCAGTTATGGTGTAATGTAAAATCCTTCCTTTGATATCTCTATTATTCATTTATTTTCTTCTATTGTCTAAAATTCTGCTTTCATCATTTTACAGGAACCTACTCTCTAGTTTTTCATCCTTGGGGAGCAACTCGTGAGTTATTTACCTTTCATTATCATCATCATTATTATTATTATTATTATTTAATAGAATCTCCTTGGGTGATTACCTGAACAAAAATTTTCAACTGGTAGAAATTCTTGGTGCTTGGAGAAGGACCTGACTTGCCCAGAAGATGCCGAACGTAAGAATAATTGCATGTCAGATCGTGTTTTCATGAAATGCAATAACCATATGATTTAACTTATCATATTCCCAGCAGCATTATGGTGACAATTTTTCTTTTTGGCATCTGCAGATCATTCTTTGTTTATTAACTGCGGTGGGAGTGGAATAAAGTTTGACGACCATACGTACGAAGAAGATCTAAACCCAAAGGGCCCATCAACCTTTGCTTTGGTAGGAAACAGGTGGGGTTATAGCAGCACAGGCGTTTACCTCGGCAATGAAAGTTCTTTGTACCGAGCGACAAACGATTTTGGCCTGAACATAAGTGGTGCAGAGTATTACAAAACTGCACGCCTTTCCCCCCAGTCACTCAGATATTATGGCTTGTGCATGCGAAAGGGAAGTTATACTGTGAGGCTGCACTTTGCTGAAATAATGTATACCAATGATCAGACATATAGAAGCCTTGGAAAGAGAAGGTTTGATGTGTCGATTCAGGTAAGCAAGCGTGAGAAAAACAAATTTTAACTATTAGCATGTAGTGCTGATTTTTGGTTGGGCTTGCAAATTTCTAACTTTGAATGTACACAGGGGAAAGAATACCTGAAGGACTTTGATATCATGGAGGAAGCTGGAGGTGCCGGTATAGGCATCACCAAGGAATTTAATAATATCTCTGTCACTGGTACCACTCTGGAGATCCACTTATACTGGGCAGGCAAAGGAACTACTGCAATTCCTGATAGAGGCGTGTACGGACCTCTTATTTCTGCTATTACAGTGACACCAAGTAAGTTTTTATGTTCTGTAAAACAGTTTCCAACTTTTCTTTCTTTCTGCTAACTTCTCCTGTAACTGCTTTCCGTTCTTGTAGACTTTCATGTTGATACTGGGGGATTGTCGGCTGGAGCCATTGTGGGAATTGTAGCTGGTTCAGTTGTAGCTGTCATCCTGTTGTTGTTTGTACTCCGAAAAATGGGTTACTTGGGGGGAAAAGACCTGGAAGACAAAGGTAGTATCAATTCTGTTTTGGAGTCAACAAAAATTGTGAAGCAATCCAACAAAGATTCTGATATTTTTATTTTCAATTTCTTTTCTTGTAACAGAACTTCGTGGGCTAGATCTACAAACTGGTTTCTTCACGCTAAGACAAATTAAATCTGCAACCAATAATTTTGATGCTGCAAATAAGATTGGTGAAGGTGGATTTGGACCTGTTTACAAGGTAAACATAATTTTAATTTCAGACCTCCGGCTGACAACCTGAAATACTATCTTTACAGTACTCTGAAACTTTAGTCATTTTGGTTATAGGGTACACTGTCAGATGGTGCAGTAATTGCTGTTAAGCAGCTATCCTCTAAATCAAAGCAAGGGAACCGTGAATTTGTGAACGAGATAGGCATGATATCTGCCTTACAGCACCCAAATCTCGTGAAGCTTTATGGCTGTTGTATTGAAGGAAACCAGTTGTTGCTAGTATACGAGTACCTAGAAAATAATAGTCTTGCTCGTGCGCTTTTTGGTAATTGCCTCACTAACATCTCATATGCATTTCTTCAAATTTCTAGAATTAACCATGACTGAACTGAGTCTCCCTCTAATTTTCTTTTCTTCTAGGTAAAGAGGAACAACGGCTTCACTTGGATTGGGCAACAAGACAGAGGATATGCATAGATATAGCCAAAGGATTAGCTTATCTTCATGAGGAATCAAGGTTGAAAATTGTTCACAGAGACATAAAAGCAACCAACGTTCTGCTTGACAAGAACCTAAATGCTAAGATATCCGACTTTGGTTTAGCTAAGCTTGATGAAGAAGAGAACACCCATATTAGCACGCGTATAGCCGGAACAATGTGAGTTCTCTCTCTTTAATTTCTCTTTAATTTCAGCACCCATGTAATTTTTTGCAGGCTTATTCGTGGTCTTATTTTATCATTTGGTATTTGTTTCTTCTCCAGAGGCTACATGGCTCCTGAATATGCAATGAGGGGTTACTTGACAGATAAGGCAGATGTCTACAGCTTTGGAGTTGTTGCTTT
Organism: Khaya senegalensis; assembly: GCA_032402905.1. Classification (NCBI taxonomy): domain Eukaryota; kingdom Viridiplantae; phylum Streptophyta; class Magnoliopsida; order Sapindales; family Meliaceae; genus Khaya; species Khaya senegalensis. Next base: position 10,799,871 of record CP135552.1, on the reverse strand, counting down.
AGAGATTGTTAGTGGAAAGAGCAACACTAATTACAGGCCAAAGGAAGAGTTTGTTTATCTTCTTGATTGGGTAATTAACTGCCTTCTGCAATGACATACTTTATTTATTTATTTATTTATTTTTGGTTTGAGATTGTGAATGACCTTCATTTTTACCTTTTCCCTTCTTGGAACTGTAGGCATATGTTCTGCAAGAGCAAGGAAATCTCCTGGAGCTTGTCGATCCAAGTCTTGGTTCAAATTTCTCAAAAAAAGAAGCCATGACAATGCTTAACGTAGGTCTTTTATGCACAAATCCCTCTCCAACTCTGAGACCATCCATGTCTTCTGTAGTTAGCATGCTTGAAGGCAAAATTGCAGTCCAAGCACCAATTATTAAACGCAATTCAGATAACCAGGATGCAAGATTCAAAGCCTTTGAGATTCTATCACAAGACAGCCAAACCCGTGTCTCCACATTTTCTCAAGAAAGTCAGGTGCAGAGAGCCATGTCAATGGAAGTACCATGGACAGATTCTTCCTTTTCTGCCCAAAATACGGATGAGACCATAGAGCATGCTTCATCAAGCGCGCTTCTTGATAAGGATCTTTACAACATTAGTTCATGATTGTCACTGGAAATTTGAGAAATGATGCTTTGAAATTGTTCGATTTAAAATTTTTACCTTATTTGCACGAAAAAGAAATGTGTGTTAATGTATTTTTGCAATTGAAAATAGGCACAATCCTAAGGGTAAAGAAGAATGACTTTAATTTAAATTCTCTTAGTTATTAGCATGTTTGTTTAAAATTTCAGCACTCATAAAGTAAAATATAAAAGGTTAATAAAGTAATTTAGCCTATAAGATCAGAGTAGCCAATGTCAATTATGTTGCTTCGTCTGGGTGTGTGCCATGAATAACCAGACCAGACCCTTTACATGGTTCACTCTCTCCAGCTCTGCTGACTTGAAATTGGAACAAAAAATCAAATCAAAAATGTTGAACTCTGTGTCACACAGCAGCTTATCCTGAAAAGCTGAGAAAAGATTAATCAATCACAACCGTATGATGAGTGATGAGCCATCAAATTTTCTTATTGGTTAATGCTCCGAAGGAATCTAAATTCTCCAATCATTGAGCATTCCAAGAAAACATCAGTTATGCAACACCATTTCATTGTTTCCCTCCTATAAACATCCGAGTTTCGGTTATTACAAACTCCGCCAGGCCACTTTCAATTATTTTTCTCTTGTGCAGCTCTTAAGCCAAATCCCATTTCTGCATATTCTTTGCCATGGAAGAAGCTAACAATTGTGAAATCGATTGTGCTGCCATTGATGAACATGGGGTTTTCACCAATGCTGGTGAAAGTTCCGGATTTGATTGCAGAAAAAAATTGAAGTTAAATGGGCTATGCAATTTGCTGAAATGTTGTCTGGTAAAATTTGCCATTGATGGAGCTGACAGAATGTTCAAGGATCGGAAATTCAGGAAAACCAATTCTTTTGCTATTGGCTTGGATGAGGGATCAATGTTGCATGGTACCCATCAGGTTCATCACGAAAAATAGAAATTTGCTGAGAAAAGAAATAAAGTTAATACTAGTGCTTGCAATAATGAGTACATGAATGTGTCGAAAGTGGTAAGTTCTTCTGCAGGGAGAATTATTGAATTTCCTCTAAATGTTCTTTCTTTCTTTTCAGTGTTACTGATAAAATTTGCTGGATTTCAGTTCAATCTATTTGTTAGTTTCTTTACATTTCCAGTCCGGTGGTCATATTCTTCTGTATTGTTCTTCTTGTTTCCATTTCAAACTCTGAGACTAGTAAGAGGGTATCTGGTGAGAACACTATTGAGAATGTTGGGTGTCTCTGGGAAGGTTATTACCGGGAAAGCTATCAGATTTTTGGGCTTGCTTTTCGTCAATCTATGTCTGTTTCATGCTTCTAGGATTACTAACTTCAGGGTTTTTATTTGGTGGCATTTTGATGAAATACCTGGTAGAGAAACCTATTCAGGCAACAGAAACCCTGAATTTTGGTTACACGAAAAGTAGTCCTGTTGCTTTCGTGCCAATCATGTCTTATCCTGGAATGGGTGATCCTTCAAGCCTAATTGTTAAAGACAATGTAGAAACTGGGAAAGATATCAGCCGTCGCGCCATTCCTTACAATCACAAGTTGCAGCTCGCCATTTCATTGACAGTTCCTGAATCTGAATACAACAGAAATCTTGGTGTTTTCCAGGTATGAACAATGTTAGATACCTCTCACAATCTTTAGTTCCCGGTTCTTTTTATTGAAATTTTTTGTGCTTGCAGGTGACAGTGGAATTCCTGTCGGCATATGGCAAAATCACAGGCAGCTCAAGCAAGCCCTGTATGCTGAATTTCAAAAGCCAATCTATTCACTTTTTCGAAAGTATTATAAGAAGTGCTCTTCTTATCACGGGTTTCCAATCTGAATCCCAAATCCTGAACATAAAAATGAACGAATTCACAGAAGCGCTTGAGCCTACAGCATGCTTGAAAGTCGTTCTGGAACAGCGAGCAGACTACAGAGCTGGTGCTGGTATACCCGAAATATATGCAGCGTCATTGACACTTGAATCAGAGCTTCCTCCATTGAAAAAGATCATTTGGAGTTGGAGGAGAACAATTTTCGTATGGACAAGTTTTATATGTTTCGCGACAGAATTGCTGATTTTTCTAGTCGTTTGTAGATCAATGATCATCCCAAGAGGAAGGCCAAAAATCGTTTATACGAAAAAGGGTTCTGCTTCAAACATTATTTCATGGAACAAAAGCAGCTGAAATTATGGCTTCCAAGGATTTTGAAGAGGAAGAAAAGCCATAGAAATGAATAATTTTCTGGCTGCATGCAGTCAGATTCAGGACATTTACCAACCAATATTTTATATTTTGATGAAAATGTCTACATAAATTTGTAATGAATGCAAAATATGACGAATTGACAATCTAATAAATAATAAACAGAACACAAACCTCTTACTTTATATATATTTTTACTTCTTTATTCAAAGTCTGAAATATTGACGGCCGCTCCAACGTAGTCGGAGCTCAGTTTACAGTTCAACTTCCTCTAATATTGAAACACTGTAACTTTGACATTGAGTTGTTACACAGACACACCATAATCTCAATGGAAGCCTACATCTCAACCTATTGTCTGCAGATGTAAAACAATAATATGATCAAGAGACTACACACTGGAAGATTAAAGGCTAAAAATCTTTGACACGCCCAAAATTTACAGAAAACGGCGGAGGGAAGAAATTTCTATACAGCCTCATCCAACTCTCAAACACTTAAAACAGCAGGAGAAGAAAATAAAGAGGCCAGAAAACAGAGAACGTGTTGATCGATATAATATATGAATATTCACATGTGGTAGTTTTGTTAATGAGCCCGTAACTATGTACACTTGAACTGCAAATTATGGGGAGTGAAGACAATCAAAACTCAATTCCACTATTTATCTGAACAGAGAAAGAAGGTCGACCAATGCTAGAAAGAGGGGCATCAACCCTGACCACCATCCCTGAGCTCCCGACATTGCCATTCCATTTGGACCTGCCAAACTGCACAAGAAGAAAAGAGATGGTGTGTGATCTATAAACCTTCATATGTATGAAGACAAACATGAATATCAATTATAATACAATAAACTAGAGGTCCAAAAGTTGGGAATCAAACAAAGAATCTTTGTCACGGGGGATGGGGGGAGAGGGGGAGGGCAGAAATGTTTTGTAACCATATATTGCCATGTGGAACGAACATTCCAGACAGGTTCATCATAAAACTCCCAAGTTATGAGCTTTTGAAAAGTGGTCTTGAGCAACAGAAAGAACACACAATGCAGTGAATGGAATCATTGGAGCTGATTCTAAACTATATTCCATACCCTGATAGGACACTAGTTCTGCACTATCTAGCATCAATATCATATGGTGGCATAGCAAAAAGAATGCTGATTTACAATCTTATACAAAATCTGATTTAGGAAAATGATAGTTGAATCTAGTTGATCACTGAACAACAAAAACAAATCACCCTACATAAATAAGTAGATTGGTTTTATTGACAAACTTACACAAGTCCTTTAAAATGTGAAATCTGTGAAAAAAAGTTTTGCTTACAGATATTGATGCAAATGCCGAAGGATGTGTCATGAATGTGTAGCCATAGATAAGACTAAGTTCTTCCTTCAAGGAATGAATAAGTTCCGCTCGCAGCCCAGGGTTGCTTCCACCAAAAGTAGGGCACAAACTGAATAAAATTTAAAACAAGAAACTGTAAGTGTGAAAATGCCATCACAGAGTATCATATAGATTGAAGAGCAAATAGGTAAAATTTGAAGCAACTGAATAAATTAACGATGCCGTAAGTGTAAAAGCACTTCAAATGCTGTTTGGCAATAAAGAATCAGGCTCTATGCAAATAAGTCAGCAAGTGAAGCTGCATAAAGATGACAACATGTCTCCTAATTACTACAAACATTGAACTTTGTAAAACAAAATACTAGAAGAATCACATTCTCGTTTTGTAAGTAGAAGTGCATATATGTAATCTTACCTAAATTGGACAGTGGGCCTCACCATGAGACCAGATCTCTGCCAAGCTAATGCTTGTGACAGACCCAATGTAAATGATTTATCAGGCCATTGTACCATTGGTGTGATGCGTGTTCCCCACTTATTCTGTTAAAATTTGGGAAATGTAAAGAGTTTAGTTCCCATGAAGCAAGGGCAGGAAGACAATGTGAAATATATAGATAAAATTAATTATAAGCCAATGAGCCAATTCCTTAGGAGTCAATAAATCCCAATTTACTAAATCATTTTCGCCATTACCATTCCAAGTATGCAAACTAACCTTGCATGAGAAGCTGAATCTCATTTCACCAGGATATTGACCTTGTGCTTGAAGAAGGCCTCCACAAAGAGGTAGAAAAGCACTAGTAGTTAGACCCTCACCAGATACATAAGTGAACTGCCCATTAGGAAACTGCAAATCCACGAATGACTGCAAGGTGGGGGGAGAGAGAGAGTGAGAGAGATAGAGATGAGAAAAGTTTTAGTAAGAAATTTCGCCTGAACATGCTCACAGAAACTGCTATTCTAAAGCAATATAACATGCTTTCCATGGAAAGCTTCCCCATACAGCAGCTAAAGATATTTAAATGATTTCCAACATGTTTTTTTCTCTCCTTACTTTTTTAAGCATTTGGTGAATTAAGACTTTTTATTTCTGTAAGGTGTCCAAAGCATGCAGACAATACAAATTTGATGACTTTCATCACATCACATAATTTGTTTGTTTGTTTTGAAAAGAAACAGAAATAAATGATGTATTGCTCAATAATCCTTTCAAGACACCTTGGAAGCTCACAACTTAGGAAATTCAATTAGAGGATAAGCCAGCTAACTAATTACACATATTAAGACAAGTATTATGAATAAAAGGAAGCAACAATGGACGAATGAAGTGAAATGTGTTAAGACTACCACAAACTCGAATATAACAAGAGGGAACAACCAGAGAAGAGAACGATAACAAGTAACTGATATAGTTAGGATGATCAAATTACTATCAAGCAAAGAAAGAAACATTAACTCTTAACTGTGTACAAATGTCAGTAAGCAAGTGGTTAACAAATCAATGACTATAGGTTTCAAACCATAGAAAGGATATCAACTTACACAAGCTAAAGGATTGAGACAAAGCATGGACATTAAGAGCCACCTTCTATGCTTTGACCACACAGCTGGACAAAGAGAATGCATTCCATTCTGAAAGCAAACAAATCAGATCATGAGACAATCAAGGAATGACAAATAAATTAAGAAACATTTAAATAAATGGCAAGAAAATTGAATTCCAGTAGCATACCAAAGTACAAAAACAAAATACCAAGTAATATCAACTGGAAAAAGAAAGGGTAAAACACAACACAACCAGATATTAATAACAGCACACAAAGCCAGTATCTTGATAATATCAAATAAGAATGCCCCCTTAACTCACAGAGACATTTTCTCTATCGTGTCAGAATTCTGAAATCCCTTGTACATGGAACAATAGGATGCAAGAGAATTGCTCACAAAATATAAAATCACCTTTTGCTGCTCATTTATTCGAATTTACGTCTCCCAAAATTATTATTTTTAATTTAGTTATATACATGTGAACAAGATTCAGCACCTTTCACACACTCATCTTACATTCATTTTACTGCTAGCTCAAGTAGTCGAACTGAAGATTGGTCATACCTTCCGATCATAACCGTACCAAAGTAAGTGCTGCTTTGACAGATGAACAGGCAAAAGCAGTGTTGAATCACGAACAAAGAGAACTGGTCCAAGCTGAAAAAGGAAGAGAGATGAATTGTCATTCCCTGATGTGGAACTGCCATTCGATGCCTCTATTCTCCACAAATCTCCCCTTGCAACTAAAGAACTTTCCAAGTCACGTGTTCGACTGTTGTAAGTTGATGTAATATTTATGGTTCCCTGCATTCAACAGAAATGTAATGTTGATACCATGAATGGTTAAAGCTTTAACATAGTTATGATAATTGATAATTTATAAGAACTTCTAAATAACCTATTAATAATTCATAGGCATACCTTTGTAGAGATAAGACACACAAGCTTATTGATGGAATTTCAACAATAAATTCCAAATGTTTCTTCCACAGGTGTCTATAAACTTGCCACCACAACATCATAATAAATCTAGATCATGTCAGCATATGTAGTTGAGCCTATTTTCAACCACAATCTACAGCGCCTCTCCCTCTGACTTCTTGAGAATCAATAAATTATTCTATTCCAGAGAACATCCCCTTTTATTAGGTCAGCTAAGTAAAACAATAATTTACACACCTGAAGCTACAGTTTTATTAATATTTGTAACAATTTATACACATGTATTATGCAAGAACCATGAACAGCTAAAAGCTAAAATATCTGATGGTTGACATAAATGAGAACATAGGCCGTGCTAAATCTGACAGAGAAGCAAACAGCTCCCAAGATATTCTCAATCTAGCATAAAGGCTTCTTGTCAAGGCACTAGATGCCTAACTCTTTTACAAAACAATTATGTTAATATTACGAAAACAAACAATATCGAGCATGACTGTAGAAACACAGCCATGCTAGACTATTAGAAGAATGTATCACAAGCAAGCCAGCTTCGTTAGTACAAATAACATCAGTACATTTCGCAAGCAAGTCTGAAACATATAACCAGGAACAAAAACAACCGAAGTCCCCAAGTTCCATAATACCACCTAATCTGACTTCGAAAATTTGATTACCTGTGGTCTACCAAGATGAGCCGCAGATCGCAAATCAAACCCACCTACTTCTTCATCCCCCTGCCCATCCGAATTATTATTACCACCATCACTCTCCACGCCAGTATAACTCATCAATCTTTCTCTTTCCCTGGATCCAAAACCTTCCTCTATACTCACACCCATATCACTCCCCTTCACACCACTACCGCTTCCACTCAACTCCACTCTAACCCCGTCATCCTCATGCTTAAATGGCACCGGCAGTGGCAACTGTCTGAAGAACTGCTGTACCAACCCATTTAAACACGCTCCGAAATCCGCCCCGGCCTGACCAATCCGATTACCAATCTCGAAAATAGCCGAAACGCCATTCAGTTCAGGTTTGTTGACAGGAACAACGATATGCCTTTGAACGGAACTGGAAATGGGGAACTCTAAATCAAAGAGTTTGGATTTTGAAGGGTTTGGCCAATGAAACGCCGGCGGATTTGTCATATGTGATTGAATAAGACCCGTGAACCCTTGAGCCAGCCGGTCCGCCAGGTCTTGACCGTGGCGCTGGACCTCCTCCCATGCTTCAAACGACCTCTCCACTGACATTTCGTCAACAACCTGCCAAATCACAACCTTTTCATCCGAATTTTCAAATTTTAATACTTTTTCTGGGCTAAGACACGATTATGATAATTGACGTTGTAAACTTCAAAGACTGTGAATCAGGGTTTCTCGATTTAGAAAGTATAAGAAAACACAAACAATTAGGGCTTCTTTATATGCTGCAAAAATTGGGAACTTTCTTTTGGAGAAGAAATGTTTTTGAAAGTTTAATAGTGAATTTTGCTTGAAAATGAAGAAATTTCACTTTCCAAGAGGAGGACGACGATGTGAATGCGCCGGGTGCGTAACGCGCACACAGATTATTTATCCGCCACGTCGATGGGTTAAAATCTGTGGATGAGGATGCAGATTTTATTTCGAAGAAAATTAAATTTTATTTCAGATAATAAAGATATTATTTGATGGCAGGGGAATAGTTGAGTGACAAGTGGTGAGAGTAGACTGCCTCACCTGTCGGCCACCATGTTAAACATTTTAGCCTTCTGGTGTGAATGCTCTCAACCTGTTTAATTAATTCATTGCAATTGGTCCGACAGATGTGTCCCAACAGATGACCCATGTAGTTAAGAAAAGTTGCATTAGTAGTTGAGACAACTTTACAAAACAAACCATACATATTGCAAAGATTGTGCCATTAATAATATTTTTCTAAAACAAATTATCCTTAAACTGTAATAGATTAATTATTAATATTACAGTAGTCAGAAGTCTATCAAATACAAAATCTTGTTCAAACTCTAAATTAATTAAAAACAAATTAAGAGTGACAATACACATTAATTAGACAAGTCCATGCAAGATGGTGACAACAATTTGGCATTGTGTAGCCATCAAGTCAAGAGAGAGTGTGACAAATATGACAAATGAAATTAAAATGACTAAAGAAAGTGAAAAAATCGCAGGAGAAATAACAAATGAATTGATATCATATATTTAAATCCCAATCCCAATTTCCTTTTCTCCTAAGAAATTCTAGATTTTGATTGAGCCGACGTCAGGAAATTTTTTTTTTTTTTTTTTAAAAAGTTTAACCATGCTTAATTTAAAAAAAAAAAAGAGGGAACAAAAACACAACAATTAATTAAAAAAGTAATAACAAAGATGATGGATAACCCATAAACACATTTTGCTAAGCACAAATGAAATCTATCATTTATTTCTTTGTAGATGATTTGAATACAACCTAATGGAATTCTGCATGTGAATTTTCAAGAACATGAGCATATCTGTGTCATTTTCCTTGTCCAAAACTGTGTAAGCCTTTACAACGTAATCGAACTCTTGTCCGTACACATGGGACGCACAAGCTGCTTTGTAAGTTAACAATTGTAAATCTCCTGTTGCAAAACAAGAATTCGAGAAAGAGAAGTTCAATTGATCCGGTTGAAACGCATGCATGTTATAACATTGTGAGTTGAAGATAAACAAGCTCAGTAATTCAAGAAGCGTATGGAGATCGGGAAGTATTGATACCAACTCGATGAATAACAAAAGAGAAACTAAGACTAGATGAAAAACAATTCTGCAGCGCAGACCACGTAGAATGAGTTACCTGCAGCAATGTCTGATGCAAGTTTGTTCTTGCTGAAGTGACGATTCAACCACCATCTGCAGCGCAACATCCAATTCTTTCCTGATTTACCCTCTGTCAATACATTTGGGATCCTGTTGTAACGAACTGAAAATCGTTGCTTTTTCGCATCTCCATTTCCATCCAGACACACTGACATTCGGTCCTCTTCATACTGAGAAAGCTTAAGGAAGCATAAAGCAAACTCTCTCCATGTATCATATTCTGCATATGTAGCATCTAAATGCAAAGCTATCATTTCTATTAGTGATTCTGTCCTGTAGTCCCCTGCAAAATATCTTAGGAAAGTTTAGCAGTGCAGCAGACAGTTTATGCCATTAACATTTCTGAATGATTTTTCTTCTGGCCCCACCTTAAAAGAAATTCCCAGTCTGCTCCTGCTAAAAGCCAAAGCATGGGATTATTTGTTTCTTAATCTCCTTTTCTTTTACTACCACAAGTAAATTAATTTACCAACTACAAACTAGTGTCAGGTTGCAGTCTTACAAGAGACTTGCCTGAAAAGACTACAAAAATTTAGCTCGAGTTGAGCCAGGACAAGGATTCATGACAGGGGGATGGGAAAATAATTTTGGTAGTAAGATTGTTTCACGAAATGTTTGGAAGTATTATAATTTCATAACAAATCTTGCAAAGAATGGAAGAGTTAACTCCGTTAAAGTCTCAATTATAAGCTCACTTTTAGCCCTTTCTCCCAAAGAAGTTTTTATTCCTATGTCATTATTACTTTTGTAAGGCCAAAATTGTAGCTTTATCCTAATTTAAACAATCCCTAAAAATTAGCACTGGCTAACACCTAACAGCACATTCAGGCTACATGAGGCCTTTATATTTGGCTGCCTTGTTGGGTTAAAAAGAAAAATTATTCAGTTCAGCAAATTTCATGTCTTTTGCTATTGAGGGATCTGAATCTAAGGCATCTACAAGAGGCCACTGTTTTCATCAGAAATCCCATAAGCTTCATAACACTCCACTTAACAATAGGCACAATGAAAATTATAGTTTCTTGCCCACACTCCATCCTATACATGCAAACAAGCACACTCACCAAAAAACAAAAAGCCAAAGGATTGTCTATGATTTCTCATTCAAACCATAACAAAAACAAGACCAAAGTCTGTAAATACCTACCATTTTGATGCAGGCTGATAAGCTTTGCCAATGAGTCACAACATGTTGGATCCTTCTTCAATATATCCTCAAAACAGGTTGAAAGCATGTCATAGTTGTTACGATCAAAACACTCCAAAAGGCTAGCTCTCAACCTGCATGTAGTGTAAATAAGTAGGGACAACCAGACCCTGAAGTACCAAGAAATTGCCACATAGCAAATCTATGAATTGCAAACATAATTGTAGCAACAAGATTGCTTAGCATTTGGAACAAACACTGACATTAAGATAAAAGAAAATGTTGAACGATGTTGCATCCTGCATACAAAATTTTTGAATAATATGCAGTCAAACTTTAATATATATGAAATCTGTGCAAAAATTTGTATTCATCCTTTTCTAGGAAAGCAGCAACACATGTTCAGGGAATTTTTGATCTGTTCTTTTTGTCTAAAACAGAAAATCAATAAAAAGTTTATGTTTAACTATATTGAAGAACGTAGAACAATACTTTAGAAAAAACTATGATCTAGTAATATAACGAGAACTGACCATCGTTTCATTGGTGATGGAATATAACATCTTAGGGAATTTGCAAAAAACAAGATCCACATTCTATAGTATATGACTCAACTAACATGGTTATATTGAGATCAGGACAAATTATGGATTTTCTAACAGCAAAAATAGTAGACAAATGACTTAATTATGAAATCACATGGCTATCATAATCAAGAAATTGTAGGGTAGATTTAACCATGAAGACACTCAGGAGAGACTCAACCATACTTAATATTTGTTAGGCTTTTGTTGTGTTTTTCCATATTATGTTATATAGCATTCTATTTCATATGGCAGCTCTATGCCAATAAGTTTCTTTATTTCTATAAAATTTCATAATGATACAACAATAAAAATGAAAAATATACAGTTTCACACAAATTTGTACACAAACTTTAATTCTCAATCATCAATAGCATACATGACTTTTCTGTTCCCACTTCTTGGGAACCAGAAGCAATAAAAAACTTAGCAAGTATACCTAACAGGGACATCTGTCTTCGAATTACTACAGAACTTGTCAAGCACTTTCAGAGCCTCATCAATATGACCTCCAATCAGCAACAACTGGCACAAAATCGAATAAGAAAATGTGAAAAAAAAAACAATTCCAAAAAATAAAAAAGGAAATCAGTGAGAATAAAATCTTTCTGTATTAGTAATTTCATTCTAAATGCAGTTTACATCATGTAGTTCAACTTCATCCATGAATATAAACCTAACTTTTCTAACTTCAAACTGTTAATTCTGGCTCAAATAAACCAATGTTTTACATTGGAGCTTCCCAACAGCCTAAGTGAGGTTTTAGCATTATATGTGATGTTTGAAAACAGTATACATTTTTCCAAACTGCAACACTGGATGGTTAAACAAATCTTACTTCCAGCAGCAGCATTCAAGAATTTCTATTCGTGTTCCAATATTGAAGATGTTAGAGAAAATAAATTCTTGTGCTGATTGTGATTATAATAAGAACATAGAAAATGTTCTCATATAGGAATAAGAAAGAAACCAAAACAAACAAGGAATACTAATACTACTATGATAAGAAATCCTACCCTATTAAGACTAATCATAACTATGATAAGAAATCCTACCCTGTTAAGACTAATCATAATAATAATACGTTGTCTAATTTTCCATTTTAACTCTAATCAGAAGGAACAAGAGATTTTTCCTCAGTAAGGTATTTCATTTGGACGGATCACCATCTTCTTAAAATTGGCGATGAACCAATTTTATCAGGTGGATTCAAACTAAAGTAAGATTTTTTGACCAAGCTGTTGAATGCCACACTGCTATTATTCTAATATGATCATTAACTAAAGATGCTTAATGCAGTAAAGAAGTTGAAAAGTGAAAACAGCAGTGTCATGCCAGCTCAAAGCAGACTAATGTACTAAAGCAGCAAGGATTAGCATAAATAATTAAGGTGAATAACTCTAATCTGAGTGCGTAGTTGATGGAAGACTTTCTGTGTTGTTTGACTTTAGACCATCCATGAAAAGATATTACGAATTGGTACACATTAATTTTTTTCCCATAGGTGAAAGTTTGTTTCATGGGGAAGACAATAAGAAACCTGAGTGCTGGAATAATTTTATTTTTCTGTATTAGTAGAAGTGAGTACAGCAATTTGTGGACATCTTGTTACCTGTATGAAGGGAAATAAAGCTGATGATACTGGAGGTGTGGAGTAAAGAGCAAGCCGTAAATACTTCATTGCATTCCTATAATCGTCATTAAGCAATTTTCCATGCTTTTTCATGAAGTTCTCATAATCCTCATGGGACTTTGGCAATTGTATTGGCAATAACCATGAATCCAAACCCTCTTCAACAAAACAAAAGCAAACTTCAGTTGCAATATATATATGATCAAAAACTACTAACAAGAGTACCAAGTAATTAGCAATCACTAAAATTTAAGATATCTTACTCAAATTTAGAAAAAGTAGCTCTTATTATTGTCATTATCAATCCATGCAAAAGACGGCATCTATTAATTGTCAGAATGCACTCCAGCCCACTTTAAGGACCAAGGATAAAAAGCATAGCAAAAATAATCACATTTGAGAAAACTTGTGAATTTCAAGAATATCATCAACAAAAAGAAAGATTCACAATACTGTGCGTTTTAGAAAAGAGACCAGAAAAATATTGAATGGATAGTGGGAAAGGACAGAAACCCATTTTCTATAGTTGGAAATTGAACTAAACAAAATAAAGCAAAATGTAAAAAATAAAAAAAAAGGGATAAATTAAGATAAATTTTTCTGCAGTTCAACATGAAATATCTCATAATGAATCTTAAACATGTTGAGACATTTACTATTATGTTTGTGTCGAAGTGTTACAAATTACTGTCCCTTTTCCAAATACACATGGTTACTCAACACACTATCCAAGCACAATTTCTAGTATTCCTTCAAACAGAGAAATCCAGAAACCAAAGCCTATGACATATAGTAGTATGTGAAACAATAAAGTGAATTCGTGACTCACCAAGAGAAGCAATAACAGAAGCAAAGTTAACAGGACCATCATCATTCAAGAAAGAGACCTCATTTTCAACAGAATTAAGTGGCTGGACGTATTGTGCAGGATTTTCTCTCTGTTGATTAACATGATACTCCATAGAACCTTCTTTGTGTGGATCATTATCAATCTCCATAGATACTCTTTTCCCAATCATGACAGAGGTATCTGAATCATCTTTGAAGTGAGTTTCATCATCACGACTATAAATCGTATCAAAACCCTCTAAGTTTCCACCATGGTCGCTTAATTTCACTCCTGAAAAATCAGATTGCATAGGGGAGTAAATCTGGTCTGAATCTTTCCACTGCATTTCTTTTGGGATACTGGAATGCCACCGCTCATAGAATGTCAAAGCCACAACCATGTTTGACATTGGGTGACTCCCAAATTCACGTTCTTGCATCAGGCTGAAAAAGCATGACCACAATAATAAGTTAAATGTAGGCGCATTCTATTTTTTTTTTTTTTACCAAAAAAAAAAAGTGTACACATAAATAAAAAATTTGGAAAGACAACAGTATATTAACAATGCAATCAAAAACCAACAATGTGGTGAGTCTTTCCCCAACCAATATAGCAAATGTTGGTCATTGATATTCTGAACATGGCTAAATAAAGCTTATAATGCACATATACAGAGAGGGTATGCAAATTTTCAAAGCATGACCCCCACCAACTATGGAGCTATAAGATTTAAAACTCCCCAAGTAGAAAAAAGGTCCCCAAGACTTATCATCTTGAAGTGAACTTTGGTTGTGGAAACACAAAAGGAAGCAGATAGGTTGGAGCTAATTTCAAACCAAAAACAATTTGCCAAATAGGTGTCCTGATCAATTTTGTTGGTGGCTCTAGTTCACATCATCCGCAATATTCTGACTGCAAACATACAACTAAAAAGATGTTCAAAGAGAATACAAAAAATTTACCAACTGTTGAACGCTTACTGAATTTTCAGAAGATACATAGATTCCACACTGACATCTCAAACCTTTTTGCCATTTGACCAACCATATTTCCTCGTATTAATTTCAAAGGACAGCCATATGGCTACACATAGAATTCCAGAAAATATGATAAACATGCTAAAGCTTAGGAGACCTTGAAATTACAACAGTAAGGATTCTACAAGTCAAATTTCATTTAAACAAGCTTTTAAGAATTTTTTGACAAGACCATTGCTAAAGAATAAGATTGAAAACATTTCCCTTCCATCAGCATTCTATCATGAAAAATCAGAGATATAATAAATTTCTCCTTGAGGCTAAATAGCATGCCATTTGTTTTGTAATTAACAACTGATAAACATATCAAAATTAACATACACAGCAGAATGCAGACTGTACCTCAAAGCAGCCTGATGTGCTTCCTTAACGTCACCTCGTGTAAGACAGAAAATGATGAACTCCAAATGAACCACAAATTTATCCTGCTAAGCAAATAAGTATTAAAAAGACCAATTACAAATATCTAAAATCTTAACTTAGTAATTCCTCCCTTCCCTCTCAATATTTAATTCAAAGAAAGGATTTAACTTTCAAAATAATAACAAAATGGATCAGGGTATGAATGCACATTTCTTCACAAACTGAAAATTCTAGAGCAAGGAGCAATTATATTGAACATGTGTTACAGAAAACACAAGGCATAGTTTATCTAAATTCTCCTGTGCATAATGAAACTAAACAGGACACAAGAAAAAATATTGATGATGGTATACTTGGTACTATCACAACTTTGAACAAATTATTCCTCAGAAGCTAAATGGGTAATATTCAAGCAAAAGTGTTTGAAATATACCTCCAGTGCTGAATTTTTAAGGGACCCAACCCTTTTCATCCAAATGTCATAGACATTCCTAATCCTTGTTGAATTGATGCGGTCACCTTCCAAATGATTAAGTAGCTCCATTGAAACCTAAATTTTGCTAATAAACATATCAATGGGCTTTCAAGTACAAAAATCCAGAAATCAAAAAATAGTTTCCCAGCCATATGAAAAAAATATTGCACAAGAGTGGCTTAATCAAAACTGAAAAACATCAAATCATATAAACACCAGAATATGTAGATAACCAATGTCATATTTTGCACAAAGTAGAAACTACATCACAGTAAACAAGAACTATGTCTTTTGTGACTAGTGTTTGCACCTCACAATAAGTTCACAAGATAAAGAATGTCATATACAGATTGTCAGTCTTTCCTACTGATATCTCTTTACCCTAGTTTTCTCAAGTCATTAAGCTACAAAATTACCATAGAAAGCTCATAACATTTATCAGTCTTCCATGTGCAATATTCACATGCCATACTACACATACACAGAATATAACAATAAAATCTTAAATTTGAAAGGACTAAAATATAAAACCTAAATATCAAGAATTTAATCATAACTACAGTTTTACCACTTATACAAGAGTACTACAAGCAGACCAAATAACCAAAGTTAGGGAAAACCATCATATTTGCGCTTTGACTTACAGAATTATTGACATAAAGCTTTTCTCCATCCATGAGATATAACCAATATAAGCCATAACTCTTAAATCAAATGAATAATAAGCAAAACAACCAAAAATAGAATCTCACAAAACACGGTTATAAGAATTGGTATCAAATTTTGTACCATAAACTTGAGCCGATTCGACACAGGACATTTCTCCTTGCTTGTCCCTTTCAACAACACACTAAGCACACCACTTGCATCTACCCAATTGTGTTGTCTCACAAGTTTGTGCAATAGGTAGCGTAATCTCTTGCAATTTTCCCACCGCAGATTTTTTGAGCCAAGTCCAAGTCTTAGAAGGTATGAAGGCTTTGTCAGAGATAATACAATTCTTTTATACAGTTTTTCAGGTATTTGGAGCTGATCCTCATCTACCATCACACTTAACCTTCTTTTACGTGTCTTGGGTTCTATTTTAGCACCATCTTCAAAATTTATTGCTTGGTGTTTCGACATTTTCATTTCCACATCACCATCTTCAGTTTTTATTGTGTGAGATTCTAACAATTTGACTTTGATATCCATTGTGCAACTTTTGACGTCGTCACCTTGCACAGAACAATTCCTGAATATAATTCATTGAATTCTATTATTAGAGTTCAAATCAAGTAAATAAGAACTGGAAAAAAAAATGTTTACAACAATTCAAAACTTAATAAAACACTTGTACTCTGTCCTTCAAAATGAAACAGGAAATGAATTGACCAATCAAGTTATCACTATCTCGATTACTCTAAGCATGAAATACTTGTTTTTCATAATTAAAACACTTTTTCAGATTCTTATCCGAAGAAAAAGAAAAGTGAATACAAAAAATCTAAATTGGACAAAGTTAAAAACTGTGTTTTTGCAAATTCAAAAGATTGGCAACAACTGATTTTTATTTGAAAAAAAATGAAGGTTGCCAAAATTTTCACACATAATCATATTCAACACATTAGACAAAGACCTCACTTACCATATCAACAATCAATAGTTTACAACTAAACTAACATCACATCAGAGTCGGCAGAAACAATTAGCTAAGAAGAAAAAATACAACTAATCTATGCCATATTCAGCCATTATGACACAGATTCTAGTAAATATAGGAGCATAAAATCTACTGCTTAAAAGTAAAATCTGAAACTAAAAACACATTCAATCTTGCTTTTCAGATTTCAAATCAATTAAAATCCCAATTGCTTAGGGTTTACCAACCTGGATCCTCAAAGTAGCAACTCCACTCTCTATAATCCTCCCTTTATTCCTCCCTTCACTATCTCCTATATTGAGCTTTTGTTTCTCTTCTCTCCTTACTGAAGGAGATTTTTCTCTTTCTTTCTTTATTCAAGCACCACGTAGGTTTTTTAATTCTCCGCAACCGGATTAAATTCTTCCTTTTTTGCCACCTACGACAGAAGCCTATTTTACTTTTACTTTACTTTACTATTCTTTTATCGTTTAAGCGCCATCGGATGTTCAACAGGCAGTCTCAAGATCGGCCATGAGTGTACGGAAATTTTTGGAAGGCGGCGGCGGCGGCGGGGAAGGAGGAGATTATTGGGCGGGAACTCTGTTACCTGACCAAAGGAGAACACACAAAAAAATTAAAAGGGACTCTTCTATTTTATTTATTTATTTATTGTTTATTATTTATTTTGTTATATTTTCTGAAGATGGGCTCACAAAATTTTTAAACTATGAACTGCAGTGAAGCTAAATACACCCAACAGATTTCTCAATGAGCCCAACTTCACGCTGTACCCAAAATATGGGTCTACCCGAGACGCAAGACTTCTTCTTTGATAAGTATTGATCACGGTTTGAAATTTAATTGGCTCAGAGTTTAATCCATTCCTTCTCCCTGCCTTTATCTCCGTGGAATTTGTAGATGACAATTTCGTTTGATTCAAATTCTTAAAAAAATTTGAGGACGAAGCTTTGTCAATGGAGGAATACATACGTTATCCTAAAATTGAACTCGAAGGCTGCCAGCCGGAACTGTTCTCTAAGCCGGTAATTGTTATCGCCATATTTTCCTTTGATTTTTTTGGTCTAAAAATTCATTATTCTGCGTTAGGTTGCTAAGAAAATGTGAGAAAAGAGAAACGAAAATGGGGGTTCCACTGTTTAAGTGTATCAATGAAAATTAAAAGGTTTAAACTTTTTGTGTTTACTGAGTTTAATTTCAATGGTTCTACTGCTTGGGTGGTTAGTATTTACTTCTTTTTTAAAAAAAAAAAATATATTATGATCATGAACATGTTTGATGTTTATGAAAAAAGATTCGTAACAGATACAGTTAAGGGCTTGTGTATTTTTTATAATTATTTATGCATCGTTGCATAGTCTACGCGTTAGATTAAAAAAAGTATTTTTCTTGCGTGCTGGTTTTTAGGTCACTGGAGAAGTTGCGGAAGGCAGGGAAAACAGTATGATACAAAGAAGTGATATTGGGCGAGAAGAAAAGATGCAGCATAGAAAATTTGAATGCACAGCACCTCCAATCACCGAGGACATTGATGATCAAAATGTTTTGGGTGTTTACCATCAAAAACAGGGTAAATATTTCTATTATGATACACCACTTTCTGAAGAAACTGGTGCTTGGATACCTGTCTCTATTCCACCCATGGCAGAAGGTGAACAAGACGAATGGAATAGAGGTCTCCAAGTTGATGGGGGATGCTTCCCCGATGGAGACCTGGGTTGGAATCAGTTCATGGGAGAAAATAAGGAGATGACCATGTGGGATGTGTTTGGTGAGATGTTAGTTGCAGCCCGTGGGAAAGTAAATGCTATTGCTTCAGGTGATGTCAATAGATGTAGAATCTCATGGATATCTAGTCATCTCCTTGAGCAAGCTTGGCAAGAGATGGCTCAAACTCTTACTGAGGCTAATTTTGGTAACATTCGGGAGCTTCTGGAAGCAGAGCCGCCAAAATGGTTGCCTGACAGTACTGCTGCTGCTTGCATGTTGTGTAATGTGCGGTTCCATCCAATCATGTGCTCTAGGCACCACTGCCGTTTTTGTGGAGGGATATTTTGTAATGACTGCTCTAAAGGAAGGAGTTTGTTGCCAACAAAGTTCCGCAATGGGAACCCACAACGAGTATGTGATGTATGCTGTGTGCGGCTTGAGTCAATCCAATCACATTTGATGGAAAAAGTAAGTCGTGCTGCTCAGTTGCCCGCCCATGATCTGACTGACCTCAGTACTTTGAGATCGTGGCTTAATTTTCCATGGGGCCAATCCATGGAATATGAGATTTATAAGGCAGCTAACACAATACGGGGTTACGATAAGGTACTAATTCAGTTTTTAAAGTACTCTCAGTGTTCAACCATATTGATTTATCACCTTGCTTGACTTATTAGATAACTTTTCAGAATATAGATAAGATCATGCATGCACTGTCAGAATTACATTTTTCAAAAACCTCTTGTTAGTTTTAGTTAAATTATGAAGCCTGTTGTAGAGCAGACTCAATGTATCAAGCTGCTCACCCGGCTGGATGTTTTATGCCTTGGAAAACTATCAATGGTCATGCTCTTCTTTCTCAACCAATTGCTTGATATTAGTTGCTGCCTTTTTAATGTGGCTATCACTAATCTACAATAGATTATGACACTATAAAACATTTGAAATGAAGTCCTCAACCTTTCTTGGTAGGCTGTATAAATTTGTAATGTTTCATTTCATAATGGTTTAGCTTTTGTTCAGGTTGGTTCTCTGAAACCTGAGAAGTACATACCTGATGCTATTTTAAAACAAGCAAAAGGCCTTGCGGTCCTTACTGTTGCAAAGGTTGGGGTAATGGTGACCTACAACGTTGGAACAGGGCTAGTTGTTGCTCGCAGGGAAGATGGATCTTGGTCTGCACCATCTGCCATTTCATCTTTTGGTATTGGCTGGGGAGCTCAGGTAAAGTAACTATATTTAGTTTTCGTCTTTAGAAGTTTCCTATTTAGTGCATAGCATATTTTGGTAATTTGCTAGTTGCTTAATGCACTTGCTCTATTCCATGTAAATTGTGAGTGGGAAAGAAAGTAGTTTTCTCTTCGCTCCATGCGGCTAACTAATGCTTTTGTGATTTAATTAAAATACTAGACATTGTTTGTTTACAAAGATGAACTTACAGTTCTAGTTTGCTTCAAATCATGCTACTCCACTGGTTTAGTTTGATGTCTGCTAGAATGTAAGCATGCATTCGTTTTGTGCATGCTTGAAATTGGAATATTCCAACTTTTCTTTCCATCTTAACCTCTCTGACATTGTTTCCTCAGGAGGTACACCTTTCTAATTCTTCTCATTACTTCTATTCCCCCTAGAAAACAATTGATACTCGCATTTGCAAGGTGGAATTGGTAAAAATTCTATTTTCACCTTTAGTGCCTTTGATCTTCTCAATAAAAATGCATTTTTAGATGTATGCCAAGATATTTTAGATTTTCCTTGACTTGTGTATATTTGTATGTATCTATGCAAGCATTAAGACTATTATTTTCAACATCAAACAGGCTGGAGGTGAATTCACTGATTTCATAATTGTGTTAAGAACCAAAAGCGCCATTAAAACATTCAGCGGAAATGTACATTTTTCACTTGGGGCGGGATTGAGTGCTGCTGCTGGCATTGTTGGACGAGCTGCTGAAGCTGATGTTCATGCTGGTGCTGGAGGTTATGCTGCTTGCTATACATACAGCTGCAGTAAAGGTAAGATTTTTTTCCCCAATAATCTTAAGAGTTGACAGATCACTCCATAATGGTTTTGTTTTCTTGTAATTAGACAAGCTTTTTCCATCTAAATCATTAATCAGCACTCAGCAGAGCCATCTTTTTTTTATCCATTCAATGTCTTCTCGTCTAATTTTCGTATCCCACTTGAACTTATTCATCCCATTCTTTATTTCATGAATTCAATCCTCTACTATGTGAAGTTTCAATAAACCCTGAGTAAAAAGTCATAATTTCACTTGATCATTGTGGAGTTGAATCTTGAGTTACTTATGCATAACCAAAATGTTCAAATCACTGGCATTGTAGAATGGAGGGAAGGAGTGTTGTACCATGAATTATGTAAAAATTCGTTCAATTTTAGGGAACAAATTATATCCTGCATTAGTTATAAAATGTGAAGGACTTAACTTTATTACATTCTATATTATGGTAGATTTGTAACACAAACTTGAAAATTATATCCTTTATTAGTTAGATAATGTCTTGGAATTGGCTTTGTTGCATCCTATGTATTGTTAGAATCACCACAGAAAAGTTGAGAACTCTAGCACAAAAATTCAAAATTCTAACACAATACTTGAAACGTTAATTCAATAATTGAAATCTTGAATGTATATGAATTTGGTTATGCCTTTTTTACATAGTGTAATGCAGTCAATCAATTGACTATTATGCATTGTTGTTTGTGTCTTGTTCTCATGAAAAGTCTTGATAAAATTTCATCTTAGGAAATTTACAACACCTAACAATGCTAACTTGATTTCTCAATTCACTGATTTTCTTATTTCAAATCACATCTGCTTTTGTTGAATATTTTAATAAAATTGGATGCACATGACAACTGATTCAGCTTAGTTGGTATAACGTACTTTTGTTCTATTATGCAGGTGCATTTGTAGGTTGCTCACTTGAAGGGAGCATCATCGCTACTCGAACACGAGAAAATTCAAGATTCTATGGCCATCCGTCTATATGTGCATCAGACATTCTTCTTGGTCCATTGCCTAGGCCTCCCGCTGCTGGCATTCTGTACCATGCTCTCTCGGATCTGTTTCAAAAGGTTGAGCGCTGAATACTAGATATAGGGTTGAACAAATATTGGGCCTGTTTTATTGCGAAAATGTTGCCGGAGAGATGGCTAGAAAGTTGAATCCATGTGTAAATTCTATGCTTATCTTTTATATGTGCATTCTTGGTTTCATGAAGCAAACAAGCTATTGATCAGCAAGTGGGTTGTATAGCCTATAGAAATGCAGAAAAATATGAACCACTACCATTTGTAAATTTATATTGTCAATTCATTGCTGAAGTATATAATATTGATTTATGTTGTGATTATTCTACTCCATTATATATTTCTAGAGGTGTCTAAAGTCCGGCCCTGCCAAGTCTAGGCCCATACAGACTGGCAAATTAGGTCGGTTGCTTTTCATCCACTTAAAAATAAATAAATTTTGTATGATTCTTAAGTTTAAGTTTTAATAATAATGCGAAGATGACATATGAATTGTTACTATATAAGATATATATATATATTTTTAAATAGTGAGATTTACGAATAGAATTTAAACCCGACAAACATAACCTAGTCTAGATCCGTAATAGATTTTTAGACATTGAGATGAATTAATTTTTTTAACACCGTTATATATTTCTATATTTTAATCTCTCTATCTCTTAATTTTTATATAAAATGACTATGAACATACTTTTAAAGGTTTTTCGTTCTTAATTTTCTCTTAATTAAATCTTGTTACAAAGCTTTATTTATTTATTATCTGGAAATTTTTAAAAATAAAAGAGTTCTAAAATGGTATAAATGCAGTGCACTTTCTAGGAAGGTCATCGTAAATAATTGACAATATGAAATCATTTAGAGCATTTGACGATGATTGGTCATACGTCAACCAAACCCAAATACTAATCTGCATCCCGAGTGGGATTTTAATGGCCACTAAAACGCCATACAGAGAGAACCCACCGACCTACATTGTGATGTTGAAATTTTGGTTCCATAATATGGAGTTATGCAATCATTCAAGGTTAGGACCACAGAGCAGAGGACCCCCTCAATGCAGCTGAGAATATCTGTCCTTCTGCTGGAAAATATACTATGTCGCCTTCAATTTGTCCACTTTTGATTTCCCTCCTCCAGAAAAATAAATAAATAAAATTAATCCCAGTTGACTATGCTCTGTTTTACTGGGATTAGTTTAGTAGTGGAGATAAAGATCTTGTCAATTTGCCACTAACTCACTGATTGTGCAAAGACAAAAGATTAATCATTGAGAATTTCGTACGCGGAAGAACACAACTCAAAAAATAATTAACTATTTGACTCTCATGTTCTCTTCTATTTTGGTTTATAGAACGTAGTTGAAGATGTCATTTTGAACATTTTTAAAAGGAAATAGGCTTTCATGCCCAATGTAATTCGAATTCTCCAGTCAAAATTTACGTTTCCAGACCTGTTTTCCTACGCTCTCGAGCGTTTTAGCATGATTAACTCAAAATTTCTTTGTATTGCTTGCTATAACTTCAAACTGCAAACAGTATTCCTCGATGCTAGTGTCAATTTCAGCAGAATGAGTTGCTTACCGAGAGAAATCGAAAACCAATAATCCCCTTTCCTTTGCAGTGGATGGATGCACCATAAAAAGCCAATTATGATCGTCATCTGTTTTAAGTGGGTAGCTAAAGATTATTTAAAGAAGCAAAATTGCCTGCACTCTATAGATCTCCGTATAATCGGCCAACAATTCTTTAGCCTTTTCATTGTAAAAAGTTGCAAGCAACTATCATTTGAAGGCACTATTTCTCTTGTTCAAATAAAACGTGTAATTATTTTTTGTACAATAGACTTGATTGCTCCTGAAATCAACTGAGTTAAGCTCATGTTTTCATCCATGACAAATATGCAGCAAAAATTCACGATAACCTCAATTTGAAATGAATTTATGAGCAAAAACTTTCCCTAAAGGCCAGCTTAAGCTCAATTTCATTAGCTCAATACTGGAGCATAATAATCATTGAGTATTGATGGATTAGTATGGGATGGAGTCAGTCACAACAATAATGCAACAAAACCACTGCCAGTATGTAATAGAATTCAACGAAAAATGTGGGTCTGAACAATGGATACAGACAAATCATTTATATCAAAATCAATATCAATATCAACAGTAAACTCCAAATTACTACAGTGCTTGAATTGATGGTCGAACTACGATAATTGATAATGGATAACACATTGGGGGGCCAGGTCTGGAAACTGTGGTTGAAATTACAAAATGGTTATGGTGTTCGGTCTCATATTCTGGTTGATCTGTTCCTATCACATGTCATCATCATGGTAAACCATTGACCGGCCCAATCAAAGGCACTAGATGATATGCAATTCAGTGGGATTTGGTCAAAAAAATTAGAAAAAAAAAGGGGGACATTCAAAGAGACATAAAACTGTAGCCAATTTCAATTTTTAGTGTTTCAATTTGGTCCCTGGACATTGTCCCAGTCTACAAAGTGCTGCTTAGCAACAGCAGAAAACAAATACCAATCACTCATGACAGCAAGCAATGAAAAGCCAATAGAGAAGTGGACTGGATAACAAATGTAACATGTGATAATGTGTAACATATGATAATGTCAGTGAATGTACAAAAGGCAACGGTAAAAGTCCACTCTGTCCAAATTTTCAAAGAAGGCTCTGCCACTGAATTACAATCCATTCAATAGTAATTTAACTTTCCTCACAATGGCAAACCAAAATTTCAAGACAGCTAATCTATATATATATATATATATATATGTATATATATGTGGAGAGAGAGAGAGAGAGAGAGAGATAAATATATCAGTTTGTTCTTCAATAAATTTGGTTTTGAAGAGAGAATGACAAACTGAAAGGGCTGTGAAACCACCTGCAGATGGTCAATCCTTGAACAACTAACTACTTATAATTTAGAAACAAAGAAACATAGAAACGGAGGAGGAAAATATAAATATATTAAAAAAAGGAAAACAATAGAGCGCACTTGCCTAAGCTCACCTCAATCCCTTTTGTTTACATGTTCTCTAAAAGTTCAGTATGGAGCCAATGTTCATATCATGAAATCACTGAACTTCGTCACTTATTTGATTCTTTATCTGCAGCACAGCATGCTTCAAGTAAAGAAAAAAGTAAAATCGATCTACCTAATTAAAGATGATTCCAGCTCACCTGGTTCTTGAGCTCCCAAGAGTGAGTTCCAGATCATCTGATCCACATTCCTCATGAATCCTCTCCCCTTCCCAAGCCTTCACTAGCCCTGTAGCATTGCTACCAAATGCAAACTCATCAGTAATTACTTCAGACATTGGAACATCAGCAGTATGATCAGAGCCAGCAGCAATGGCAGGGGAGCATGTTCCACTTTGCCCAGGAGTCCACATGCGGGAGCCACCACCAACTAAAGCTTCTTCCTTGAAGCCAAATGGGTTTGAGGAAACAAGGCTGAATGTGGGAGAGTTAGGCCCACCTTGTGGAACACGGATTCCTGCAAACCACTCTGGATCAGGAACAATCTGCCGGCCTGGGCTTGGCGGTGTTGAAGAAGGCAGAAAAGAGTAGTGTTGCCCACCCCAGCCAGGGCGTGAAGGTTTGTTTTCCCAATCAGTTTTAATTCGAGGGGTGCGGGCAGTTGGTGAGCTCAAAGGAGGAGTGACAGGAGCACTGATAGAGCCAGTATGAATGTATAGATGAGGAAGCTTGGAAGAGGATGCAGATGAGGATGCAGATGAGAGGTTTTTGAGCCATGGAATGAGCGAGCTACCATCAGGATTAGGATTAGCAGCGAATGAAGATGAAGCTGGGCTTGGAAAAGAAGAGGAGGCAGGGCTTGGGTTGTAGGAAGCACAGGGGGTTGGGCGGTAAGATGAGCATGGACTTGCCACAACAGATCCACCCACTACATCCATACGCTCCATGGGCTTGCATCCCTGCAGAAATAGATGATGCTTAGTTGCATATAAACATAAACAATCTGTTGAAAGGTTATCAATGATGAACAAGGAATTGATTGTTCATGAGAAAATAAGATTCATTTGTTTGGCACAGAATTACTTGATTCTAATTTGTACATGAATATACATCCTGAACTGCTCCTTATTCTCAAGCCACGGGACCATAACTGGTCAACCAGATCCATTCTGCCATTAACAAATTAGTATTACGAAGTTAAGTATTCTAAGCTTGCAAAGTTGGCAATATGATGACATAATCTTTCTGAGGCTCTACATGACAAGGCCAGTATTAGCATAGTTCATATTGCAGTTTATCTTGACAGAGCAAAATTCCTACCAACTATTACTAAGAAAAGTTCAAGACAAGGCAAATTTGTACTCTATGGGGAATTGGAATCTACTCTCCAATGTTCCCACAACAGGGGTAGTTTACCATTTCATCATATCTTGAACATATAAAACATGAGTCACACAAATGCTAACACGAAGAAGAGTATTCCAAAGTGCAATTCAGTACCGAGCACAATATTAGCACGTCTTCTTCAAGGGACAGATTACCATTACTCATATGTATACTCAACCTAGAACTTGAATTTAGAATCTAATTTTATTCTTTGCTCTTTATTTATCCCTTTTTCCCATGGCCAGGAGATTCAACAAACTACATCCTAATCAGAACTTTTATGGAACTAGCTTAATCCAGGGACGGGAGTATGATGAAACCCTGGAGATTATAAAAGTTATCCCTCCAACGCCAATCACTTAACCATTGAAGATTCACAACAAGGCCAGGTGTCTAAACTGGGTGTGCACCAGTATGATGCAGATATCACTATTGATAAATAAATTAGGATTCCATAAACATTAAATAACAATAAATAACCCTCATAATTGAACTGTAATCTCACAAAAAAAGAATCTATATCAATTACCAAAACGGCAAACAGGTCTCCAGAACTGAGCAAAACTGAAAAGGGAACTGTTTTGAGTTTCAATAAAGAGACTTCATTAACAGAAAAGGTTACCAACTAAGTCTCTGAAAGTAGAAACTTGCCAGTCCAAGTATATTTTCGAGCAAGCTTTTCATAAGGGCATTTCTGTTTTCTCGAGATCTATGCCATTGCACATTTACACTTCCATGTTCTCTCTTACTTCTCATTCAGATTACTACCAGTCATCAAAGGGAGAGAAAAAGAGAATCTTTGCTGCTTTCACGCGTTCAACCAAAAAGAGAAGAGAAACACAGCCAGCTGACTGTTGACCAGATCTGCTGTACGCGGATCATTACAAGTTAATCAAAGCCGGACACCAGATCAAACGCACGCCGGCGAAGTAAAAAGCAAAAACATTCATCAGAATCGCGTATCCCGCTATCATGCGCCGGTGCCAGTTTCTCAAGTTAGCCGCAAGCCATTTTTTGAACGAGGTGGCCGCCTTTAAGGACGAACAATTGGAATAGGCCCATGAAAGCAAAAAATGACGGGTAAATTTCATTTGTTTACGAAATTTTGATCGATTTAGGGTCAGACTACTAATTTCCAATTCACTGAAAATATCTCTTAATTCAATTTTTAAAAGATGTCATAAATATCTCCAAAACCTCTTATTTAAACCTTCAAAAATATATAGAAAACCTTCATGACATTTCTTAAATTCGTCAAAAACTCTGTCCCAGAAGAATGTATCCATGTTTTAGCAAAATATGAGTGAATACGAACGCAGCTGTACCTAAATTGCAGCCATCACTGCTAAAATGCGTTACATCGGTGGTGCATTATTGTACAGACCACAAGATTGCTGCACGAACTAGTTCTGTTGCTCATTTTTACCTAAATGTTCCAAGAACACGCCACTAAAAAAAGCATATTCTCCTGGACTGGAGAAATTTTTGTTTAATTATTTAACTGTGTTTTAGGTGCCAAATGATAACTCAAAATTTAAAATTAAAGAAATATTTTTTAAAAAAAGGAATGAAAGTTTTAACGATCATACCTTACGGTAGGTGGTGCCGTCCGGTTCAACGGTCCAACCGGCCTCGTTACACAGAGCTTTGAGGACTTCGTTGTTGTCGCAGTGCTTAGGGAGCTTGTAGTTACCGTACATCCTCAGACCGGCGAATATCTTCGCTGCTATCGCTCTCCTTCTCCTCTCTCTCCTCTTGTTGTTCTCTCTCTCCTTCCATGTTGGCAATCTCGCTCCCGACGTCATCTCTCTCACTCAAAATTCTTTGCCTCGGCTTTTGTTACAACAATTTCATATTTCACAGTTGCGACAGAAGTTGTGATACAAGATCAGAGAATTCTGGCTAAAACGATCACGTTTCCAGAAAGAGAAATTCAGCCAAAGCAGCACCTTGTACCTCTAAGCTCAATACTCTAACTGAAACGGCTGAGGTACTTAGAGAATGAAGGGAACAGAAACGCAAATACTCATAAAAATCAAAGAACGGCTTCTTGCTTCTTCCACCTCGGAGATACAACAGGTCAATCAAACATAAAAAAATAAAAAAGACAGTTTTTGGGAAGAAATTGAAGAAATTATAAAGAGAATCAAAGTTAGAAAAAAGAACCGAATACTGTATCCTCACTTCTACAGTTCTTGCAGCACTGGGCTCACGAATCTAGCCAGAACGATGCAGTTTCTAGCTGAAATGAACAAATTAGAACGAAAGTCGATGAAGGAACAAGAATCGGAGAATGAATTTGCTCTTCTTCGGGTTTAGAAGGTTGAAGCGGTCTAAAGAGTGCGTGAAGATCTGATCAGATCCATGTGAAGGGAGTTACAGTGAGGTCCGGGAACCTGTTGACCGTGAACCGGTCGAGAGATCATAAGCTGCTTTGTGGCTAAAGCGGGGAAAGGAAAAGCAGAAGCATGAATTAGTGTGTGCAAATGTGAGGGACTACGGAGGTGGCCACCTAAAATGCACACCCGTGAACTATTTGCCATTAGCTATCCGTCAATTTACAAATTCACCACTGCTTTAAACTTAGCTAGAATCACTCAAAATTAATATAAATTTTTTTATTAATAAAATTAATATCAAGTCATTGATTATTAAAAACATTAAAATTTTATTTTGCTACTGCAGGTGATTTTTCACTCTTGGGTTTAATTTTTAAGAGAAAAAATCTAAAAATTCAACAAGGGTATTTTAGACATTTAGATTGAAAATAGTAAATGGGACCAACCAACACGTAAAAGCGTTATCGCTCCCCTTGACCGTTCTTCTCTCTCTTTTTCCGTCTGACCAACCTGACGTTTGCTTGCCACATGGTCATTGTCTTCGCTCTCGGTTCAGTAACCGTCTCCGTCCATGACCATCCAATGAGAAGGAAACCAAGCTAAAGCAATGTCGCACGTGCGAAACCGAAGTCTCGTGTTGCTATTGTCATGATGCGTGCATGCCCAGCCCACTGCGACGAGGACTCGACCCTTTCACGTGACCATGCAACCTCGCGTGGTCTCGCGGGCCCTTTGGCCGAATGCCTAAATTATTTTTTCACGCGCCAATGTAAAGCGTGGACAACAATCACTCATTCATCTCAAATTAGAGTAAAATATCTCGATCAATCAACGGGATTGGACGGTAATCGGTCGGGTCTCGATGGGTCAACCCTTAATTTTGCTATTCAAATGTATAACCGCGAAAGTGAGTGTATAGAGAAATAAGGGGAGTGTATTTAGATTCACTCCTCGCCAACACACCGACTTAGCTACTCCTCAATTGCCCCATTAAAAGCGGGCTTCTCCAATAGGCCCATTTATAGCCCAGTTATTCCATTATCTGCTACATCCATATATTTCAGTTGACTCTACAGAATCAATTGATCCAACATGTGCACGGAGATAGTGTTCTTTATCCATGAGCATGACATAACATTCTTTGCTCTCCTTGCGGACGATATATTCGTGATAACTTTTGAGAATTGATGCCATCATTTACATCCACAATCGGTACATGTATTATTCTGGCTTGTTGAACAAAGCTTTCCTAAACAATCAATAGCAGCAGGCGATCCTGGAATGGCATTTATCCATACCCCACTTTAAGTGCAGTGAATTCCTCAACTTTAGGACAAGTTCTCTCAACTGTAATTAATTCCTTCAACTCCATCATTATCTCCTAGGCCTAGGGTCATAAATTTAAGGTTGGATAAGAATAGGGGGTTATAAAAGTTTATAAGGGTATAATACTGTATATTATAATAGACATCTTTTAGACAAAAAGTAATAATTTGGTCTGTGATAAGTAATAAACGTGAATTTTCAAACATTCACGTGTAATAGACGCGTCCACTAAAAATTTATAAGTTTTAAAATAGAGCAAAACGAATATGCAAGAAGTCCTATTATAACTAAATTGTTACATAATTGATTAAAAAAGAATGTCACAAATCTCATATTCAATAAGAATATGGAGTTATAAAGGTTAGATAGTACACACCTTAATAGACATATATTTGGAAAAAAATATAATGGCTCGGCCTATGACACTAGGTTCATATGCTGCAAACAAACCTGACTGGTCCAAATGCCTCAATAATTCACTGTACTCAGGACCAATAAGAAGCAAAAGATTAAAAGGAAGAGAAGCAGTACTGCTAGCATTTTTGGCTCTACCAGCTGCATAAAGTTGAACCCCCACTAACGGTGTATATAAATTTATCTTGTGATCACCTTCAACTCAAGAGCCAGAGCTCGCTAGTTAACTGGGTTACAGAGCATTTCGAAAACTCTCCTTTTGCTCTTTATCATGGCTTTCGCTCTCGCCTCCATGCCAAAGACCTTCACCCCGCTGCCACGTTTCAAGACTCATCAACGGCCCAGAAAGAGGACCATGTACTTTCTTTAATTTCTTTAATTTGTTTTGCTTTTAGAATTAAGGTCTTGTGTTTACATCTTGTAATCGTGCTTCTTGTGTCGTTTGCCAGAGTATGTGCTGTACCGGGACGACCAAAAGGGAGCTCCGGGAAGGGAGGAAAGATCAACCGGGAGCCGGCGACTTCTCTGAACAGCACTCAGAAAGAAAAAGATCAACTTGAGATGAAAACTCAAGAAAAAGATTTGGATGGTTCTGCAAAGAAATCTAAAGCTTCAAAGGGCCATCTATCCGATGCTGATCATGATATGCAGTAGTTATCATCAAGTCTCTACTGTGTTATCTTTTTTCTGCTAGAATGCTGTTTTCTGTACTGTATGTGGTGGCTTATCACGTTATTTAAGCAAAATAAAAGCCATTTGTGTGTCAGTGTACAAGGATATTGAAGGTTTGGATCGTAGTTTATGCAGTTAGCAGCATAGTTTGCTATTTGTTCGTGTAGTGGTTTGATGCTTGATTCTGCAGCAAGAGAAAGATGACTTGTATGCACGCGTCTTTGCTGCTTTGTATATTATACTTGGAAAGTGGACAACGTGGGCGCGGTTAGTACTACTGCTCAATAAAATAGAGGTGGGTAACTTCGGTTTGAATGGTTCGGATCCAAAATTATGGATTTTGATTTGGATTAACTGATTCAAGTTGATAACAGAAGAATTGATAATTGTAATTAAAAAAATATATGATAATTATTTTTTTTATAAAAATAATTTAATATTATGTATACAACTTGAATCAGTTAATCCAAATCAAAATCCATAATTTTGGATCCGAACCATTCAAACCGAAGTTACCCACCTCTATTTTATTGAGCAGTAGTACTAACCGCGCCCACGTTGTCCACTTTCCAAGTATAATATACAAAGCAGCAAAGAC
>CP135552.1:10548210-10758264 GCA_032402905.1 Khaya senegalensis | reverse complement strand
TTAGATATATTGATTATTTAATATTAAATTATAATAAAATTAAAAATAAATTTCTTAATTAAAAATATTTATATGAGTAAAATTAAAATATTTATTAGTAAAATAATTATTAAAAATTTAAATTTAATTAGAATTGAAATAAAAAATTAATTTATTTTTTAATTATTAGATATATAAATTATTTTATATTTTAATATAAATATTTTTATTTAAATAAAATGTAATAAAATTCATTTCTTTCATTATTCTATTTATAAAATAAATAAAAAAATATATTCATTATCATTTTTTTTTCTTTTCTTTTCTTCTTTTCTTTTCTTTCTCCTTTCCTTTTCTAAAAATAAACATAACCTAAAGATATTTTATTTAATTTTAATTTAATTTAAAAAATTAAAATTTTATATAATTATTAGTTAATCTAATGAGTAAAAATCATGAAATGCCAAAGCTTTTTATTTTGAATTGAACGAGGAATTTACCAATGCTACACCAATGAATTACTTAACAATATCATCTTAGAGCTTCATAATAATTCACCTTAGTGTGCACGGTATCAAAATCCATTGTTTAATTTGGGGTTTGCAGTATTTTTGTGACGGAGCGAATCAATTTCCCATGCTACCGAAACGATTTTTTATGAACAAATTTTCAAATATATTTGTGTCCAGGTCACAGCTTAATTTCATAATACCTTAAAGTAATATAATTTGCGAAATCTAAAATTAGATTGGTCTAAAATAGGATGCGATAGGGCACCTTTACGGTGACAGCCCAATCGGCCCGACCCATTCCTCGAGCTGTGACCCAAACCCAATTAATTTT
Organism: Khaya senegalensis; assembly: GCA_032402905.1. Classification (NCBI taxonomy): domain Eukaryota; kingdom Viridiplantae; phylum Streptophyta; class Magnoliopsida; order Sapindales; family Meliaceae; genus Khaya; species Khaya senegalensis. Next base: position 10,757,442 of record CP135552.1, on the reverse strand, counting down.
CCTCCCTAAGCTCAATTTCTTCAATGCTTCAGTTAGCTGGCTATCTACGCCTATCTACGTTGTCTAAAACCTCTGCAAAAACCCTTGATTCGGTTCAGTCATGTCTCTGATCAAAACCCAGAACCCTCTACATATTCCCTGCAAGTTTTTTTCGTTTCTTTCAATCTGTGGTCGAAACTTGGCATCATCTTCTCCGCAAACAACCAAAAACAAGAACAAGAAGCCTCTTTCCGTTCTTTTTGATGAAGTAGTAGGATTACGTGAAAAGGCAGAAGGCGAGAGCGAGCACGAGGGCGACAACTATCGTGAGTTGAAAAGTGGGTTGAAAGAATTGGAGAGGGAGGTGAGACATTTGCAAGCCGAATCAAATAATCGAACAAATTTGAATGGGAATGTGAAAGCAGAGCAAACTAAGAATGTAAAGGCAAAGGAAACTAAGGATGTAAAGAGTTTGGGTTTGTACTCTTTGTTTGTTGATAAGAGGCGAGCAAAAGAAGAGAAGAATCCGATGAGAGAAGAGGAGCCAAGTCTTTTCAAGGAGCTTTCGCCAGAAATGGAGATGTTTGTGAGTCATTTGTATAAAGAAGGGTACTTTGAAAAAGCGAATTTCTTGCCTGGTGGTAGAAAAATGTTGGATTTTAGTTGTTTTAACAATAGTTTCAGCAGGGATTTTATTAAGTATTCTGCGTACCAGTATGGGAAGGATCATCAAGAACTGGCCAAGTAAGATAGTTTTTATTATTATTATTATTATTGGGTTATAGTTGTTTAATTCGTTCATTTATGTATTGATGTCCTTGGTCTAGCAAAACTTGGCACATGTTTTATATCTTTTCTGATTCAACTTCGTATTTTTGTTCTAATTCTGTTTGCTTCTTTGTTAGCAACTGCGTCTGACCGTCATTGTACTCATAGTTGTGTAACATGTATTTTGGATTTACAGATGGTTGTCAGGCAGTGACTTGAAAAAGGTGGCCCTCTTTGGTTGTCCTTCCCTGTCGAGGAAGAATGTTTTTGCTGCCAAAGGATTGCGCAATTATTTTGACATCCAAGAAGACACTGTAAGCTAATATTTCCATTAATCTCCTATGCTTCTGTCATTAACTCAATGCTCTGTTACATATTTATTATGAAAACCCTTTGCCTTTTGTGTTTTTGCTTATAAACTACCCTACTTATCTCAGCCCAACTTTGGGTTGATTTGGGAGTGCCAAAGAAAAAATGCTAAAATGTACGAGTCCTTGTGCATTTTCGCATTTGTTTATAGCAGTTTCAAAAATAAATTATTATTATACTTAATTGTATCCATACAGTGCTTCAAATACTATTTTTCTTGGTATATGATTATGTACTAATTTAACCTCTAGTGTTAATTAAATTTTATAAGCACTTATATAGATTTAATGGTCAAACTCATTGATAAGTACTCATATTTTTAATTTAATAGTTATATAGTGGTAATTAGCACTGCCAAACGGGCACTTAGCTAAAACTTCCTCTCTTTGCATTTGTTTCAGATATGTTGCAAATGTGCGTTAAAAGATTCGTGCCAGTTTGCTAATCAACTTGTCTGGAGAGATGGGGACAAGAATTTGAAACTGACTAATGTTATGAGGGTTGTCACTTTGTATGCTTTGGAGTCAGTTCCTCCTGAGTTGGATGTGCCTGATGAAGTAAAGGCTTCTGTCAGTCGATTGTTGAAGGAGATTATCAATCTAAGTCAAGCTACTATGGCATAGTCCAGGTAACATGGCAACAAATTCGCACTGGAGTTACTTTGCTTTCATCATTCTTCTCACTTGTTATTGACTGCATATCAGTATGGATAAAGATTATAGAGATGGGAAAATACGTGTCATTATCACAGGCATTTGAAAGCCTAGAGAAGGACAATTGAGATAAAAAGTGATGACAGTTGGTGGAATTGTCTGTTTTAGTTCTAGGCACAGTACATAAACCTGCTTCTTCATATGAAATTAATCTACAGTGTTGCCAGATCTGAAATTCCTTTCAAGTTTTGATTATTTTGTAAAATGCCAATATAAGATTCATTTTACGAATTCTAAGATGCATTGAGTTAGCAAAATGGCTGGTCAGAGAAAATTTTATGCGGGAATTCTAGCATTCTTTTTGACACATTGATTCAGGTTTTATTATGGAACTGGCTTTTGTTAGTTGTGTGGTTATATTTGAAGTAGGGAATTTGTGTAACATGCAATGTACAACTGATATAATATTGAAAGTCAGATTTATGATATTTCATACCATATATTTTATGAAGAATTATACCTTGTAAGCCAATTTTGCCTGATGTTATGATCAATAATTTGACTAGAAAAGTAAAACCATTTCTCCTCTTGTGATGAAATTGATGCCAAAAGCTATATGAATTTCTTCCTGAAAAACAAAACAAAACATAAGATGAGTTGGAAGATCTGGGTGATGTGCAATCTGGAACCAATAAGGCTCAGAGATGTCAAAGAGGAAGATAGATTTGTCAAGGAACTGGGTAACATGGTGGAATGTCTACATTATCCAGAAGGTTCTTTAATTGAGTCAGATTTGAACCAGTCTTTCCATGAGCAGCAACCATCAGTTTCTTCCCAAGACTTCATTTTCGGATAAAAAATTTCATCACAACCGAGAGAATATCTTTTGTGGAAGGAGAAGAGTTGTTTAAACTGGAGCAGTGCAGAAGACTGGTCATCAGGGCTCAATTTTGAAGAAGTTTGAGAACACAATCAATAATTGAAGGGAGAAAAGTTCACACCTAATTGAATAACTGTGGTATCTTTGTTGAGGGTAGGAAACAACAAGAACAGATGTATGTCACTGTCAAACAGAAGTGATATCGAGGATTAGTATATGTAATCTAACTTGTTCGCAAGGAAACAAATTAATTTATTGTTTGCTGGTGAAAACGGGAGCAGAAAGCTAATTTTTGGTAGCATCAATATTATACATCCACCAGGTTTTGGCACATTAACACTCAAATGGCTGACACACATGCCAAAACCACCTCTGTGAAAGGGTTTCTTCCTTTAATATTTTCTCAGGTTTGAACAAAGTTACATAACAAAGAAATATGCAAAAATATTCAAGGCAAAAGAGGTGAATGATAGTAATGGCAGTACATATGTTGGAAATTACTTATGTGCATTACTGCATTGCATTTCATATATCTTGCTGAAGCGTGAAATGAAAACTAGAAAAAAAAACCGCAAAATATGAACATTCTGACAAAGTTACAGATTTTTTTTTTTTTTTGGTAATTATATGACCATGAATAGAGGCACTTTATTTTTACAGAGCAGGTTTGTGAGATTTACTCGAGAGAAGTATTTGCATATGCACTAATAATTCCTCCTTCCTTTGCGTTTCTTCTTCTGTCTTCTCTCTATGGCGTTCTCCTTCAACTATCCTTACTAACCACTGAGGCTTCCAATTTGAAATTGCAGTATATCCCATAACAATTCCAAACACCATTCCACATCCATAGCCCGTCAGCACAACTTTCCAACCAAAACTATCTTCGGATTCTGTATTATCATCTGATGCTGAGGATGGTTGCGCGGGTTTACCTGTGCTACAACTGTTTGACAGTGGAAATCCGCATAATCCCAAGTTTCCACTGTACGAATCATTCAAGAACGTAAGAAATTGGTTCCCTTGAGGTATAAGTCCCAGGAGTTTGTTTTGTGACAGGTTCAGAGTAGAGAGAAATGTCAAACTTGTCAACTGCCATGGAATTTCTCCATCAAGCTTGTTTGAAGAGAGGTCTAAGGACTCTAGAAGTGTCAAATTTCCCAGGGATGAAGGGATATTGCCGGCTAGAATGTTTTGAGAAAGATTGAGGAGACGGAGTGAAAGAAGCTTCCCTATTAGTTCAGGAATTTCCCCATGAAAGCTATTTTTCGAAAAATCAATGGTAGTAAAAGTAGTAAGAATTTTCTCAAGCTTAACATCCTGCCGTTTTATTGTCAGTGTCACAGAAGCTTCGTAATAATCTTCTCCTATGTAGTGCAACTCCTTATCAGATGCTTCACCTGTATTCATCATGGCTTTCATATTTTCAAAATACTTCCTAGGAAAAGAACCACTGAAATTGTTGTTGGAGAGATCAAAAATTCTCAACCTAGAGAAAGAATAAATGGCTTCATAGTCCCTCAAAATCCCAAACAATTTATTGGAGCGTAGAACAAGAACCCGCAGCTCCGGAAGATTTCCCAGCCAATATGGAAAATTATCTTTTATCTTGTTGTTTCCCAGATCGAGAACTTCAAGTTTTGTACAATTGACCAAAGATCGTGGGACTGTCCCTATAAGTTCATTTCCATTGAAGTTAAGGGTCTTCAATTGGTTGCCCTCTGTAAATGTATCAGGAACTGTGCCATGAAATCTGTTCTTCCGCAAATCTAATACCTCGAGAGTGCTGCTAAAGTTTCCTATGCATTCTGGAATGGTGCCACTCAAGCTATTATTAGAAAGATCAAGAACTTCAATATTGCTCGTATTGCAGATCAATTGAGGAATCTCTCCAGTGAACTTGTTGTTTGAGATCAAAAAGACTTTCATATTTGGTGGTGGAACTGGAACTGGTCCTTCAAGCAAGTTGGAGCGAAGGTCAAGATATTGAAGATTCTTCCATGGAAGTTTCTTTATACCTGTCAGAAAGTTATTGAAAATATTTACAAAATACCAACTACACGTATTTTGTAATGTTCCAGCATGGTCAATTGGTTCTTCAGATGCACGGCAACTTAGGTTGCAAGGGTCAATGAATAAACTAGACAGAATTAAGAAAAAGCAGAAGATTGCAGCATTAATCAATGACAAAAACTGTTGAGGGAAATATCAAGTCATTTAAGGTTTGGAAAACTCTTAAACTTGCTGGAAGAGAGTCGAAATTAATTACACAGATTATCAACCTCAAACAGATATTGAACTTGGAATCGAACTGACATTCATCAAAATAAAAAGATAGTTGATTATATAACTGATATATCCTGTTCTCCAGTAATGATGGAAGGTAAAGATTTTGCTAATTAAAGGGATTTAACCATCTCCAAATAAACCAACTAGGAATCTGAAATCTATCAATTATAATTCTGATTTATTTCAAACAAATCAAGAGCTTAAACAAAATGAAACAAAGAAGGATAAACAATCTCACCAGACAACTTCGACCCCTCATGAGCTTCATATTCAGCAGCAAATGGAGTATTTCTTAAGAGGCGCCGATCATCGGAGCTTCCACTGCAGAAACTAATGTTAGTGGTTGTCACGAATAGTAACTCAAGGAAAAGGAGGAGACATACAGCAACACTCATGGCTGCCTGCCTTCACTGAAGACTCTCTCTACCAAATAATATGCTTCCGATGACTCGTGTTACGCATTATCTTGACTTTCTCCGCGTGAATTTGCATGCAAGTCAGTGGAAATTTACCATAAAGTTGACTGGCGGCTATTTTGGAAAAGTCGCAGGAACTCTTTGATATTATATTATGTGATACACGTTGCAAAATATTATTATTCTTTAGAAATATATAATTAGCGATTAATTTGCAAGGGATTATTGGGCTGGCTTTCCAAGATGGCCTAAGTTCCCAATTAAGCCCATGTTCAATGGCTTAAGTATAAAATTATTATTTATAACTGAAAGAAAAGAGAAGTTTAAATTATTATTGAAAGTGAGATGAACTTTCAGAACGAGATGCTACATTATCTGTGAAATTTTGAGGCCAGAGAGTTGGAAAAGTCATGTTAACCATGTCCTCTTTCGTTGACTTGGAATCTCTGCTCTTCTGGAGTCTACCATGGGACCTATATCAATTAAATTTTCTTTGAAATCTTGAAGCAAAGTAATTATCTCCTGAATCCAAGCTCTTATGCGGAGAAAAATGAGATCCTAGCTACTTTTTCACATTGGACTCCTGAAGCATCAGATAAGTTAAGGTTGTAAGCAAAGGTAACTGTAAACTACATCATATGGTAACAGGAGCATGCTATAAATAGCGCCAAATAGATAATATTTTCATCCACATTTCCTTCCATTACAATTTCAGCTTAAAGATGATTGCATTGAAGTCAGTCATGAGCAGTGTTGTTGCTCTTCTTTTCTTGAAGTTAGTTGCCACAGCAACCAACCAGCAACATTAGCTTCTTTGATGAAAGCTTTTATGTGAGTTGCAGTGAATTTGAGTGATAGGCACTTCTAAGGTTAAAGGGAGATCTTAAAGATCCTTCGAACAGGCTTGCCAATTGGAATGGTGATGGAGATTGCTGTACATGGGCTGGTGTTGTCTGCGAGAATTTCACAGGCCATGTCCTTGAGCTTCACCTTCAAAATCCTTCCGTGGTACTACAAGAAGATGACCCATCTGATGGTGATTATGCTTATGATTTGATGTCAAGACTGGAGGGTAAGATAAATCCTTCTTTGCTTGATTTGAAGCATTTGATTTACTTGGACTTAAACTTCAATAACTTTGAAGGAATTCAGATTCCCAGATTCCTTGGTTACATAAAGAATTTAAGATATCTTGATCTGTCTGTAGCAGGATTTGTCGGATAAGTTGCACAGCAACTTGGAAATATCTCTAATCTGCAACATCTTGATCTTCATCTCTCTCATAATTTATAGGTTGAGAATGCTTTTTGCCTAGAACTTTCTTTACTAGAGCACCTTGATTTGAGTGGTGTGAACCTTAGCTAAGCCTCTGACTGGCTGTTGGCCATTAACACACTTCCTCGTTTAGCCATCTTGAGTACCTTTCTCTTAGCGACAACAGCTTTACGAGGCACAATTTTAGGTGATATGGGAAACCTATCTTCCTTGAAAAAGATTGGTCTTTCATTTAATTTTGAACTTGGAAGGAAATGTACCAAGATCCATTGTTGTCAATGGTCAAAAACTAGAGTCTGGAAATATCTGAAGTCTTGGATATTTCTCAGGATGTGTTACAGTTGTACTGGAGCCAATGGAATTGAGTCACCATAAACTTTTTGGTCATTTGACTAATCAACTTGGACAATTCAAAAATTTAAACACTCTTGACCTGAGTTAAATTTAATTTCTGTTTCCATTTCAATGTCATTAGGGTAACTTTCATCTTTGCAATTTGTAGATTTTTCTTATAACGTGTTGAACGGAACCCTATCGAAAATTCAGTTTGCCAATCTCACAAGTCAGCTATTTGGAAGTTTACAATGTTGAAAGTTAGTCCTGATTGGATTCTTCCTTTTCGACCGGATACTGCGATCTTGTCACTTTAGGCCTCGATTTCCATTGTGGATTTCTTCCCAAAGGCTTTCAAATGTCATTGATATCTCAAACTCAAATATTTTCGGGATCCCTACTTGGGTTTGGAAATCTTCTCCCGTGATTACTTATTTAAACCTTTCTCATAACCAAATTCATGGGGAAATACCAAATTTAACTATACCTATTATGTCTCTTGACTTGAGTTGGAATAATTTTTCTGGTCCAATGCTCTTATATCCCCCTATGCCTTGTATGCGCTTGATCAGTGATCTTTCCCACAATGCCTTGTCAGGATCCATTTTTCCCTTTTTGTGTATGGTTAGTGAACAGCCCATGGGAACAAGAGTGCTCAAACTTGAAAACAATTTTTTATCCGGAGAATTACCTGATTGTTGGTCAGATTGACAAACCTTACATGTCTTGAATTAGGGTAATATATTTACAGGTATTGTTCCAACCTCCACCGAAACTTGAAGCTCTCTGCAATCACTTCACCTCCACAGAAACAACCTTTCTGGAAAAATACCCATGCACTCAAAAATTGTAGAAACTTGGAAGGACATGACCTCAGTGAAAATAAGTTTACAGGAAATGTTCCAAAACGGAATGGGGAAAGTTTTTCAAGAATAAAGGTTCTCAACCTTTCCTCTAATATATCCCCCATGGTCTTTTAAAATTGGAGCTTTGTCGTTTAGGTTATTTACAGATCTTAGATCTTGCTGATAACAATCTGTCCGGAACCATACCAAGATGTATCAATAATTTCACTGCCGTGGTGAGAATAGAAGCATATGTTAACAATTCTATAAAGTTTTACAGTGTTGAAAGAGGAGATCTTATCGAGAATACATTATTTGTGATGAAAGGTGAAACAAATGAATATAGCATCAATCTTAATCTGGTAAGAAGATTAACCTGTCCAATATTAATTTCTTAAGTAACAAATCATGGAGCATTGCAGTCATTGAATTTGTCCTATAATGAAATTACTGGGAAAATTCCTGAGAGTATTGGTACAATGAAATCATTAGAATCCATTGATTTCTCTGCAAACCAACTTGCTACTGGCAAAATCCCCCCGAGTTTTTCAAATCTGACATTTTTGAGCCACTTGAATATATCCCATAACAAGTGTATTGGAGAAATTCCTTCAAGTACTCAGCTACAAAGCTTTGGTCCATCCTGATTTTTGGAAAATGAACTCTCTGGGCCTCCGCTCGAGAAATTTCTCCGGATGTGGTGCCAAATTATGAGAATGGAGACGATGGAAATGAGAATAAAGTGGACTGGGAGTTTTATTTAAGCATGGCAGATGGACTTGTGATGGGCTTTTGGGCTGCAACAATTCCTTTTGTTGGTCAAAAGAATGCCATGTTCGAGGCCAATTTTAAGTTTTTTTGGCCCAATTTTTTAGAAAATATACTATCAATATAAGCTTTAATTGCAAGAATAAAGTAAATAAGACAAGTATGTAGATCAGAACCAAAGAATATATACTTTAATTATAAAGATAATATAGATATGAAAAATATCTAGCTAATTAAATAGAGATTGGGTGATTAACGAGAGAATCATCTATTTATGATGAAATTCTCCAATGTTAAAGAATTACATTTAACACCTTTCATTCATAATACATATACTTTATTTTTATTTGATCAAAACACTTGAGCATTTAATACAAATCTCTCTTTAAAATTTTTATGCTCTTTTAATCTCTTTCTTGTGTTTGTTTTCAAGTAAGTTTCTATACAATTTGAATGAAGTAAGACCGACTTGATGCCAATTATTTCAAATTGTACATTTAAGGCTTGGATGGAAGAAATCAGTCGGTGACAAGAAAATGGAGGGGTACATACTACAGTTTCTTGAGTCAGCTTGGGACAAACTTTATGCACTGTTGTCCGAATTCAGAAATGTTACCAGATTTTTATTTATCTTAATGTTGGCAGTCACATTGTCTTATGTCTTTTGGTAATCCCTTGAAGAGTATGGTAAATAAAAAAATTTTCATTTTGCAAAGTCATCTGAGTAAATCATAATAATTAATATTTTATTTTAATAATATTATTTAAAATATATAATAAAAAATTAAAAAATATTTTTATATTTAATATATCGTAATTAAATTTTTAGAAATTGAAATTTTAAAAAGATTTCTTTTAAAAGAAATCAAAAAGATTTAATGGCCAGTGCTTGTAAAGTTTGCACTGGAAAGAAATATCTTTAACAGTTACATTAAGATTTCAGGAAGATTTTTCTTCTTCTCAAGTACAAAAAACTAATCAAAGAGTTTAAGTCAAGGTTTTAACGATATTTGTGGTAAAAAATTTCTATGCCACGCACTGTATATATGTTGACAAATAGGAACATGCTTATATTTTCCAACGAATTATTATGTTCTTCCACAGGAGTTAAGCAAGATTTGTAGAGTGTTTGGACTGCAAGAAAACGAAAAGAAAAACAAAGAATATTTGTTGAATGAAATGAAAACTTCTTATTGAATTACGAAAATGAAAATAAAACTCTAATTTATACTAAGTTTGATTGAAAAAAACTAAGCTGACTAATACATAAATATCTAGTAACAATCCCCTAACTTTCCGGAAATTAACTAAGCAATCTGCTAGTGGTTAAGCTAACTAATATCGTCATCCAGCTGCAGCAGCTCAGCAAGTAACAACTCAGCTCATCTTCTCCATTCTTCAGTGGCCAAGGTGGAAGCTTAAGCTTCAATTCAGTTGCCGAGCATCATCTTCAGGAGATTAAAAATAAGTCTAACATTAACAATGCTATCAGGAGAGATATTGATGCAATAGAAACAAGTAGCATCATCTTCAGGTACAAAAAACGTAAGTCTCTTTATTTGTTATAATCTATAAGAAGATATAAGGAGATTAAAAATAAATCTACTAACATCTTCTTACAACAGTAAACCAAGAAAGCAAGGAATCAGATGAATTCCTTCGAAGGTATTGTCACTTAAGTCCAAGTCAACCAAATGCTTAAAATCAAGCAAAGATGCATTCTTTTTACCAACCAATCTTGACCTCTTATAATCTTCATATTCTGCATCAGAAATGTTCAGCGGATTTATAGGGTGGAGCTGAATCACATCGCCTGTGATCTTGTCGCCTACAACACCAAACCATGTACAATTTTCTTTGTCACCAGTACGAGCAGCAAGCAGGTTGGAAGGATCTTCGAGATTATCCTTGAACCTTAAAAGTGCTTTTCTCTGACTTCCACTGCAATCTTTGTAAGCGCTTCCATTGCAGAAGCTAATGTTGATGCCTGCCATGGCAATTAGTAACTCAAAGAAAAGAAAGACAACAATTCCACTACTCATGCCTGACTTCATCACCATTCCCCTTTTGAAGTAGAAATTGTTGCGAAAGGAAAATGAGATTCATCCTAATGTTTTTAGTTTGCTGCTATTTATAATATTCTTGCAACAATCTATTTCTTCTTTGGGTACGAGATGTTACAATTCTTGTGTTACCTGTAAAGCATGATGAATGTCCCTTTAATTGGAAAAATGTGCCTAGACTTTTGCTTATTAAGTATAAGACCTTTCAGGAAATACGTTAGATAATTATTTTATTAAATTTGTTTATTTTCATATTATTTAAAAATAATTTTAAATTTTTTATTTATATTTTAAATACTATTTATTAAATATTTTAAATAAATAATTTCTCAGTAATTATTTGTGAGATCGAGAAAGTGAATTTTTTAAAATTATTACAATGCTATCTCTATCATTTTTAAGTCCTCTAAGGGTGACAACTTAAAATACAATGCAATAAGACAATATTCATTCATTTGGTAACACAGCATTCCACTTTGAGGTAATAGAGAGACAGAAAATCGTAAGTTTTCTTCACACAAAGACAGTGCACCGAGCTTTGTAAGTTTCTTTTAGAATCTATCTACCACAGGCTAGCGTTGCATATATCTGACGTTCTTGTTGAATTTGTTGTCATGTAAACAAAAAACAGTACTTGAGAATATGTAATAAATATCTTAATTTTCGTACACTAAATGGAAGTTTATGGTTCTTCAACTGATTATTAAAGTAGATAAAACGACATAGCAAGCATCAAACACTAAGAAAATTAGACATCTAGTAACATCTTCTCACAACAGTTATGTAAAATTTGTCCCAGAGCTGGTTCAAGAAACGGTAGTATGTACACCTCCATCTTCTGCTGACAAACAAAGGAACCAATACAACCCAGAAGCCCATCACAAATCCAAGTGCCATGCTTACATAAAACGCCCAATCCACCTTATGCTCGTCATTTCCATCGTCATAATGTGGCACCACATCCGGGGAACATTTCTCTAGAGGAGATCCACAGAGTTCGTTACACGTAAAACTGGATGGATCAAAGCTTTGCAGTTGAGTGCTTAAAGGAATTTCTCCAGTCAATTTGTTATTGGATAAGTTCAAGTAACTCAAAAATGTCAGCTTTGAAATACTCTGTGGGATTTCACCAGACAATTGGTTTGCAGAGACATCAATGGATTCTAGTGATTTCATAGCACCAATACTCTCAGGAATTGTTCCAATGAACGAATTATGTGACAAATTCAATGACAGCAATGCTCCAAGATTTGTGATTTCCAGAGGTATTTCTCCCGAGAGATTATTTCTAGAAAGGTCTATGCTTCTTACAAGATTAAGAATGGTGTTATATTCAACTGTTTTACCTTTAATCACAAGTAACGTATTCTCGATCATACCTTGATAAATTATTTCCCCATATGCAAATTTGTCTGCTGTCACCATGCTACTAAAATTATTTACACATCTCGGTATGGGTCCTGAGAGATTGTTATCTGCAAGGTCTAAGATCTGTAAATAACCTAAACCGCAAAGTTGCCAGGGTAAAAGGCCATGGAATTTATTGGAATGAAGGTTTAGAACTTTTATCCGTGAAACACTGTCCCCGATCCATTTTGGAACATTTCCTGTAAACTTATTTTCACTCAGGTCAAGTACTCCTAATTTTGTACAATTTTTGAGTGACATAGGTATTGTTCCAGAAAGATTGTTTTTGTAGAGGTGAAGTGAGCGAAGAGAACTTAAAGTTCCTATAGAGCTCGGAAGGATACCTGTAAACTCATTGTTACCTAAGTTCAAGAGATGCAAGTTTGAACAATTCGACCAACAATCAGGTAATTCTCCAGATAAAAAATTGTTTTGAAGGTTGAGCACACGAATTCCCATTGGCTTTCTTGCACTCATACAAATAAGATGGAAAATGGATCCTGAAAAGGCATTGTTGGAAAGATCAAGAAAACTAGAGTCATATGCCTGCGGCAATGGACCAGAAAAATTATTTGAACTCAAGTCAAAATACAAAATCGGCCCAGTAAGATTTGGAATTACCCCGTGAATTTGGTTATGAGAGAGATTTAAATTTGCAGCCACGGAAAATGATTTCCAAAACCAAGCGGGAATTCTATCATCAATTCTCGTGTTTGAAACATCTATATCATCTAATAGCTTTTGGGAAGAAAGCCACGATGGAAATCGAGGCCCTAAATGACAAGATGCCAATCCTAATGTTCGAAGTTGAAATGGAGGATCCCATTCAGGACTGACTTCCAACTTCAGTGAATTTTCAGATACACGAAATTCCTTTAGACTTGTGAGATTGGAAAAGTGCTTTTCGGAAAGGGATCCATTCAATTTGTTATTTGAAAAATCTAGTATTTCCAAGGATGAAAGTTCTCCGAAAGACATTGGAATGGGACCAGAAATAGAGTTGCTTTTAAAATCAAGAGTAACTGCATTTTTCAATTGTCCAAGTTGATCGTTCAAATGACCAAAAAGTTGAGTATTTCTCAATTCTAAAGACTCTAGTCCTACTGAAACACATCCTGAGAGAATTTCTAAGATTTCAGATATCTCTTGGCTCAAATTAATCGCTGACAAAGAGATTGACTTCAAGTTGCAAAGTCTTTCAAATGATCTTGGAACTTTTCCTTCAAGTTGTTCATTGAATGAGAGATCAAGCGTTTCTAAAAAAGTGCTCCAGTTTCCCATGTGATCACCTAAAACCATGCCTCGTAAGTTATTGACCTCAAGAGAAAGGTACTCCAGACGGCTAAATCTGTAAAACCAATTCGGTGCTGAAGAGTTGAAATCATTCCAAGATAAATCAAGATATCTAAGAAAAGTTAAGTTTTGAATTCCTTCAGGGATTGGACCTTGGAATCTATTGTGACTTAGATCAAGAAAGACTAAATCACGGAGACCGAAAACCCAACTAGGAATCAAATATTCATCAAAGTTGTTTTGGTGAAGATCAAGTGTGCCTAGAGATGAAAAATTGGCAATGGGCAACGGAGGAAAGTGACTGAGTTGACAATCTGAGCATTTTAGCACAACTAAACGACGGAGTGTGTTTATGTGTAGCAGCCAGTCAGAGGCCTTGCTAAGATTCACATTACTCAAATCAAGTTGCTGGAGCAAAGAAAGATCGGATAGCCAATTTAAGTTCTCTACATACAACCGGCCTATGTAATCTTGATTGAGGTCAAGATATTGCAGATGGGAGAGATTTCCTAGTTGAGGAGGAATCAATCCCTCAAATCCAGATTGGGAGAGATTAAGATACTCTAGATTTGTCATAGAACCAAGAAATGTAGGAATCTGATGATTGGCTAAAAAATTATTACCACTTAAGTCCAAGTACACCAAATGCTTAAGATCAAGTAAGGATGGATTTATCTTACCAACCAACATTGACCTCGCATATTCAGGATCAGAATTTTCGAACGGATTTGCAAGGTGAAGTTGAAGAACATGGCCTGTGAAGTTGTCACAGACAACACTAGCCCATCTACAACAATCTTCATCACCAGTCCAAGAGGCAAGCCGGTTGAAAGGATCTTTGATATCTTGCTTGAACCTTAAAAGTGCTTGTCTCTCTATTTCAATGCAACCCACGTAAGAGCTTCCATTGCAGAAGCTAACGTTGACCGTTGATACCGCAATTAGTAGCTCAAAGAAAAGAAGGGCAGCAACTCTACTCATGCCTGATTTCATCACCATTCAGCTTTGGTAGCAATTGTAGTAAAAGGGAAATGTGGATGATCAATATGTTATCAATTTGGTGCTATTTGTAGGACTGTTTTGTTACCTTACGACTAGTAAGATGTTCCTTGTACATAATCTTAATTTATCCAATGAGTTTGTAATCCAATTCAGAAAAATCTGGCTAATATTTTTTTCTTTTGTTGACTTCGGTTTCTTCTCTGACAACTACTTGTAGAAAAGTAATTCATCTAGAAAATTATCTATTTCTTACCCAAAACAAAATCAAACATAGTTAATTGCTTCTAAGAAGCATTAATCATTCTAGTTCTCGTGTCTAAGAAGAAAGAAATCAGGTTGTGAAAACTTGCAAATCGCTGGTCATCTCCCAAACACCACGCATAAGTTCGAGAATTTCCACAAAATGCTTGGGTTGTATAAAGTTTGCTCAGTTCAACTTTTGTTGAGCTTGTTGGTCTTTCTCAGGATTTTTTTGGGTGATTTCTTCAAATAAAAAAACAAAGTCTTTTCATTTGTTGTAATCTTTCCCACAAATGGTCAAAACACAGGGTACCCATTTCCTGGCAATAACTTATGCTTCGAGATTTCAAAGTGATTTGATTGCAATAGGTACCTTTCGCCCCTCAAAAGTCAAGTAAAGTTGAATAAGCTAGCTTTATCACTGGAGGGCTAATTCCATGGCCAACAGAAAATTTGTCGGAGATTTATTATAAAAAAAAATGAGACAAATCTGTAACTGACACATCTAAAGTGAGGAGAAGACTATCTTCCTCTTCTTTGTTAAGTGTCTTTATCTTCCTTTAATTGGAAAGAGATGATGGGTGGTGAGCAGTAAAGTTGCTGTTGGAGAGGTTCAGAAATGCAAGTTGTGTATGACAACCAATTGATTCAAGAATTTATCCAGTGAAATTGCAGGTTGAATCAAGGAGTTCAGATTTTTTATAGAGTCATGAGGTAATTAATTCTCCCGGAAAACTTGAGACAGAGACATCCAAGAAAGATTAACGGAACCAGAAATAATTAGATTAATATTGGAGACATCACCAAAATCCTAATAAATATATAGCAGAAAACCGATGGACCAACCATTCATTCCAAAAAGGAACAAAACATAATGAGATGAAATGGTTCTGAATTCCTTCCGTTCATTAATTTATTTAGTGTTTTTACCGTAGCGTTTAGCTGCCAATCGAGAAAACAATGGCTGACCGAGAAGAAAACCTAGTTGGAGTACGTCGAGCATACGATGACAACATAGAAAGAGAAGGGTAAGGTCCCTTTATCTATTACATTTTGCAAATGATAACTATGGAAAAGGTAGAAATGAGTCGGAAGTGGATTGGACATTATATGTAAGCATGGCACTTGGTTTAGTGATGGGCTTCTGGGGTGTATTAGTTCCTTTGTTTGTCAGCAGAAGATGGAGGAGATCCATAGAGTTCATGCGCTGGAGGAATTTCGCCCATTAACTTGTTCTTGGATAAGCTCAGGTAACTCAAAAATGTCAGATTTGAAAAACTGTGGGATTTTTCGAGAAAGCTGTTTGGCAGAGAAATCAATGGCTCATAGCGCCAGTGCTCTCAGGAGTTTCTCCACTGAACGAATTTTGAGACAAATTTAATTATTGCCATGCTCCAAGATTTGTGACTTCGATTGTAACTTCTCCTGAGAAGTAATTTATAGAAAGGTCGATAAATCTTATCAGATTAAGAACGTTGCCATATTCAGCAGGCTTATCTTTCATCACAAGCAACGCATTTTCAAAAATTTCTCCAATTTTTGATTTAAAGTCATACCCAAAAAGACCAAATACAGAGTTGTTAGTTGTTATCATGGCACCAGATGCAAGGATGTCCGTCGCCACCATGATACCGAGGTTATTGATACATTTTGGTTCGGTGCCAGAGAGGATGTTATCTGCAAGGTCTAAAATCTGCAAATAACCCAACCAGCCAGTTCCAATGGTAAAAGGCCATGGAAGTCATTTTGACCGAAGCTTGAGAACCTTTAAACTTGAAAAGACTTTCTCAAATCCATGTTAGGAACATTTCCGATAAAACTCATTTTCCGATAAAACTTAACAGAAATCAAGTAACTTTCCTTGCACCTTGGTTCCAGATGGAATAATTAATTGTCTATATCTTGTGGTGTTTCCAGGTATAACAAGTTGGTTTCTACACCAGAATTGGAGTCCACTTGTAGCATTCTGTCAAACAAATTGTGAGACCAATTCATTCTTTGAAATCTAAATAACTAACAAAACTAAACCCAATCAAAGCACATCCTGAATGGTATCGGCAATCATAAACAAACACCATCATGGCTCAAATAAACTAACCGTAATATTACAACAGCCTTCTAAACACAGAATTCACCGAAATATATAAACTTAGATCCGATAAAGAGAATACAGAACTCAAATTTCAGACATATTATACTAGAAAATTCAACACCTGAGCTTACATAACAAAGCAGAAAGTGCCATCACATAACACCAAAACTCCTGAATCCTTCAAATCATGTAGATTCGACAAATAAGAAGTCACAGCACGAAGTAACTAGTTTTTATTATTAAAGATAGGAAAAAGTACGTTAAGGAGATCAGACAGGGCTGAGGAGCTGATATAGCTGGGGCTTGGGATCAGAGTTCATGCCGATGATGATGACAAGAGGGATGAAACCATAGTGGGTGATGACTTTAGCCTTTTTCATGGCCCAAGTGCTCCACTCTTTCAAACTATCTGCTGCTGTTTTCTCTTCTGATGCTTTTGATCCCTTCACGCTCTTGCCTTTGGTCTTAAGTGATACTCTTGAAGCCATTTTCTCGCTGCTCTCTCTGCTGGGTTAGCTAGGACTCTCTTTTGCACCTGCATATGCCAATAAACACAATCTGATAAAAATGAGCAAGGAAACAGCATTAGATTGAAAAAAATCACGCTGCATTCTTAATATAGAATGAAGCATTTCCAAGCAGAGGTAAATAGACTAATAACCAACTTGTACAAACCACCTAGAAAAATTAAGGAGGGTATTCTAACCAACCTAGAAAAATCATCTTTTCTGCAAAATTCAAAATCATAGAGCACAATTTCCCTCTTCTTTTTACCCCTTGTTTTGCAACAACACAACACATATTTTCTCCAGTACTCAATCAGAAGCTGGACTCAATATCTGGAAAATACCACTTGAAATTTTTCTTATGATTAACAAGCTAGCTTTGCATCCATAATATTGTGGAGCATGCATATGATCAACTACAAATACAATCACTTTCCCATTCTTAGTTAACCTGTAAGCCTTGCTTGCCAGCAAAAATTATTACCTTTTCAGTTATCATTCAATGTTGTGATTTAAATATCATAACAATGAAATTTCAATATAAAATCTAACATTAACCGTAAATTCTTTAGCATTCTTCGAGATACAAAAAAAATTCCTTTTTCAACAACAATACATGCAACTAATTATCATACCATAACACTAAATTATAAGATTAAAAAAAAAAAAAATTGAACTGCTTTAGTTCTGGCGGACAGCAACGAACGGTCGAGACGGAACTTACGGCGGCGGGGCTTTGATGGATACGAAACATAGAACTAATAATTGACCAATTCTTTTTCATACCAAAAAAAAAAAAGAAGAACAAATACAAAGTATTTACGTACGATGAAAATTCCAGCGATCTGACGGCAACAGATAGACCACCAGCTACGAGAAACAGCTGCTGTTGCTTGGCGGACGGCTGTACGTCGTGTTGAGGGGGAGAGTAAAGGAGAAGGGGCTAGAAGCGGCAGCAGTCGAGGGCTTGAGATAGTGATAGACGTGTTAAATGCCAGGAAACTCCAGTACGTTATGGGCTTTCAGCTTAACTGGACTAATTTATGTTTTGAGGTCCAAAAGTTGAAGAGGTAGTGCAAGTTTGCCCTGAAGAGTTTCTTAAAAGACATTCTTAACCTTGGAAGTCAACCCCACCCGGGAAAATTCATCGGCACCGCATATAAAAGCCCAGTACTAGGGGGAGTTGGCGGGAAAATTGGTGCCCTTGAAGAATCTATTTCCTCCATCCCAAACCTCACAGAATGTCCGAAATCGAGACCCTGTGTATTCCTGACGAGATTCAAGCTCTCGTCTCTGATCATCTCCAAGTGGTAGCTTCTATGTCTTCTTCTTGATCTCTCCATTAGATTATCTATTCTATTTTTGTTGTAATTTTCTATCATTTGTTGTTTTTCTACTGTGAATTGAACTCTTTATGATGCTAATTTTACTAGGATTTTATTACATTTGCATCTGCTGCGGAATGGTTGTTGAAACGGTGAAAGAATTTCTGGGTTTTTGCTAAAAACGGAGCCTTTAAATTTAATTGTCTAACTCGGTGAAACTAGAGATTCTATTTTTCTTGTGATTTCTCTTGGTTGGCATTCAATGTCTAATTGAACGATGTAGTGAAAAGGTTCTGCTGTAAAAAAGAACTAAATGGGTTTAAACTTGTCTGGTACTAATAAATCCATAGTGTCTTGACCACCAGCCACGGAGGTTGAGGGATCTGGAAAATTTCCCCTGTTTAGAACTAGGTGAATATAGAAAGAAATGTGCAAGGGATCTCTTGGTATTGAAAAGGGAGAGAGAGATAAATGAGTGAAAATAATGAATTTACTTTTTATAATTGCCTTTAGTGGCAATTTGACACGGAGATTGATATGAGGTTTTGTTTTTCAAGATTATAAGTGATGCATAAATTTCCTAAACAGTATTTGTTGTGAACAATTCTTCGTGGAATGTGTTAAGCACCTCTATTTGCTAAGAATTTATTCTTCCAGTGATACGAACACATCACTTACTTTTCTTTTACATCCTTTTTTCTGGTCTTCATTTGTTTATTAAACTTCTACATGTCTTGTGTTCATTGTGTTGGGATTAAAATCTTCATATTGGGATTTTGTACTCGCTCATTTATCTCTCTACACAGCATCTTCTACCAAGTTCTATATTTCTGGCTTTCTTCGGTTACAAATGTAGAAATGCAAATTGCTTCTTTGAGTTAGTGGTCTAGTAATTTTAATGACTTAAGACATTGTAAGCTATGCATACTCTTTTTGAGAGCTGCAACTGAGCAAATTATTGACATAAATGATAATACTTCTCAGGTTTCATACAAGTGGCTGAGTCGCAAATTTTTGGTGTCCTCAAATACTGCAAAGAGGTAGGAATCTCTCCGTCTATAAATACTTGTGTTTTTTGCTTTGGTGCTGAATATGTTTGTACTTCATATTTTGTTTTTTCTGATACAACAACTTGTGAATATTATGTCCAGGTTACTTCAAGAGTTTGTTGAGAAACGTGGAAGTGGGTTGGAAGTAGTATATACTTTATCTGGCTGGTTGAAGAGTTGTCCTCTGAATTATAATATAAGGCTTGTGTCTGGGCCTAAGCTCACAGGTCAGATTTTTCATTGAAAGTTGTATGGTTAAATTTTTCCTAATTATTGTGTCCACAAGAGAGAGAGAGAGAGAGAGAGAGAGAGAGAGAGAGAGAGAGAGAGAGAACATGGTTTGCTAAGACAACTTGATTAGCTTTGCCCAAAAACCTAGAAACTGCAATACATCAAATTGTTGCAACTTTTCTTATTCTTCTAGTGAAGCATGATCAGCATCAACTTCCATTTTTCCTTTAAAAATTGAGATGGTTTGCTTTAATTGGTAACCAATGAATGGATTCTAGTTTTTAGACTTCTATTTTGAAGGAAATTCTTGAAATATGTATGACAGGCACCATTTTGCTTTCTAGTTGATGTTACCAAAATCCTCATATGTGCCAAAAGATTTGATGAGCTGTATCACTATTTTGAATTATGTAGTTAATGACAATGTCTCTTTCATTTTCTCCCATGCAGAAGCCAAGCAAGAGTTTGATGGCAATTGCTCAGTGCAGGTCTATAGTGTGCAAGCTTGCATCCCAAAGGATCCAGCAGCACTTTGGAATGCAGAATATGTTCAAGCAGAAGAGCTCTTCAAGCAGCCTTTTGTCCTTGATAATTGCTTGAGAGATAATAGGTATGGCTATGTCTTATGTATTATGGTTCCTACTCCTTAGACTTGGAAGCTTAAATAATAGGAATGGCACACAATCTTCTATGTTTATCAGGTTCTGTGGGATTTCAAATTCCTCTGTCAAGCGCAACATTGAGGGAACTCCTCTGAGCAATGTTTCTGTGCAGCCCAAAAGTGCAGGGATTTCAAGCCTGCCCAAAACTAGTTCTACATATCAAAACTATACAGCACCTCAGCAAAATAAAATTCAGCAATCAAGCGCAAAGGTGGATCTGCTGTCATCCAATGTGGCAAAAGATGTGAAAGGTGTAAGTAATTGTGCAGGAGTTCACGATCAAGCTGCCAAGCCTTCTGCTGATAAAGAAAAAGTTCAACTGTTGCCTGCTAGTAAAAAAAATAAAAGCTCTTGTGGTAATGGTTCATTAGCAAATTTATGGGGTCGTGCATCTGCAAAGCCAAAGCCCAATTGTGCACCAGCTGTTGGTGATAATTATTTTCAAATCCTACTGACTGGCTCCTTCTGATTTAATTCAATATTGTACAAATTGTGGTTATTAATCTTTTCAACAAACATATATTCTGCCAAATCCAGAACCTAGAATAATTTTAGCTGACTCTTTCCTTTTTGTTTCTATATTCTTTTACATGATATTAGCTAGTGCAGAAGGTCAAATTTGTGCTTGTGAAGCGGTAGAGGATGGGAAGAGTGAAGACGATGCTGAAGATATCAATTTCAGAAGAGCTTCCAATGGTGAAGGCAATAGGAAAAGGAAGGTATTTTTTGATTTCTCAGATGAAGACGAGTATGAAGATGCTGTCAAATTGGCATCACCTTGTCTTCCAAAAGGACAGGCATGTCTAGATCCAGAGCAAAGTAAAAGAGTTGTGGTTACTGAAAAACCCACATTGATGTTTAACGAGCTAAAAGAAGATAAACTAAAGGTCAAGGTAGAGAAAGCAATTGATCAGGAATCTAAACAATTACAGGGGGAAGATTCTTCAGTTGTCAGCAAGAGAATGAATACTGAAACTTCCTTTTCTGAAAAGGTCCAGAATGGTGCTCCTGAAAATGATGAAAATGAGGATAAAATGGCTGATTCTGTGCCAAACTCACCTAAAAGAAGAAAAGTTTTGAAGACCCGGATTGATGAGCGTGGGAGAGAAGGTATACACGTGCTGTATTTGTTGATCTCCTGAAAGACATGAGTTGCATTTGTGGTGCTATTAGTTTTGTGCTTGAACAAACCAATGAAAAACTCTGAATGACCATCACTTGCAGGCTTTATTGAAACACTATTGTGGTATTTTGGTTGCCAAAAAATTCAAAGTGCCATGTGCATACACTTTCCTTAGATGTGATTTTCTAAAACAACAGGCCGTAATTTCTTGATATGTTAAATAACGTATCTTTTTCCTCTCCAGTAACTGAAGTTTTCTGGGAGGGTGAGGAATGTGAAACAAAGAAAGCTGACAGTGAGGCAAGGAAGAAAGCAGACTGTACAACGAAGAAAGCTGAGAGCAATACAGTCACAAATAATGTTAAAAGGTTAGAGCTGTTTTTACTTTTGGCCACTTAACATATCATCATTTATTTGGTTTTCATTTCCAGATTACAGTTCATTGTTTACATTTTGTTTTGTTGTTTGCTAAGGAAAAGCTTACTTATTTTATAAATATTCCCATAGACTGCTTCATTTTATTGATAAGGAAAGTTATGCATGTAAATGTAAAATGCTTCACATATTGGCGCAGCGATAAGATTAATTGAACTGGGCTTGCTTTTTGAGTTCCTCTTGATGTTCAATGAGTTGTCAGCGCTCATCAGTAATTTGTCTATGCTAATACAATTTTCAAGGCATTTCTTGGTTTAGCCAGTACCTAAAATAGAGATTGCTTCTCTCGGCCAAGCTTATGTACATGTCTATGCATTAGATTGCCAATTTTCAAAATTGAGTATTATTACAGTGGTTTTAGTTGTCAGTCAGTGCCTAGCAACTGTTCTAACTGTCGGGTTTATGTAATCATGTCAGGCCTCCGGCAGCAAAGAAGTCTCCAGCATTAGAAAGCACCGCACCATCTAATACAGGTAGTAAAGCAGGGAACAAGAAAGCAGGGAATCAGAAGGATCCTAAGCAAGGCAACATTCTGTCTTTCTTTAAGAGGGCATGATGACTGAAGAGAATTAAGTTTCGAGCATGTAATTTTTCTTTTTTTGGGTTCTGTAGAGATGGTTTACAACCCACTTAATTAATGTTCATAGTTCGCGTGTTAGAATCCAA
Organism: Khaya senegalensis; assembly: GCA_032402905.1. Taxonomy (NCBI): domain Eukaryota; kingdom Viridiplantae; phylum Streptophyta; class Magnoliopsida; order Sapindales; family Meliaceae; genus Khaya; species Khaya senegalensis. Next base: position 10,734,776 of record CP135552.1, on the reverse strand, counting down.
TATATGGTTCTATAATTACTTACATTTTGAACAATGGGTTTCAAATTCATGAAATGAAGATTGTGTTCGTATGGGTGCAGGATAAAGGGTATCTTTTGACATCAAGATTCCCCTGGTGGCGTTTAAGGAATCTGTGAAAATATATTTGTTCGATCATGCGAGTTAAAATCCAGCATGTGGGATTCTAGGGAATTCAATTGTTAATTTTTCTTTGTTTCAACTCTGATACTAGTAAAATTCCATTCTCAAAAATTTTAGGATTCAGAAATAAACTCAAGATTTTTATTGTCAATTAAACATACCATATGACCTGCATTAAAGTGTTATTTCATACGGGATTTCAGAACAAGTTTCCTAAACTTAAAACGCAAAATGAGTCAAAATCACTACATAAATGTTAAGCCTCATTTGAAATCAATCCAAATCAAGAAATGATTGGTCTGATCAACATTTTAGGTTTATCTTGAAGCCTGTAAATACTGGATCGAAAAAGCCCTTTTCCATTTTTTTCCCCTTCCCCTTAATCCCACCCTTTCCAAACCTTTTGTTGTGTTTGGTTCATTTCGGTAAAGTTTATGTTCTCCCATTGCGTCTACAATTTGCCTTTCTCCAGGAAAACTGCATATTTGAAGCACCTGTGCTATTAATGCCATCTACGGACAATCATCCAGTACAAGGATTTTAATCTGAGACTTCCTCTTTCACATAATCCAGACAGATGTTATGTTCTTAAACAAGATGCCGGTACTTTCGGCTAAAACAACAAAAGAAGAAAAATAATTATGAGCAGAGTACCTCTTTTATCATAGCACATTGTCAAATCAGCATTTTGAACAATGTGTAGTCTCATATTGGAGTGTAGAAAGTGGACATTTATAAAATTGCTGCTCTACAGTTGTTTCCCAGAAACCTGAGGTTGTGATGATTGACAATATTTAATCCAGCATATATAGACGAAAAAACTCAGTTACTGCTATACAATGCCTCATACAAAATTGTCTAAACAGAGTAATGCTTGTATTTTATCATGCCCGTCGTGGTTTTCATAATCCATATTCTACTTGATCTTTTCCATATCCTTGGACAGCCAATTTACGGATCCAGTGGCCTCTTGTCTTATTTTTCACTCTCGTTCTCCGTTGTCCACTAGAATTAGCATTCCTTGTCCATTTTGTCACTTGTCTTTGAAAGTTATTTCATATCTGATACGATAATTAATTGACCAGTTACATCATGCCTGCTAAAGTTTTCATGCCGCAATACATCATTGTCAGTAGATTATTGTTACTTGGGTTTATAAGTACATCTCACCCAAACAAAGCTGAGCTTCACTTAACCTACACTTAATACACGCACGTGTTTCGAGCTCTAGTATTCATAATTTGTCCAGGAAAAACAAAAATGTTCACTTATGTGGAATTGGTTCTGGGTGGAAAAGCTGACAAAACTGTTAATAGAGAATGTTACTGTACCATGCCCCAGAAATCAGGCACTTGAAAGCAGAATGATTCGTCAAATTGTTTAGAGCACAATGGTATTAGAACCTGAAAAGCTTTAACTATAATAAGAAAACAAAAAGAAGTCTACACATTTGAGAATATTAGAACCTATGCTTCTAACAATAGTTTCCTTTAGAGAGGGGGCAGCAGCCAGATTTTGGAAACTCAGCAATTTCTATGAAAAACAAACCCTTACTTGTTGGTTTGATTGAACTACGGGGGCACACATTCATGTTGAAGGAAAGATGAAACCCAAAAGATGAAAAGGGCAAGCTAACCAACAAACAGTTTATTGTTTACATTCAAAATCAGTAGGAGTCATCGCCATACTTGCTCCTCATATTGTAATGGTCAAACTTTAGGTTGTCATAATCGACTGGCTTCACCTCAACAGGTTTTGGCTCCGGCCCACTTGATCCAAAAACTGCTTCTCCACTTTTATCGCGCTGACGATGTCTTGTTCTTTCTTTCTGGCTCTTGGACTTGCTGTAGGAAGGAGGAATCTCACCCGACCCATAGAATTCAGCATACTCTTGCCTTTTTGAAAACCGGTGCTTGGTTGATACTGAAGCATCCTTAAAACTGGCAGATTTGATCTTTGGTGGCTTCATGTCTGAATATTTTTCATTTGTGCTAGGAGTACGGATTTGATGTGTTTCAGATAAAGGAAAAGCTGACTTCTGACTTTGCACTGATGGGGGCTCAGCTTCGTCTTCAGGCATCCTGAGAGCATCCCTCAGTGGTGTCAGGTTCCCCTTGGAGCCAAAGGATCTGAAACGAGAGGGGACAAAGTAAAGGAGTATGCCACCAATTGCCTCAACTGCAAGCTTAGATAGATCAACAAGAAGTTGTCCAAAAGATGGCCATCCTGGATCCTCTTTCGTGCTCTCCACTATTGGAGTTGGTTTGTCTTTGCTTGACTGTTCTTTGAATTCACTCTGTTCATTATATTCACTGGCTGAAGGTTGTTGCTACACCAATACAAGGAGGACATTAAGCCAACAATGCAGTAAATAATTTGTTTGAGCCGCAATATACAAGATGCAATATATAAGATGCTTTGAGCTTCAAAGACTGGAGGAAATACAAGTTAAGAATACTATAACAGAATGAATGGCAATAATGCTAACTCCATTAGTTTACTTTTCTACAATAGATAGAAATTGTCCTAAAGCATATGCACAATTAAAACATGAATGACATTAATTTTAATAATGTCATAAATGCCACCAATTGCTCGATATAACTGTTATTGTTGGACTGGATCAAAGCACCTTAACTTTCTGTACAGTATACTTCTGTTATCAAAGAAATAAAAGTAAAATTAAAGAGTTAAGGTATATACCATCCTCAAGAAGAAAGAAGGTCCAAACCCCTGCTGAAGCACGCGGGTAGCATATCCAACCAAGACAGCCCCAACAACCATAAGGATATCTGCAAAATACCAGTCAACTTGTCAGTTAGCGTAGGATATTAATATCTGAAGTGGAACAAAAAAATTAAGTGATGATAACCTGGAGTTTATACATGATGATACAGACACCAGCAAAGATATTTAGAGATGAGAGAAAAGTATAGAGGTTATACTGAAAGAAAACAAGAATGTTGTTAACAACAGAAGGCAAAAAGCTATATCTTGATGAAATTTTGATTTCTGAATCTCTAAAATGGACACGGAATCAACATCTAAACTAAGTACAAAAAAGAACAAATTTGGACAAGGTCCTATTCAGCTTGCCTAATCTTTTCTCCCAAATAGCTAGGGTAGATTAACTTACGAAACCAGTAAATAAATTATTTCAAAATGAAGCCACAGATGCGTCCATTTATTATGCCTGTTAAGTAAGAGATAATATCCTGATCTTATGGCTGCAATCTTGATCTTGCTCCTACATCTAACAATAAATAAGCAACAAACATCAAATTTAGAACATGCCATGCTCTGCGGGAGCTCTGTTTTGATAGCTCATTTAAGTTCAATTATTCATGAAAGGTTCATCCATTCATGAAGATAGTTCTTTTAAGTATAAAAAATGAAACTGGTGTTCTTATAATAGTTGTCAAGGAAATAACACATGCTCATCCAAGAACTTTCCCCAATTCCAGCAGAAAAAGCAACCTGATCTGGCACCATTACACATTCATGCTAAATCCAACTTAATCACACGGGGCTAATAAGGTAGATCAACCTAAAAAAAGCAGAAAGATTTCAATATTACTGCTAAATTAGCTACTAAATATATGCTCAGGATTTAGCTACCTTGAATATATGTTTCATTATGATGATTCCTGAACAAGAAGGGTCCCTTGCATAAGCACTAGATATATAATTTTTCCAGATCTCTAAAGTTAACTTAATTTCCCTCAAACAGAGATAAAGGTACACCTCCAATGCTATTTAAACAACCTGTAGGAACTCCCACTCAAAGCCCAAAAGTAAAGAGTCAGATACTAAGGGGCAAGGCCAGAAGTTGATATATTAAAAAATAAACAAAAGAGCAAATAAAGTAGGCTTCACACCTGTGGGAGAAATGGAATTGTCCTGATATTCACAGTCATCTTCGTTGAGAGAGATTTGCCGAAGAGCTGCATTTCCTCTATCAACAACTAATAAGGAACAGGTGGGCCGAACATATACCACATCAAAATCATTTGAAAACTTTGCATCCTCACTGGGTCCATCTCTGTAACCCGCCACAGTTGATTTCCCTCCAGCAATGGTTGTCACACCTACAAACAATTTCAAAAATTAACGACCTTCTACCTCATAACGACCATCATTGTACCCTTTCACAATCAAATAAAGTTGTTCATCCCTAGAAAAGCTCCAAAATTTAATGTCCATATGTATAGTTTTCATACAAATTTGTTTTTATGAACTCTAACCCTATTCAAGTTCTAATACGATGTTATTTAATAAACTTTAACTTTAGTCACTATTTTAGTTTCACATTTGCAGACACATTTTTAACCTAGCATCTAATATACCTGCATCTCCAATCTTTCTGATTGCAAGATTCAAAGTATCAGCAACGTACAGGTTCCCTTTGTCATCCATGGTTACACCTTTGGGATGATTAAAACGAGCTTCACTTGGCTTTCCATCCACGTGCCCTGTGTAACCCTGAAATGAACCAGCAACCAATTTCCCCCGGCTATCTACAAAAGCAGAATTATAAAGAAGAACATAATCAACGAATCATCAAAGCTATTGTGGAAGCCAGATCATTTTAATTCAAAAGGGAACAGGTCACTTTTCATCTGTGAATTAGAGAGATTCAGTAAAAGGTACACCGTTGGCAATTATAACATATAATTTGGGGATAGATACACAATTAGAATCTTCATCTTTTTAAAAGTTGAAGAAAACATTCCCCTATTCTTTTGGTATTAAAATTGAGGGCTGTGACAGAGAGATAAATTAATATCTTGATCTGATGTTTTTGATCATTTGCTTTAGAAGAAAAGAAAAGAAAAAGTAAACCTCAATTAAACAAAGACAAAATGTTGCAATATAATAAAACTTATGCAGCATTTCTCTTTTAAGGCCCCAGACAAAGAAATGACACGAGTGCCATCATCACTGTTCATCCAACATTTTCTAGCAACAAAACAGAACAAAATTTTAACTTTTTTGCAAAGGAAAGTTGCAGAACTAACGTACATTGGGATAGTGGTGGAGTAATTTTTACAATCTTGCTATTAACTTCATCAACAGCAAATAGTTCGCCATCCTCAGAGACACGGATTTTGTAAGGAATCACTCCAATCTCATTTCCTTCAACAACTGTCTCGACCAAGTACCCATTTTCAAATTGAAGTACGTTCTCATCTGTAAAACAACAAGCCATGTAATGTATACAGTGTTTGATCACTTAAAAGAAATTATACAATGCGAACAAATGCTAAAACATTATGGAATGGACGAACTGACCTGATTGAGGTGCTTTGAATGATGACCTGGTTGTCCATTTAAGAAGAGAAGTCAAGTGTTTTATCAAAGGCCCTGAATATCAGAATTCATCCCAAAGAAAGGTTAGAGAAAAAACATTCCAATCAAGCAAAAAAATCAACTAAACAAAATACAATTATCCAGTTACACTAAAAGCAAAACGAGAAATATACAAATATGCTACATAAAGGATAGTGATTAAACACAAGTAATCAAACATATAAATTAAAGAGAACAAACACACCCATTAATGATATAGAACAAAACAACCCAAATCCATAACAAGTGAATATTGTGTCAGTAAACTGATAAAGCACAATTATTCACAATTTTTTTTTTTTTAAAAGTGAATGAACCCAAAATCAGCTTTTACCAAACACACCCCAAATAAAGAAAGATTTAACGAAAGCAGCACAAGTGAACATTACATTACACAAGGTTTCTTAGGATTTTGATAAAGTACAATCCATCAAGCTAAAAAGGTAAAATAAGATGAAAAAATAAGCATATCCGTTAAGCAAACAGATTTTAAAAGAATCCATAATCATTAAAGATAAGAGAAGAGCTAAATTACTACCAGCAGGAGCAGCATGAGCTTGTAATTGAAGAGTGAGTGCAATCAAAAGAGTTAAAGTGATGAAGAGACGGGTTTCTCTCATGGCTCTTTGAGCTAAGCAAAACCAAACTTAGAGAGAAACAGAGATCAGTACTGGTTTCTTTAGCTTGAGAATTTCAATAGAAAAATTACTTTTGTTTTTCTTTTGCATCAATGAGTTAGTAGTGAAACTCTGAAACTGGCATGAGCAGAGAAACTGAGAGAAATCAGAAACCATGTATTGCCAATGGAAGTGGGTCACTTGGTGTACTGGTTTAGCACCTGTTGAGCTGCTTTGGCAACAGTAGAGACCAGCTTTTTGCTTTCATTTTATTTTATTTTGTTTTTATTTTTTATTTTTTCTCTTTTCCGAAAAATAAATAATTGAAAATAAAAGCAGTGCTTTTATATTTACCCAAAAAGATAAAAAGTGAGTTTTTCAAGGAAAAATAAAATAATGTGGTGGAAAATAAAGTAAAATTTCTGAATAAATTGGTGGATAATTACATCTGGGTCCAACTAAAGTATCCAATTCAAAATATGAACCCCAGATTCATCAAAATGGCCGATAAGCCAATTCAAAGAATCCAACTCAAATTATCATACGTTCCGCACTTGACGCTACCAAACCTAGGTCAAACCTGCCGTCCGACTCTTTAATTTTCCACGTCACTTTCTCTATCTTACGTGTCGATCTTTCGTTGGACACAACCTCGTGTTCACATAGCCACGTTTCCGCCTATATAAAGCCACAAACCGAAGACCTAATCCATTAATTGTTTCAGATTTATTTCGTTACTCTCGCGTTTTCCATCCGGTTGTCTGATCCGCGAGTTCGTACGGTTAGTTTTTAACTATAGATCTGGATATTGGTTTTGCTGATGAATCTGTTGGTGTTCTTGGATGTGAATTTACTGATCCTGTTAATTTCCAGCTCCGTTCTATTTGATTTAAGATGAAAGTGGTGATTGATTTAATTTTTAGATCTGGAACTGAAATCTTAGATTTGTATTTTGCTTTCTCGGCAGCCAAACAGATTTTTTGATTAATCTGATGCTTGTATCCACAGATCTGTTTGTGTATGTATGCGAGAGCTCGTATATACTTATGCATGCATTTGTCTATGTACAATATTGTTATGTGTGCGTGTTTGGCGAATTATTTATTTACTTAATAGACATCCATAAAATCTTTTCAGTTTATGAATATTTTGCTGCACTACTTATTTCGTTTGTTATTGCACGTTAACCAAAGTTATATTTAACGTTATGAAAGAACTCAAAGTTGTATTTACGTTATAAATTAGAAGCAGTTATGATTCGTTGATTAATAATTATCTTGATATCTTACGAACTTTTTTACATCAAGGCTAAATAGTTAAAATTATCTTGATATATTCCAATTTTTTTTTAGTTTGAGACTAAATAGTTAAATCACGGGAAGTGGTTACTAGGTAGCCTTAACATAGTTTATTTTATCAACTTTCTAGTTTGCATTGTTGAGACCTCATGAGATATTCTTTTTGTTGCTTTCGATGGAAAAGGTTTTAAATTATGCCAATTTAATGTTTAAATTTATAAAAAAATAGTTCATTACTTCGAAAACATTATTACATGGCTTCCCTGATTGTGTGGCCATTGACAATTGGGGATTCTGTTAATAGTTGTGGAGCATATAACACATTAAAAAGCATATGATTTCGCTGTCATTTAGCAGCCTATAGAGTATTTATACCATTCATTGGAGAGCTAGTGTTCTCTAGCAACATTTGCTTCTAAAGTTTTCATGGTAGATCCTGGACAATTTTCTCATGTTGTTTGTTTTTATTTGTTTACAAATGTTGGTGCAGTTTAGTTGGTCTAATCCGGGGCAAATAAAATGGGAGGTGGGTTCAGAGTGCTCCATCTTGTCAGGCCTTTCCTTTCGTTTCTCCCTGAAGTTCAGAGTGCTGACAGGAAAGTTCCTTTCAGAGAGAAGGTTATATACACTGTGATCTCTCTATTCATATTCCTGGTATGCAGTCAGCTCCCACTTTATGGTATACACTCAACAACCGGTGCGGATCCATTCTATTGGATGCGTGTTATTCTTGCTTCAAACCGTGGGACTGTCATGGAGCTTGGTATCACCCCAATTGTGACATCTGGACTGGTGATGCAACTACTTGCTGGGTCAAAGATCATTGAAGTGGACAATAATGTACGCGAAGATCGTGCCCTCCTGTAAGTAGTCTTTCCATGCTGAGTTAACATAGGTTTCTGGCTTACTATGAGCCATGCATGGTACTATTTTTCATTGGCTGATAGATTCGTCTAATCTATTTTTGCTGTCTGTTACAGTTTGTCTATGTTAGAGCATTAATTACTTTCTTTACGCTGGTCTTTTAGTGTTGCTGTGGTCATTTGATGTCATTTCTTGGCGGCTTTGATTATATCAAGTGCTTCCTGCACTTCTATTTGAATGTCTCTGCTGTCTCTGTTTTGGGGTTGCTCATACAATGTTAGTACATTTCTTATTAAAACAAAGTTCAATGTTTCTTATCTAATGTGTATGCATGTTCTGAACTCTGACTGAAAATTGTTTTTAATTTACAACTGCTCCTCATCAATGTGGATTTAATTATATGTAATCATTGCAGTCCTTTTAATGCATGTTTGAAAAATGATTATGCTTAATTTCTTATGGTGATTGTTTCTTCCTTCCAGAAATGGCGCACAGAAGTTGTTGGGCATCCTCATAGCTGTCGGTGAAGCAGTTGCCTATGTTCTCTCTGGGATGTATGGTAGCGTTGGCCAACTTGGAGTTGGAAATGCCATTCTTATTATCATTCAACTATGCTTTGCTGGTATAATTGTCATCTGTTTGGATGAACTTCTCCAAAAGGGATATGGTCTTGGCTCTGGTATCTCCCTCTTCATAGCAACAAATATCTGGTGAGCTCTTAGTCCACCTTTTATTGGACCACCCAGTGAAGAATTTAATTGTCTTGTGGCTGGAATATGTTAACATTGTAGTTTTTATGGATACTCAATTAATATATGGTATATTAGTTTGAATACTTATGTAGGTTTCACCATTTCTTTGCAGTGAAAACATCATCTGGAAAGCATTTAGTCCCACAACCATCAACAGTGGACGGGGAGCTGAATTTGAAGGTGCTGTTATTGCTTTGTTCCATCTGCTGATAACTCGGACAGATAAAGTTCGTGCTCTTCGTGAAGCCTTTTACCGGCAGAATCTTCCGAATGTGACAAACTTACTTGCTACTGTGTTGATCTTCCTAATTGTCATCTATTTCCAAGGGTTCCGCGTTGTTCTGCCTGTGAGGTCAAAGAATGCCCGTGGGCAGCAGGGTTCATATCCAATCAAATTGTTCTACACCTCTAACATGCCCATCATTTTGCAGTCTGCCCTTGTTTCCAACCTCTACTTCATCTCCCAGGTAATGGGAGTTGATTGGTCATATGGGCTGTTTAAAGTCAAAGTTCTTTTGCTTTTTGCTTCATCAAACTAAATCTAATATCTTGTGCCCATACAGTTGCTATACAGGAGGTACAGCAATAACTTTTTTGTGAATCTTTTGGGTAAGTGGAAGGAATCTGAATATTCTGGCGGTCAATTCGTCCCTGTGGGTGGAATTGCATACTATATCACTGCTCCATCCAGGTAATAAAGACTTTCTTATTTTGTTGGCCTGCATTTGCATTTGAAGTTTGAATTTACTCGTATTCTTTCCTGCTCTGTTTTATGATAACGAGAATGCTTCTCTGATTTGCTGTGTGTACTTTGCAGCTTAGCTGATATGGCAGCTAATCCCTTCCATGCACTTTTCTATCTAGTGTTTATGTTGTCCGCATGCGCACTATTTTCGAAAACTTGGATTGAAGTTTCGGGATCATCTGCTAAAGATGTGGCCAAGCAGCTAAAGGTATGTGACTTATTATTGTGAACCAGGAGAAAATAACCAGTTGTTGCATACCCTTCTTTTGGTGATGTTTGATTGTTGCCATTTTTTTGTTTGTTAATTCCTTGTGTTTTTGCAGCTATATAACTTGTTGGAAATTAGATTGGACAGAAATTGGAATTCTTTTGCTTCTCTTTTGTTACTTCAATTCAAATTTCAGAAATTGTATTTTTGGTTGATTGGGTTAAGGTCTAGCTGTGCATGCTGGAATCATCTATTGGTTTCAACCTTGAGTTGGGCATACCAATTTAGAGCAACCAGACTTACTTGATCCATCTTGATTAATGCTGTGCTCTGATGCTTTCTTTCATGTCAATCTGATGTGTTTTGCATTTCTTTTCGGTCCATGAATGGCAAAAAATTGGCCATTGGGCTCCTAACGGAGTCATGTGGAATATGGCCAGTTGGAGTGTAACCAAGTTCCTTGAATTTAAAGTAAAGAAATTGAGGTGTGTCAATCAAAACTGTTTTTACATTTTTCATATTGTTCTCTGGATGACAAAATTGCCTCCTGGTCCTCCTGCCTTAGTATACCCCAATTCCAATAATGAACTTGATTTGTTTGGGGACATGAATAGATAGGATAAATGCACAAAGCAAAAAGTAGGGACAGACTGAGGCAGGGAGTAGTTCAAGGATTTTCAGAACAGTAGTTAACCAAGCCATGGATAAATTCCAACAGATAATTTCCCTATTTGATATGAACATTGGGTAATGTAATGGAACTGCAGCAAATGGAGCTAATTAATGCTACCATGAAAACTTGAGTTTGCTGGTTGTACAAGTCCTTAACTTAATTGTGCTTTCTGTCTGCTGTTTTGTCCCCACATTATCTGCTAAGTAAATATCAGGCACGTTCTGCTGAGTTAATATCAGGCGCATTAAGTGGTACAATGTTTCTCTTTCTTTTTTTTTTTATTCAGGAACAACAAATGGTTATGCCTGGACATAGGGAGGCTAGCTTACAGAAAGAGCTGAACCGCTACATTCCCACAGCTGCAGCATTTGGCGGCATGTGCATTGGTGCACTAACAGTATTGGCAGATTTCATGGGGGCAATTGGTTCAGGAACTGGAATTCTGCTTGCAGTCACCATTATTTATCAGTACTTCGAGACCTTTGAGAAGGAGAGAGCCAGTGAGCTTGGGTTCTTTGGTTTTTAAGGTTATCCCCCTCAGTTCTGTGCTGAGCCAATTGCTGGTGTCCATGAGCTTCCTGCTATATTTTTGGAGAGCCGAGAGATGTATCTGGGCCTTTTAACAGAGAAGAAATTCAAGTTAGAATTTAGATTTGATGGTTGTAATTCTCTCTCCTTGGATGAAGAAGCACAAATGTGCCAAACACAAAGCTCAACTCTCTTAGATCCTGCGGATCTTTAATCTAGAAATATTACCTGATGAATTTTTACGTAAAACATGATGAAAACAGACTAGGGAATTTGTTTCTATGTTTATTTAGTTTTAATTATATATATACATATAAAATTTTCAATTATTTATTTGTTGGTTATTTACCATCATTTAGCAAATACATAATTCATCTTCAGGCTTACATTCTCTGTTTATTACAGGAACATTCGCTTTCAGTCATTGACTTTGGCCTCAAGATTTGGAAACATTAATTAAATGATAGTACTAAATTCGTGGTAATAGAATATTTGATGCCTGTCCATGGACTCGTCTTATACAAGTTGTAATAGTTGTATCAAATGTTGCTGAGCAGATTCTAGCTGTTACTGATCTGGTGCTTCTTGTCAACCCATGAGTCCGTGAATGGTATTTATTTGATTAAATGGTTGGTTGGGGATGGATACTTATTAAAAATAATTACAGCAAATTCTCATCATAGATTATTATTATTATACGATTGTATGGTACGAATGCTTATATTGTTAATCAATTTTATTGTCTTCAACTTGTTTTGGATTGTTGTATAACAGTGTAGTTTCAATGTACATAGGATGCTCTTCTGCTCTTAGATGGGACAACGGCGGTGCGTACTCAACTGGGCTCATTAACAAATTTGAAAGAAATAAAAAAGCTGGTAATCCCAATTACTAGCTCTTTACCTCCAAGTAGTCTAATCATATCGTCCCTTTCCTATTAGTTGAGGCCATGTTCATGCGGCGTTCTCCAAAATGGCCTCATAAGGACTGCAAAAGGAGAAGCTAGCAGCATTGTTTGCATGGTTGACCTATCTTATCTCTTGTCTGACTCACCATGAATAATGTTATAATTATTCTCCTCATTCTCTTTATCGCTCTCATTTTGCTTTAGAAATTCTCAATTCATGTTTACAGACATCGCAAACATGTTGCAAGCAGAGCGGGTATCATCTGGATGCAAATGCTGTTAAAATTTACTTTCTGATATACACTTAAAAGCCCTTTTGAACATCTTAGCTTATGGAAAGACCTTACACCTTTCATGCCTAAAGTGAATTCCGATATATCCACTGCAAATAAAAACTACCTTAGTTCTAACACGATTTCAGTAGGAGCTTTATAATAATTTTGTTTCATTGATTAATAGGAAAATAAGGCATGGAACATGTTACATGAAGGTATGAAAACCCATACATGGATTAAATTAGTGGCAGTTGAGGCTTCCTAATTCTAGATTAACTTAATATAAACATCCTTTTCTCAGGTGCACAAACCATTACTCAACTAATCATGGGCATTGATTGTTGGATAGAAACAAAATTTGGGCTCATTATTATCTTAACTAACTAACTAACTAGCTAACAATATTCCTATGGATTATTAGATTCTTGGAATGAGCTCTGTTGGTAGCTTTGGTTGTTTATGAAACTATTTTTAATCCCATTTCAATGGATTTATAAAAAAAAAAAACCATGAAAAATACATTACACCAAACTGATTTTACATACAAATCGAATACATTATTAGGCTTAAATTTGTAGGGCCCCTTATCGAAGTGAAAGATATTTGCTTGTTCCTTGTCGTGCCACACCCACATACAAAGTGGGTATTGTTTGCTTTCTCTTATTAACTATCAAACATTAACATGTCCTATTCTTCACGTCTTAAAGCACGCTTTAGCTAAGGAAGCTAAGGGAACTATGATTAAGACATTAATTTTGCTTGTTATCATCCTTAGCCCGATTATAAAATGCTATCATGTTCTTTTATTTGATCTTATAAGAATTTCCTTTGAAATAAAATAAAAATTACAAAAATATAAATTATTTTAAACCTTTAAATTAGGAGTTTGATTATGGTATTTATTCTTTTTTTTTTTAAATTTTTTAAAAAATTATTTTATTTATTTTTAAATATTATTTATTATATATTTTAAATTTTTTATTAAATATTTTAAATATTATTTAATATTTATTATATATTTTTTAATATATATATATTTGTTTTAAATTTAAGTTTCATGAACAATTTTTTAATTACAATGTTATCCATGAAAAAAGGTTAGCCACGGAGAAAGTAGCCAGGTCCCTGAATTACGTAATAATCAGCCTCAGATGGGACCCGATAACATTCACGTGTGCCACATTAACCTCACACGTGTCTCATCTTTCCCACACAAAACACACTCTTTTACGTTCAGATACAGACCAGCCATTGATATGTGCGGACACCCTGACATTTTCAACTCAATACCCAAATAACCCCTACTCAACACCAAATTATTCACCAAATCTTTGCAATATCCTCAAAAGTGAAGGGTAAAACCGTAACCCCGGCCCAGACTAATATTTGTTAGTCCCAATGCTCCCACGTCGTAACGCGTCCTTTTTCGTCATTTCGTCACTTGTTTGAGCTCTGTTCTTCTCTATCCTCCAGTCCTTGCTTTTATTCTCTTTCCTCTTTTCTCTCTCTAAATCAATAGAGAAAAAGAAAAAATCAGAAACCCGTCCCGTCTCTGCTTTAGAAGATCAAGTTCTGATCAAGAATTATAAAGGCCAAAGAATTATAAACCTACTGTAGTTCCTGTAGAGAGGTCACAGCAGAGATTACAGAGAATTTTAGAGGAAGGCTTTCTTCTATGCGAGGTAAGTTTACAACGAAGTCCAGAAACTTCGTCTCTTTATGTTTATTAATTTGTTGTGATTGATTTTTTTTCCGCCATTATTGAATACGGAAGGTTCACAGTTGATGATTCGAATAATGTAAAAGCGCTCATACATCAATTATCTGTTCTCTGTTTACATCTTTTCAGCAAATAAGGGATTTCTCAGGGTTTTAGGTTGCTATCGCTTCTTTATTTTCCCATTTCGCATTGCTTTCAGCTTTTTTTGTGATTCTCTGCCGGGACAGTTTTGGCTGACGAGACTAATGTAAATCTATGTTTCGAGGTTCCTTCACTGTTTTCGCTTTTCACGTTTTCCGGTTTTGATTTTGGTTTTGAGTGGTTTTGGCATTGTTTTTGTGGTTGTGATTGTAGTCGCAGGGGTGCAGGCCGGTTCAGAGTTCGCTATTGAATTGCTGTTGCGGTGTTTCCGTTGCTGGTGTTTTCTTCAGATTGACGTTATCATGGAGTAAATATATTAAGCGCTTTTCGAGATTTCCGGTGATTTTAAAGGTAATCATAATCTCTATTCTGTTCTATTATAGTCTAGTATCATAGTAAAGGTCCATTTGAAAAAAGTGGTAATTTTTTAAATTTATTTGGTTATTTTGGTAAATTATAGGGGCCAGTTTGATAATTGCCCATAAATATCTACCCAAAATTGCTGGTATTTTACTATCGTCCATGGGAAGCAGCTGATGAGCAGATTTTTATCTTGTCGTCAATGGAAAATCTTGATCAATGCCTGGTTATTATGGGCCCCATAATCAGTGATGGTGATAATTGCTGGTGTAGATGTTGACTTTACTTCCCCATAGAAAATAAATATTCATGAATTTCAACTTTTTAATATCAATTTCTCAAGCCATTACGTTGGCTAAATTTTGTCCGTCGGATTAGAAATGGTTATTCGATCAATGAAGGCTCGCATCCCTATAAATTTATATTCAAGGCCAGAACCCTGAGAGGCCTTTTGAAAGCTTCTGAGTGAAAGGACAATTTTTTATTCTGAGTAATACTCGATTGGGTCCACGTGATTATTCTGGCCATGTATTCAAATGTCGCGGTGAATTATCATTTCTGCTTTCACTGTAGCTCTATTGTCCCAGTCCAAACCTTCCCAGATTCCGTTTCTCTTCAACTTCAGATGGAGGCTCCAATTGTCACAAGTGGGATTGCGCTTTGTGGTGTTTTTTAGATGGGTTTTATGTATTTTAAAACATAAGAATAGTGCTTATGGATTGTTAATTTTATAAAAGTTTGAGAAGGTCAATAAATAAGTGCACGTCTGTCCCCCGCAATTGAGAGGTACATTTAATTTTTAATAGATGGTTGGTGTAAGCTTAAGATTATTGAATTGATCGGTGGGAGTATTTTGACCCCAAGTAATAATACGACAGAGAAGAATAGTATAAGATTGAATTTGAATACATTTGTTTGGCTAGTTGTTAAATTCCTTAAAATTCTTTCTCTGCCCGCTTGATTGTTAGAACCCAGATGCATGCGTAGTATTATAGACAAGCAGCAGCCCTTGGAACATCCAACCTAAAGGTGGCCTTTGAGCGCGTTCTTGAAATTATCTCTCCAGCTAGCTGCTGCTGCTGCTTCTCCTTCTGTTCATCTTTTTCTTTTTGCCTTGTTAAAGTAGGCCCCTTTCTTGCTCCGTCAAGGAAAGCAAATCGGAAACTCTCAAAAGCACGAGAGACCCAAAACAAATAGATATACTAATGGTCCTTTAGTGGCCGTGGCCTCCTCGGTCTAAGTGCTAAAGCATGTTGCTTTTTTCTTTCCTTCAACACGCTCATCATCATCATCATAACCCGAAATCTTTGCCGTTTTCTTTTGCATTTTTTGATTTGGGATCACTTAAAAAACTTTAGTTTGCTACTTTACTTGCATCATCAGCTTCATTATTTTGTAGTTTTTCTGCAGATGGATTCAGTTAAACCGTCAGCCGTGACTCCGGCGAAGAGTAAACTGGCTCGCACTTTTGCTAAAGTGCTTCACATTCGAGCTGTCACCGGCGTTGCTCCGGTTGATGGTGTTCAGAAAGTTCAGAATGTTAAGCCTCAAGAAATGGTGATGGAAGATCTGAGTACAGTTAAACCTAAAGGTAGTTGGTCTCAGCTATTCGGCAAGGATGATGAACAGCTTGAATACAGAGTGGCTTTGGAAGCTGTTCTTGCTAAATTGTTTGCTACCATTTCATCGATTAAAGCATCGTATGTTCAGTTACAGTATGCCCAGTCTCCTTATGATGCCGAAGGTATTCAATCTGCTGACCGATTGATAATTTCAGAGATGAAGAATTTGTCAGAGTTAAAGCAGTGTTACTTGAAGAAGCAGTTTGATTTTTCACCAGAGAAAACAATGATTTCAGCTGAAATTCAGGAGCTGAAGTCTCTTCTGAAGACATATGAAATCATGGGGAAAAAATTGGAATCTCAATTGAAGCTCAAGGATTCTGAAATCATATTTCTTGAGGAGAAATTAGAGGAATCCAATAAGCAGAACAAATTACTGGAAAAGAGATTCAATCAAAGTGGTCAATTGTTTGTGCTTGACAATCTTCACCTATCAGGCTTAAGTCCTAGCCATTTCCTCACGGTTCTTCGACACACAGTTAAATCCATCAGAAGCTTTGTCAGGCTGATGATTGATGAGATGAAATCTGCTGGTTGGGATATTGACGCCGCAGCCAGTTCAATCCAACCAGGCGTGGTGTATTACAAAGCTGATCATAAATGTTTTGCATTTGAATCCTTTGTTTGCAGGGAAATGTTCGACGCTTTTCATTACCCCAACTACTCGTCCCCAAATGAGTCGTTGCCGGAGAAAAAGAAACAGCAACAGCAACAGCTCTTCTTCGATAGATTCACAGAACTAAAATCTGTCAAAACAAAGGAATACCTTTCCCGGAAGCCTAAATCAACATTCGCGAAATTTTGCCGTGCCAAATACTTGCAAGTGATTCACCCCAAGATGGAATCATCGTTGTTCGGCAATCTATGTCAGAGAAACCTAGTCAATTCTGGTGAATTTCCAGACACTTCATTCTTCAGCTCATTTGCAGAAATGGCAAAACGGGTTTGGCTTCTCCATTGCTTAGCCTTTTCTTTCCAGCCTGAAGCCTCAATCTTTCAAGTAACAAAAGGGTGCAGATTTTCAGAAGTTTACATGGAAACCGTGGCAGATGAAGCATTCCTTTCATTACAAAATTCCCAGGAATCATCAGACCCTCGAGTAGCTTTCACAATTTTTCCAGGTTTCAGAATTGGTAAAACTGTTCTACAGTGCCAGGTTTATCTCTCCCAGCTCCAAAACAATTGACAAACCATTTCAACGCTCACGAGCTACCGGACCCACAACATGAAAGATTGATTGATCTGGAAGCCACTGTCAGATAATTTTTCATTTTCAGTCAAAATTAAGATCAGACAAATGGTTATGCCTGGTCGATGAATGTGTTGTGGGGACTATGAACAATGTTCCATGGGATTTGTCTCTTTGTTAATGTGAAAACGCGTAGTAGTAGTAGAAAGTTGAATCATGTTTAGTTCTTTATGAATTAATATTTTATTAAGAGGACAGGACAGCCTGCCAATTTTGTTAATATTAGGCCAATGACACAGGCATGTTAGCTGTTTTCCATCATTAGATTATTTATTTGGTGGTTTTTTTTTTTAATTTTCTGATGTACATAATTAATATTATACGTATAATAATTGTGTAGTATCCTGTGTTCATAGTCTTGTACATGTTTATATGTCCGGATGCTTTGCCATGATGGTTATTGATTTATTAATTAATTTAGTACATCTCCTACTCTGTCTCTGTCGGTAGATCATGAATATTGCTTTCTAAAAAGAGAACTTTAAGCTGGGATTTTAATAATAATGTATTTCCTTAAAATGGACAGAATCTGCATTATTTGTAATTATTTAATAAAAAATATTATTATAAATTAATTAAAAAAATTATTGTAATATTAAATAAAATTTTAATATTTTTTGTAATTAATTTTTTTTAATTTTTTATAATTTATTTTTTAAAAAAATTATAAAATATTTTTTTAAAAAGAAAAAAAATAGAAGTTGTTCAAAATCTACTGGGAATGGGACCTTCATCCATCAAAATAGAAGAAGAAAAAAAAAAGTAGTGGTTGTAGATTGGACAGTTCGTGGACTTAAAATTCGGAAGCAGTAAACAAAATGTAACCTATCCTTTTCAATATTTTTAATAATAATTTGTAGTCCTTTTATTTTTCTTCATGATCAAATCAACCACGTTTCTATGCTCTTGGTAGCTACAAATTGGTTTTCTTCATCTCCGGCTTGCTCCAGGAAATTATGTTTCATAAAAACTATGCTGTTTGGTCATCTTTTCTATCCCACGTGTTAGACTGAGGGGATGTTTAGATTTTTAAATAATTAATTTGTAAAATAAGGAGCTGCAGTCTGTGACAGGTTCCAAATTCATTAAACCCTCCAAGACCTTGACTAAAATTGATGCAGAAGGTCTTCTATGCAACTGTTTCTGTAAGCATGAAATGGCAATCTGGATCATCTTCACTGCATCTTCTTTGCCTGAAGTGAATGATGTTGGGATTGCAGTGATCATGCGGATATTCTGATCCTTTGGCAATTTGGATAATGCGCTTGATTCTGAGGGAAAATCTATTTGTCCAGGGACCCATTGCACATGTACTCATAAACTAAAAGTCTGTCTGATTTTTCAGCACAATAACCAACAAGTTTTACCAGATTGAATTGGTGAATAATGCCGATTTGTCTGAACTTCTGACAGGAATTCTTAGTTGCCTGGGTTCACTTCAGAACCTAAGCGTTTCACTACAATTTTCGTGCCATTATCCAAAATACCTTGGAAAACAGACCCAAATTCTCCGCGATCATGCCTGACCCGAAATTCCTATGTAGCAGTAGCAGATATTAAATCTTCGATAGAGAACTTCTGCACAATGTTAGTTACCTGAACAAAAGATTCTTCAAAGGAGTTACCTCTCATTTGTCCCCTGGCATTTCTATTATTTCTCCAATATCTCGCATAAAAATAGCATGCTCTGGGAACGAATACCAGAACGGACGAAACGGCCAGCATGATCAGCAGTAGAAACAGAGACAATTTCTTTTTATGGGATGGGTTTTTTACCTTGATGAATCCTCAGACAATAATTTTCTGTGGGTAAAGAACAATTGCCAATTGACTGGCTGCTTTCATATTAGAAAAAGTCAAGCTTTGCAACAACAATTTTGCAAGCATTCCAATTTGCATCTCTCTACACCTGTATTAACAAGACGAGAGACAAATCCGAACCTTCCGAATGAATTGATATGATATTATTAGATCTACAAATTGTTGTTGTGAGGTGATATTACAATTAATATTGATTGATGTTGGTCGATGTTAATAGTCTTAAATAGTATTATCGTTTAGACAGAATAGCCAGAAAGTTAAATTTCTCTTCGACTTAACAACACTACTCCAGACAGTCAAAGGTTTCATTAATTTGCACTGATTTTTGTTCCTAAAATTACACAAAACTCATTTTCAGTGGTCAAGAAGGCAAAAGTGACTGATTAAGACCACTATTAGTAGTCTTGATCGATTTCATCAGTTTGTTGATGATCGTATATTGGTTGGATATAGTTCTGAATTTGTAAGTCGTTAAACCCACCAAACAAAGACCGAAATATAATAAATACAAACGGAGGTTTAAATTCTGTCCTTGCCTAGTTTCTTCACCTGGGAAAATTAAGAAAATCCATAGACATACGAGTGAGTGACTACTTGAAAGAGACAAGGTTATGGCTTGTATCAATGGAGAAAGAAGATGCTGTTTTGCCCTAAAAACGAGCGCAGAGATGCGGAAATTCGTTGTCACCGACGGGATAATATATCTTTCAAAGGCAGCAGCAAAACCTCTGACATGCATTGTAGACCACGTAACAATCCTTTCCAATATGATAATGGGAAAGATAATCAGCCAACATCAAGTGTCATTCGATATCTTTTATAATAAATACTTTTTATAATGCATACGGACGGCATGCTGGAAATAACCGGCTGCCTTACACAATGCAGAAATTTAATAATACAGTAGCGGACATTTCCCATAATAACAACTTATCTGAGTGACAGACTCTTGTTTGTGACGAACTGATCAAAGAATGTCTTATTGATCCGCGGTACATACGTAATTCTATTATGGCATCGGAGAATCTTGCCGGAGGGAGCTAAGAATGCAAAAATTGCATCATATATGCGTAGTTAGATACTCATCCTCCCCAAGTCTTCCGATATTTGATACTAGGAATCTTCCTTTCACGCAACGTGCTTTGTATACACATCAAGACAGACCTTAGAATATCACAACAGCAGTTTCCGTTTGTAAATATCAGATCAAACGGCCGAATGTTTTGGAGAGGTTTGTTCCTCCTAAAGGATAAAAGCTTTACCTTTGCCGCCTACTATCCAACCACACAAGAGTCCAAGAAAGCAAAGGAGCAAAGACAATCGGCCATTAGTTTGTTGTTGTTACCCTCTTCCTCTCTTGAGCTGAAACCAGGAAATACATTATACCGATGGGGGAAAATGCTGGCAGAGGAAAACAAGGCGTGGCTAATCTAAAATATGTACGTGTATTTGCAGGATTAATGATCTTCCTTAACCTCAATATCACTAATGCCACTCTTACAAGCCGGGCAACAGCAGAGTTAAATACTTCATGGCTAAACAACCAACTTTCTGCAAAAGTGAGTTACAAGTTCACTGATGGCACTGAAGCCAGAATCATCCTCGAACGTTACAGAAATGGCTGCCCAAACTTTGGTTTTGCCTTTTTGAGAAATTTGACAGATGAGGTCTTCTATCTTGTGATGATCAGATTCTTAGGAAACACAAGTTCTTCCCTTGAACATCATAATTTTCCACCAGTTATTCTCTGGTCTGCCAATGGAAATTCTCCCGTCAAAGAGAATGCCAAACTTGAATTAACCGCTCAGGGAGATCTGATCCTGACAGACGTAGATGGTCATTGGGTTTGGTCTACTTTTACCTCTGGCAGAAACCTTACACGCATGACTTTGGACGGCAATGGAAACTTGAAACTTTATGATGCCAAGAGTAGAGCGCTTTGGCAATCCTTTCTTCACCCAACAAACACATGGCTCCCGGGACAGAGATTGCCTATCCACAAAAAGTTGACTTCTACCGTTTCAACTTCCAATCTGTCTGCAGGCAAGTTCTTCCTTACTCTATCTCCTGGAGCAATTCGAGTTTTTTTCAATCTGAGTACTGCACAAATATATCAAACCATTCCATATGGAAAAAAGTTTCCATATGGAATGGTATTCCATCACTCTGACAATCATGTAACTTACACGACAGAGGGCAGAAGCTTTCACTACATGAGGCTGGAATCAAATGGAAAACTCAAAGTTTATGAACTTGCCAAGGGAAATACAGAAAATACTGATATCTCCAGAGATGAATATTACGGGAACTGTATTTACCCTACTTATTGTGGCAAATATGGAGTCTGCTCTGATGATGAATGCAGTTGTCCTGGAGCAAGCAGTAGAAAGTCAAGATATTTTAAGCAGTTAAATGATACGGAGAATGGATTTTCATGTGCAGAAGTTACTCGTTTGTCATCCCAAGACATACAGCTTCAAACATTTTTAGAGCTTGAAAGTGTTACTTACTTTAACTTTGTCCCCCATCATACCAATGTAGATGCAGAAAGCTGCAAAAGTGCATGCCTGAGCAACTACTCTTGCAAAGCTGTCTTGTTCAGATACCAAGGCAACCTCTCAACAGGCAATTGTTCTCTACCAACAGAACTTTATTCTCTGAGAAAAAGTATCAAAACAGTTTCCCATTATAAAGCATTAACATTCATCAAGGTACAAATGCCATCAGATCAAAGAAAATCGCCTCTGTTTTTCTTGCTGGTATTTTCTGTTGCTGTCTTCCTAATTTTCATTATTGGAGCATGTATTTACTTTTACATGAGACAGCAGAAAGGCAAAACGGTCAAGGAACAAAGTAGAGACAACTCTATTGATGAATCTTCAGTTTATGTCCCCAACCATTTGAGGAAGTTCTCTTTAGAAGTCATGAAATCTGCCACACGGAACTTTCAGATTAGGCTTGGTCGAGGAGGATTTGGGTGTGTTTTTGAAGGATTTCTTGATGATGGCACTAAAGTTGCAGTGAAGCGCTTATATTCCGGTGAGAACCAAGGCAAGAAAGAATTTCTGTCTGAGGTTGAGACGATAGGCAACATTCACCATTTTAATCTGGTAAGACTTCTTGGTTATTGTGCTGAAAGATCAAACAGAATTTTAGTTTATGAGTACATGTGCAATGGATCTCTGGATAAATGGATTTTCCATCAAAACCGGGCTCAAAATCTTGCTTGGGAAACAAGGAAGAAAATAATTGTTCAAGTAGCCAAGGGACTAGAGTATTTGCATGGTTACTGCAATCCAAATATCATTCATTTTGACATCAAACCTCAAAATATCCTTCTGGATAAAGATTTCAATGTCAAGATTTCAGATTTTGGATTGGCTAGATTGATTAACAATGATCAATCGCATGTGTTGACAATGCCAAAGGGAACTCCAGGATACATAGCTCCTGAGTTGATTAGAGGGAACAATATCACTCCAAAAGTTGACATTTACAGCTTTGGAGTTGTAATCTTAGAAATCATATGTGGCAGGAAAAGTTCTAACCCTGGATATGGTGACTATTTAATTGATACTGTGAAGATCAAAGCAGAAGTAGATCAACTCTCTGATCTAGTTGATAAACAAAGTGAGGATATGCAAAGACACAAAGAAGATGCAGAGAAAATGATCCGGATT
This sequence comes from Khaya senegalensis, assembly GCA_032402905.1. Classification (NCBI taxonomy): domain Eukaryota; kingdom Viridiplantae; phylum Streptophyta; class Magnoliopsida; order Sapindales; family Meliaceae; genus Khaya; species Khaya senegalensis. The sequence continues at coordinate 10,711,826 of CP135552.1, read as the reverse complement.
GGCATTTCATGCTTACAAACAAATTTGTACAGGAGGCCTTCAGCATCAATGCTGGTCAAGGTCTTGGAGGGTTTGACAAATTTGGAACCTGTTACTGACTATAGCTTCCTAAATTTTTTCCACAAGGAAACGGAAACACCCCAAGAGGCCAACCCAATTAATTCATCTCCTGTCATGGCATCAACGCTATCAGGACCTAGATGATCTGTGTTGGTAAGTTTGTATTTATTTTTGTATATAAGGTTATCTCTTCATCTGCAATCAGAATAATTAAGTGGCTCCCAGGTATCCGCTATGCACTCACCATGCTCTGCTCTTCTTGTAAAATAATATTTTTCTGAACCTTACAATAAAATTTCTGTTTATGCCCGATAGAATCAATCTTGCATTTTCACTCTTCTAGTTCTAAACAAGTATGGTGCTTCAACTTGATCCAATGCCCATACATCCAAGGATTGATGATGGTGATTTTGGCATCAATTCTTCGAGTCAATTAAGACTCACGATATTCTCCACCATAATTTTGCACTCACAAACTTAAAGAACTTGAGTTTCAATCTTCAATCAATCCCTAATGATTGTTTCCTAAATAAGATCACAGATCCTTTCTTTTTCTCAACACCTATAAACTCCCTTATTCTCACACATGCAAACTCATTACCAGAGAAAATAGAACAGAAAATTAAATGCATATTCATAATGCTCAAGTAGCAGAATTCACCAAACCAGGTTTTTGAAAAATCCAAAAAGCTCGATTAACCGTGGATCAGCACTTTCCCTTCCTTCCTCCAGCTGAATATTTTTCTTCTAAAGAGTTGATCCTGCAGTCAAATTAAAAAAAAAAAAAAAATCTTTATCATCTCATAAGATAATCATGTACCTGAAAATGGACGTGATCTCGCACCGTCATCTCAATCAGTTCTTCAATATCAGTGGCATAATTATTTCAAACTGCAGCATTGCTGACTTTTTGGATGACAGAGAAGACGACTTCTCTGCCATGTACAGAAGTTCCCGTCCCTTGCCGCTGTGCGATTCTCGGCACCGACAAGATTTCTCTTCAAGCGTCGAGGAGAAATTCATTTCATGGAACAGAAATTTACAAACTTTCAACTATCAAACGACATATTTTCGAAGATTCACCAATTTACCGCAAATTCCGATCGGGTTTGCATTTCTTAACTGGAATGAGCGGCCGCGGAGAAAAGTTCCAGTTTTTAATCAGGTAAATAACATATGGGTCCCTATATTATTAAGTTGTTTCAATTAAAGAAATTATTTGTCCCTATATACACATAGGTCCAATTTGCCATCAAAATCACTGAGATATTGTTCAGTATTAAGTTTTCAATATTCAATAATTTGGACCTATGAAAAAATTATATCTTTATTTAAGAAACATGTGCAAATTTCATAAATTTTGCATGTCAAAAAATTATAAATTATTTTATAATAAATATACGTACAACAATATATTTTTTTATAAGTACGTGAAAAAGATATAAAATTTTTTAATTTAATATAAATAAAGCCAACAATTTAATTAATTAACGATACTATATACAATTATATAGTAGCCTTAGACTTAAACAATGACCATGGTCTAAAATAAAGAACAAATAACAGAATGCACTTTATTACCAGTGAAGAACATCAACTTGTTCAAATTCCTGATCAATGTGCAGACTAGTATATTTCTGCTTAATACATGGCCAAACTGAAATCATTAAAAAATGCAGGGGTTTATTTTGTAAACTTATATAATACATGTTTGTTTATTTTCCAGAGAAGAAGTATTGTCTCTAATGAATGTTTCCAATTCCAGGGCTTGGAACCGATCCCAAATTTCGTTCAGCAACATCAGCATTGTGAATGGTCGTCAACCTTTCATTTGTAGCCATTTTATAACCAAAATCTTCGCCAGAAGGAGGAGCTGTTTTGTCAGCCAAAAGAGGTACTTCCATTTTCTCGAAGCTCAAGATTTTTCTCCCTTCCGAAGAAGGCGTAAGGAAGACAGTCAAAAGAAAAAAGACAAGTGCAGTTTTGCGGAAAGAAGCCATGTAAAATGCTGGAGGAAAGAAAATTTAATGAGGTAGATTTCGAGGAGAAGGTTAAGTAATGATTTCTTTAGGAAGATACTGATTTAGGCTGTAAGATACTCCTCAAATGTGACTGTTTATATAGAGGACAGAATCTCGAGGGGTCAAACTAGTTTGGCGGCTGTCGATAACCACTTGTGTTTGAAATTGTAGAGAGAATGTTCTTGTTCTGAAGCTTTTGCTAGCGTCATGGACTTAATGCCTTGTGAATGCTGTTGGGTTAGGTACAATTGAACTAATAAGCAGCAGCCTGTGAATCTTTTTTTCCGAGTACTTTCTTGCCTTAAGTCTCCTAAATTATTGACTACGATAAGCAGAAGAAAAGTAAAGACAAATATTAAAGCAAGATAATGGGATAGAGTAAACAAACTCAGCACACTATGCTATTGAGTTCTAATAGCAAACGTTGCACAAGAGTGTTGCGATAACTACAAATAAATCTGATCAACAATAGTGGGAAGTTTTGTTCTCTGGTGGGTCACTTGTGCACAAAGTTTTGAGTATGTACGCAAATTCTAGGCACTACTGTTCGGAGTCTCGGAGGGGTTTCTTGTTCAATGGATCGACAATTTATGGAAAGCCACTACTATACTTTATAGTCACAGACATCACAGACAGTAGTGCTTTCGGTAATGCAATTATGTCCATTGCGTATATGACTTTACAATTTGCTAGACTAGCTGTGCACACTTTTACATATACACACACTACCTGTTATTAAATATTTATTTTTATTGTTTTTAAAACATTATTTCATTTTTTTTTAACTTTTGATTTAGTTACTTGAATATAAATTACTTTTTTTTTTTATTTACCATGCTATATATTTTATATCAAATACAATTTGTAAGAATTCATTTACAATATTATAAATTTTGATATTAATATTCTTAATCATGTTATAGAAAATACAAAATACAAACATTTAAAATGTAACTTAAATATTTCACAAAGATGAAAATTAAAAAATTAATTGTATAAATACATTAAATCCAATTTAAAAAATTAGATTAAAAATTTTATATATCTAAAGATAATATATTACTGAAATTTTAACGTAAAAAAGAGTTATTATGATTCTAATTTAAAGGGTTTAATAAAAAAAATAAAATAATTATATAAAAAAATATATAAAAGAATGTAAAATGTATTGATTATTTTATATATTTTTTTAAAATTAAATTGGAGAATGATTAAGAATCATTTTCTTAAGCATACGTAACTTCTCTTTAACTTTTAAAATAAGATAGTTTTGCTCTATTTAAATTCAATAGCATAGAACTGTCACATTAGATACTCACCTAAATTCTTACCGGAGGCTTGACAAGAGAGACGAAACCAACAACTTTTCAATAATAGAGGTTAAGTGTAGGATATTTTTCTGCAACCATATGCCGTGCGATAGTACCTGCGAAAATAGTAGAATGATTTTACGGGAAGGAGGTCAGCCTCAGCATGGACGTGGACACGACATGCCGTGTCCAATACTCCTCAAGCAATTAATTAAGAGGAAATTAGATGTGAGTTCCCATTACTCCTCAAGCTCTGTCCTACTCTTATGGTGTAATATTACTGATTAATTGTACTACAATAACGATACTCTAAATCACTTTTCATGTACACGTGTGGAATAAAATATTTGCCCGCAGTCTTTTACAATTTAAAACCATTGAGAAAAAAAAAAAAAAAAACATCATATCATCTGTTGCATGAGTTGAGAGAATATTAACTTTTTTATTTCTCAATATCTGTGCACTTATACGTGCATACAACTAGCAAGAAGAGGGTGCATGCAAGCACCATACAAGGCAAATGATTAATGCAGCGAAAGCCAAATCCTAGCAATAGAATTATTCAACCACAGCTAAACGGAATAAAACGAAGCAACGAACTCTTAACTAACTTGCCAGGAGATGGCTTAATTACTTAGTGATTATGGTGCTTCATGGCCGATTCCAGGGCTTGGAACTGATCGCAAATATCGTTCAGCCTCAGCAATGTGCATGGTAGTCAACCTTTTGTGATTTGCAGCCGTTTTATAACAAAATTTTTCCGAATCGTCTTCCGAAGGAGGAACTTTCGTTTTCTTGGTGCTCAAGAGTTTTCTACCTTCAAAGGAAGGCATAAGGAAGATAGTCACAAGAGTAAAGATAAGTGCAATTTTGATCAAAGAAGCCATGGAAAATGCTGGGATAGAAAATGAGTTTGATTTGAGAAGATATGTAAATGTGGGGGTATATATAAGGGGAAAAATGCCCAAAGGGTCAAAATAGTTTGGCCGCTGTCAGTAATTATTCAATGTGTTTGAAATTGAAGAGGGAATGTTCTGGGTAGTACTATCGGTTAGGTGCATTTGAACTAAGCAAAAGAATGGCATTAATTGGAAAAACAGATAACTAAGGTATATAATGGAATCAATCTGTAAAAATACTTGGGGCTGCCTTATTTGGCTGTGCTGCGATACTTTGATACTTGATAGACATAGACAAGTAGTGCTTTTGGTCATGCAAGTCTGTCGTCGATTGCGTATGTGCCTCAGTTTGCTCTTGATGACTTCTGGGGCCAAAACATTACGGCAACAAGTCCTATACTTTGATTTCTACAGGACTCTTTGAACTCCTTGCCCATGTGTAATGTTAACACATTTTTCAGGAAAACTCAAAATCTAACTACTGTTCAGTTATGTTATGCTTGACTTATAATTTTATTTAGATATAATTCTTTGTTTTCTAAAAAACAAATGCAAAATATCACATTCACATTGTTAATATATTGCTCGAAAGAGATTTTGCTCGCTTCAGATTTCATGCTCGAAAGAGATTCAACAGTGCTAGTCAATTTATTGCTGGAAAATCATTTATTAAACCAATATTTAACGACATATATAAATTATTGACAATACAAATCAAGTAAGAAAACTTAATCGCTGACCCATTACAATTTGATAATTGTTTTACACTATTACCAGGAATAAGTAATAAAAGAAATTAGAGAAAGAATTATTAATAAAGAATTCGAAGAATCTATTAAGCCATCAACTAGCGGGGAACAATGGGTGGACAGGATTTGACTAATGGCCAATTCCAGGACTTGGCACGGACAACTCTAGTATTCGATTGATTTTGCCGACATGACTGGTGAGGAGCTTTTCATTATTAGCCATTGCATGAACCTCACCGCCTGGCGGAGAACTTGGAGGGTATTTTACAAAAGCACTTGAAGAAAAGCTGTTCTTCAGAGAAAGATGTCGATCGCCTTCTTTATTTACGCTCGAGAGTTGGCTAAGTCATCCTCAGCCATTTCAAATAGAACAGAAGCATATTTTGCCGATGTTTGACAGAGCTTTTGCAGCCTGCTTGGTGTTGAACTGGGTACGGAAGGATGACCAATTAATCAACTAGCCGGCCGGCTTCTCTTTTATTATTTTCTCGAGTTGTACGTATTTGCTTCCATAATTCAAAATATCCGGTTCATGCTTATGCAATAATGCCAAATTTGGCCAATTTTCTTACCGGAATAAGACCATGATCGACAGTTGCTATTACATCTGAGTTTCCCATTATTCATTAAACGATTTCTACACAGACAAATGCTCACTGTCATGTATAAATTGTTATAAGTAGTTTGTCTTCTATATAACTTGGAATTCATGCTGTGCAATATTTTCTTTTGACCAAAAACTTTCGAAGCCAAAGACAGATTCTCTTTGTAATTATGTTGCTAGAGCGACTCAACTCTTTGTCCTCCTCTCTTCTTACACTGAATGAAGTTCTGACCGGGCCTTAAAAAAAGAAAATTGTGTCTTTAGTGCTATTATTACACAAGATAGTTGTTACTTGTGGGATTGAGCTGCTACTTAATCAATGACTAACAGTAGAAATGAAACCCCACAATTTGCCGAATTATGCCGGTTGCGTATGTACAGGGCTTTAGATTGCAAGACTGAATCCATTTTTGCTTTTCTTTTGAAGTCGGTAATTTGCTACTCATTGCTCTCTATTAATTACTAATTATGGCAAGGCCGGTTTATTAATCCGTAATTTTTATCAGCAAGTTGAGTTCGTGATGCTGTTCATCTCTGATCCATTAATAAAACAGGAAGGTAAAGAATTACTTTGATTTGACGCCAGTGCGTTTGGGAATCAAGACACATACCAAACCTTATGTAATTTGTATGCCTACGAGTTCCAAGCAAAATATGACAAACAAAACCAGACAAAAAGAATCCTTACAAGTCAACTATACATATACGAAGAAGAATACATCGGGTTTATGTAATAATACAATTCATATTACATCAGTCAGATAACAAATTTGTGCTAACATATAGAATGACCCCATTGACATATCATTTTGTTTTTAATTTAATTTTCACCCATCATCATCAATTTCTACTTCATTATGCTTCTGTTATGCTAATTTCTAAAACATGCTGCTTACAAGATTTACCAACAAAGAGAGGAACCATAATGATGTGGATTTATTGGTTGATTGATCATTGATGTTTTTCAGACTGTTCGTATTAGGTACTTTGCCGGTTAGGCTAGGGATAAATTTCGACTTAACTATAAGACTCATGATATGGTCAGTTAGGAGGCAGCCCTTTTCAGTGATTTCTTGCATTTGCGGAGCTCTCTAGCCAGCTACCTTCCTTGACTTTGAAATTAATTGCGACAAAGACAGTTTATTCGATCGAATGATTTTGCCTAAAACATTATGGAGTGTCATGCATAAAAGGCAATGACTGTGATGTCCCCCAACTTTGGAATTCCATTTGCATGCCAATTTCCTTACAATTAGCTTCGAGAAATTATAGTATAATTTCGTGATTGAATTGCAACAAAACATCCATTCTTTGTCACAGTGCTTTCCTTGAATTTAGTCCATTTTCTCTCCTTTTCTTTCTCTTTTCCTTCATTTCTACAGCGGTTTCAGCTGTCACATCAATGATGATCTCAGTTTTCATTATCCGCATCTAGTATTCTGATTTTAACCACCATCGCGTACAGTATACACCTAACTTGAGTGCTTGAATTAAAAACATACATAAGCATGTATTACATGTTCTCTTCAGGATCATTTTCTCAATGAAATTTTGTTGCGATTGGTTTGAAGGCTGACTGTGAGTCTGTGATATGAGCCAAGAATTCCTTTAAAGTTTCGATTAATTTAATTATCAAAAACTTATTCTGCAAAAAATATCTCATTTGTGTATCAATTTTTAAAACAAAAGGGTCCTATAATAATCGGTCAAACATCTTCAGAAAATTAAATACATTATATTCTATCATCATTTACACAGTACTGTGTATAAGAAATAACTGTGATAACTGGATAGTTGACTCCACCGCTAATATCACCACCCTTATGACTGGGACCTGAATCTAATATGCGATAAACGATGCCCAAATACTCAGCTAAAAGTCTTTGGTTTATGTGATTCATCACAAAACTATCTTTGCCTGCATGAGAGTAAGTTGCTTCAGTGTCCTTGCTACCGAGAAGAGTAAGGGATGCCAGCGCCTGGTCGAAATTTCCCACAACATTGCCCTCCTTGCTCAACAGTTTTCGAGCATTATTCAGAATGGGCATTGAGATTAATAAGAGCCATGAAAATCATGCAATGATACGAAGGAAAGGGTAGATTGCTTGTTGAATATTGTGTTTCAATGCATTTTTATTTTCCTCTATATATAGCAAAAAAGAAATTTGCGGATGTAAATTTATTTATTAAGATCAACTTTACATTGATAAAATGGTGAAATCTGATTTTAAAGATTGTAGAAATTAAAAACTCATTATTTGAAGACAATGTGAGGATATTAATGATGAAATCTCATTCCATTATTCAATCCTCCTTTATATTTTTGCATAATCTTCTATATATGGCTAGCAGATGATACTTTATATAATATCAGTTCACACACATTTCTCTTTCCATTGACAGATGATCCCACCTCTCTTAATAACTAAAATACGAAGTAAAAGGAAAAAATAAATCGAAAGGGGCATGTCTCATTCATTGCATATGTTGACACGAGGTATCTAAAGTGTAAACAAAACCCTATAAAATAATTAGATATAAAGAAAGATATATTCCGATTGAAGTTGTTCGATTCATGATTATTGTAGGCTGTTACAATTAACCAGAGAGGCACAAAATGTGCCTCTAATGACCGATTGCAGGACTTGGAAAAGAATACAAAATTCGATCAATACTCGTTGCTGCAGTATGAATACCAAAGAGCTGCTCACCAGCAGCCATTGCATTTACATTCCTTTTCTCATTTGGAGACGATGGCGGTGGCGGCGTTGGTCGTCCCTTGGGAAGGACACTTAGAACCTGACCGTTTTTCAAGTGAGGAACCTCTTTCTTCTCCATGCTCAGTAACTTTCTACCTTCCAAACATTGAAAATGGAAGGCTACAAAGAAGGAAAAAACAAGCAAAATGGAGTTCAAGCGAGACATTAATGTAGATTATAGAACGAATGCGTTGGTTTTGAAAAGTTTTAGGTGAATCTAAATTGCAGGATGTGTAAGCAAACACAGTTTCTTGTATACCAAAATAGGTGGGAATGTGACCAATTTATATAGCTCTGCGAAAGGAGAGGCGTGAGGGTAAAGTAAGTAGCTCAAGTCATCGAAGTTTGAAATTTGAAAAGGTATATATAAATATAAACTTTCGTAGGAAGTTTGCAAACATAGGAGGGAATGCCTTGTGGAGTTGGGATAGGTACATTTGAGCTACACGGCCGGCCAATATAGCACAACAGTTCCACGCACATGATCAAATCAATCTCCTGTGCCCTCAAATACTTTAGTTGACGCATATTCAACAGTTCAAGTTAGTTCCTTCTGCAAATTCACATCTTCAACAAGGTAGAACATGTTTATCTCTCTGTTGTTATCAATAATTAAACTGAGGATCTTACGTTTCAACAGTGAGTAACAGTGGTTACGAAAACTATAGTTTTAATTTCTTCTTTAAGAAGATGACATTTGATCTATACTTCCCTGGCAAATAGTAATTCTAGTTAATGGTGCGCTATGCTATTCTGAGTTGATTGCGTGCAAGCATAAACAAGCAAGGATTAGCAATGCTCTATGCCAATCAAAAGTCAAAAGAATTAACAGATTTGGCAGATTCATTCCTTGACTTTCAGGCCAACCCCTTTTATTAAAAATACGGCTAGTTAAATATGTGGTTTAAAAGAATTAGCAGCCAAAAATTCTTAAGCAAACAACGTTTGGGACAAATAATCATATCAAATAGAGTTAACGAATTTATCACATGAATCAAAACATATAAATGTATATTACAATTCGTTTAATTGAATGAAGTGACTTGATTCCATAATCAGTAATTGATTACATGAAATCACGAAGATCATGGCCAATAATTTGCTGTAGATTGGTAGTTGATTACAGTCATAAAAGAAAGAAGGATCATTTGACTTGAGAGAATTTGGCTGCAAGGTTTTGATCAACTCCCTTAGTAAAACAAATTCTAGTTCATTTTCCATATTGATTTGTGTTCATATCGTCAGATGATTGAGTTTTCATCACAAATGTAAGGTTAAGATTGAATCTCTCTCAAATCAATACCCAAATAATTGTTGTTTACAACTAAAGCAGCGTTAATTCCTACTGATTTGATGTAAGTGTTGATTAGCAATCTAGTTGACACAAAATTTTTCTGTACGAGTCTGAGACTTGGAAAAAAAAGATAATAAAAAACGACAAGGGAGAATTCGGCAAGTCAATCTTATTACAGGATTCGTAGCATATTGAGTGATAACATACTGTTTTACTACATTATCGTATCCACATAAGAGATAGGTTGAAGTTTTCAATGCAGCTTCCTCCTTCACAAAAACCAAAAAAAGTCGTACGAATTAGGTAATTACACAGTATAACACGTTGACAATGGATTTGACATTATGCATGACTAAGAACTGTACCAAATGGTGTCCGGAAAACATAACAATTGTCTACGGGAAGACTAGAACTTCTGTCTGAGTAAAGACCATCTCGTCTAGTTAAGTTCACCATCTGCAACTCTATAGTGTTGGCCTTCTTGTTTAGGGCATCTTAGATTAGTTTGTTCATAAAAAGAATAAATAACATATCTATTTAAATAATGCAAAATTAGCAAGGACTGCACAAAGATATTCTTGTATGGAAGGAGCATCAAAACCAAGATGCCCAACATATGCTGTCTAAAAGAGGCTGCAATGGCCATGACATGGAAGTGCTAACAGCCAAAATTATGTCAAAGGCATTTTATTTTATTCTAGTATTGATAATATATTATTTATAATGTACTTGCTGCTTCTACTAGATTTTGCCGTCTCAAGCTCAGACCACATCCATATATATATTTTTTCACTTATCCCCACTACTCAAGCTATTAAAATAGCAAATTTAAACAAGTTGTTGGGTGGAAGTTGAGAAATTGGCTGAACAAAATCCAAGAGTTATATGACAAACATTACCAAAAAGGGGGTCTGGTGAGATTTTGATAATTGCAACTGGTCTACAAAGTGTTTTGACAATGCTTTGCATACAGTACTACTGGAGCATAAGTTATACAACTGCAAGAAGTTATACCTTGAAGAACATATACCTGGTTCAACTTTTCGGATGATTACCGAGATATATTGAATATTGCTCCAATGTGCTAGCTTCCTGTCGTATTAGCCACTCTTCCCAAGGGAGAATCAGGTAATCTGTCAAATGAATTCTATAATGCCTATTGTCAAAATGAATTGTACAATGAACAGTCCCACTGTCCCAGCCAATAGGCTAGCTCATGATCTTTCAACAGTGAATCTTAGAAGCCTATATACTGGTAAAGAAGCATTAATAATATCTACAATGGGGAATAATAGATTCTTGAGTCAAATTGGGAAAAGTGAATCTATTGAAAGCAGGCATAGAGGTCAGACAAAATTAGTGAAAAATAAAACTCATGAAGAGGATTCTACTTGAGAATTGTTATCTGTTGTCTCCAGAACATCAATATAGTGGTTCCAGTTTCAGCTTTCTTAAAAGAACTCAAATTAGAAAATGACTGACAGGTCAAGTTGAGTTGCTTGCCCGGAAGTCATGAGATGAATATGCAACAACCAATCAACACGACAGGCTAAAGAAAGATCTCCCTTGAAAATTACTACACAAATTTCCTGATCCGCGATTGCTTTCATATTAAAATTTATCATATTAAAAAACCAAACTCTCCCATGTATTATCTCTTTCTCCTGCAATCCAAACTTGAAAATCTTGATGGTGAGCTAAAATCTGTAAGACCAAAAGCAGCTATGGACATGAGCATGGTGAAAACACAGCGGTATAAAGTTCATCCATGGAAAAAATGAACTTAGCTTGCATGTCTTCCACATGAGAAGATATTCTCCCACTAATACTGATTACCACAGTCTAAATTTAGGGCCTAATCAAGGTTTCAACGAGCTCAGAAGCATTTGAGAACTTCTCTTCCTTGCACACTTTCAAAATCACAATCCTCCATGTATCAAAACTAATAGTATTTCCTTTCACCAGAGAATTTAAAACTGTCCATAAAACCTCCACATTCCCTGTCTCACATAACTGATCAACATATACATGTATATGAGTACAAAGAGGCTCAAAGCCCTTAAAAATCATTTCATCCAAAATCAATGCAGCATCCCTGAACTGCATCCCATTGCATAGTCCATCAAAAAGTATCCTGTGGGAAACAACATCAGGAGCGCAACCCCGTCTAGGCATATCCTCAAACAAATCCTTTGCCTCACTCCATTTTCCCTCCTTGCACAAACCACCGAGTATCACGTTATAACTAATAACATTTGCTTTACACCCTTTAGCACCCATCTCATCCAAAATTCTGAATGCTGCTTCAAAATCCTTTTCTTTACAAAACCCACTAATCATTGCATTATAAGTTACAGTGTTCGGTTTGCATCCATTCTCTTTCATTTCCTCTAAAATCCCAGAAACTTCATCCTTCCTTCCAACCTTAAAAAGTGCACTGATCAATGTAGAATAAATAGCCGAATCCAGTTCAATCTTATCTTTCATCATCTCTTCTTTAAACCTAAGAGCCAAACTCCACTCACCAACACCACAAAGCCCTTTTATCAATGACGCAAAAACATGTCCATTAGGCCTCACTTTAAACACCTTTATCATATCCTCCTTCAACTGTAATGCTTCCTCTAACCTTGAACCCAAACAAAGCCCGTAAATCAACGTCCCAAATGTCACCACAGTTGGCGTTAATCTTCTTTTAATCATTTCATCAAACACACTCCACGCATCCTCTAATCTCCCGCTCACAACAAAACCATGAATCAATATATTATAACTACATGCATCTGGGCTAACGTATTTCTCCATGCTTTCAAACATTTCGCTCATTTTATCAAACTTTCCGCACTTCAATAGCGCATTTAACAACGTGTTGAAGGATTTCACCGTCCTTTGAACGTTAAGGCTAGGCATTTCATCGAACACTTGGAGCGCGTGTTCAAGTAAACGCGCTCGCCCATAGAAATTAATAACCTCGCAGAAGATTGTTTCGTCGGGAGTGATGCGGGTATCGTGTTTGAGCTGGTTAAGGACCTGCCGCATTTCGTCGAACATTTTGGCTCGACCAAGCTTGCCGATGATAAGGTCGTAGTGGAGATGATTGTAGCGGAAAGGTTTTGTTTGAGGGACTTCATTGGTATCAGGATTAGGGTTTCGGAAGAGTTGCAGAGCGAGCTTAGGATCTTTTTGGCAGCGAAGAAGAGAGGTTAGCCTGAAGGGAGATATGGGTTTTGCTTTATTCATGGAGTTTTGTTGGATGGTTAACTGAAATTTGAAAAAGTAGGTGACCGTTTGAAGTTTTCTTGTGTGCCCGCCAAAAACATGTTGTGTCAAGGATTAATTCAATTTAATTAACCAATAAAATCAAAGCACCATGCTTATAAAATCAATCAAACTTCCAAGAAGTTGAGCTGATGACTTGTATTTCTGGAACTCCTAATATCAGTCTCTAAACTTTTTTTATATATTAAAACTTGACAAAATTTTTAATTTATAACAAAGTGGTCCATAATAATTACTATTAAAATGACAAAACTTAATCCTATAGTATTGAATCTTTACCTATGTAATTGACACTAGTGAGTAAGGTCACTCGATTAAATTACTTAGTAAATCGCTTAGTTGATGAGTTACAAGTGATTAAAAAACATAGCAATTGTATGTTGTCCAAATTCTATCATTTGTGGGAATTAAATTTTCTTCGATAAATTAAAATAGTAGTGTAGATTAGTCCGTTCTTAGTACAAAAAAATTTAGTTACACTGTGACTAAAATAACTAAAAGAATATTATGGTTGTTTCAATAGAAGTTAGGACCTATTTGTTATAAACAGACAAACTATATACATATTTATAAAATAAAAAAAATTAGGGGACCAACTGGGATTTACTGAAAAGGTAGCTCGGGAAGGGAATCTATTTCAAGTTATTAAAGACAAAAGGAAATGTGCACATGAGAAAGTTTGGCTGCTCCTTTGGATCTTAAATGAACCGTTAGAGCAGTGTTAACTTCGATTCAAACAGCAAGTCTCTGGCTTTACAAGCAAAACCCTTCGCTCTGAAGTTCCCTTTTGGTCGCATGCACATTGCAGAGTATGTCTGCTGATGGGTCATTTTACCATTCAAAATCTTCTGCATAACTTCATTTCTTTTCGAATCTTGGAACAAATACCCTATTAACAATATTCTATTTGTACCTGAAACACTGAACTTCTAACGAAACGTTGAACACTTACGCTGAAAATTGGCTGAAGTAAAGGATGAAAAGTTGGCATATTAATTATATTATAGAATCTGAGGGTACAAGTAGCAGTAGATAATGGATATTACAATACATTTTGTAGTTGTACAAGGAGAGACATAGTTAGGGTTTCCTTTTTGACCGAAAACTTTTGACCCAGATTGTTGTAGTAATCAAGCTTTGTGATGGAGCGTGGGATTGAAGTTTATGAGACAAAACATGGCTTTGTGGATTGATTATGGAGAGGATATGGCACCAAACCAGGAAAGCTTTAAGCTTCAGCAGCATCAAAAGATCTGCAAAAGAAACAGAAGCATCTGATTACAACATTTGGGAAGATGGGAATGCAAATATCACTATCAAGCAAAGAGAGAAGAAATTGCAAAACATAAAGGGCTTTTGGTATTATTTTCAAAATATATTTTTTTATTTTACAAATTTAAAATAGAAAAGAACATAGCATCATTCCTATATATGTGTGGAAATCAATATATTAGAAGAGAAAAGAACTCTAAAATGATGCCTGAAAGCTGTATAGATAATTAATTGTTTTTGAAGCAGTTCACAAAACGAGTTCAAAAAATAAAGAAAAAAAAAAAAAACATGCCCATCTCTTGCGAAAATGGAAATCATCTAAACATGAAAGTGAACAATTCAGATTGTGAAAGAATGAGAGTGCATACATTTAAGCAGAAAATCCTCCATCTACAAGCCTTCTTTGCTTTCTTAAGTTTCGAGAACATCTCATCTTCTGAGCAGATTTTACCCGGCGAGTTCAAGTAAACCTTTCGACGAACTGGAGGAGACCACAAACCGCTCTGCTTGTAATCAAAATCATACTGCAATGCGTCAACGAATTTCCCCAGCAGCCTGTCTGATATGGATTTCGGAACCATTTGAATACTGCAAGAGCTGGACGTTCGAGAACAAGAACTTTCACCAGTACTGCTTTCCAGCGATGTCAGTGGAAAAGAAACTTCAGAAATAGCCATCGTGATTTTCACAAATTAAAAAAAAATGCAGAGAGATAGACAGAAAAGACCGATAAAGGGTATAACGAAGGAGATGGTGGGTAGTGGGCAATATGATTAGGTTAGTTTTTTATGTTTAAGAAGTCAGTTCGGAGGAAAATATAAAAGGGGAAGAAAGGGAAAGATTTGGTCACTGAAACTTGGGACAAAGTATGTGCTATGGGACCAAGATGATCATCTGTAACATAATTTTGCTTTCTGAATTTACAGAATATCACTCTCGTTTCTGGCAATCCTGTATATATATGTATAACGTTGCAATTGCTTGCACATAGGACTTTAAACCCTTTTCTATAAGCTGGGTGTTCAGAATATTGTTTGAATTTTGAACTGGTTAAAGATTTATTCATATGCCATAAGTGAACGGGAATCATGCAGGGAACATGTATCACATGGGAGACAAGGAAAAAGAATGAGACTTGTGTAAAGATCTATAACATTAAAAAGTGGTAGTATAACTAATACTAGGTAGGCATTATCATTATAACTTTCGGTAAGCTTGGAATTTGTGTGTTTGCTTTATATCTCCACCTTTTATGTCACTGACTGTTTCACTGTAGATCTATTTGGTGATCATTCAATTTGTTCTGAAGCCAGTAAGGTGGGTTTAGTATTGAAGGGTATTTTGGTGTGATCACAAAAAGAATGGTTATTTTTTATAAGTACGCCGAAGCCCACCACTGCAATATTTTAGGTCTAACCACGTAAAAATTCAACAAACCGGGCTCCCGCTAAAATCACTGGCATTTCATTCACTCCAAAAAGCCCATCAGAAAAATCCTTATTTCCCTCAAGCCTAGAGAAGGTAGAAATCATTCACTTTCCCGAGAACCAAACACGCCCATATTCTTCTATTTCTCGGTCGCAGAATGAGAGAAGAAGAGATAGAGAAGCTTCGTGGAGTGGTTCACTACTGTGTGAACAAGCATTTGTTCTCGTCGGCCATATTCTTCGCCGATAAAGTTGCCACTTTGACCAATGACCCTGCTGATGTTTACATGCAAGCTTACACTCTGCTCCTAGACCGTCACTACCGCCGATCCTTCCACCTCCTTAATGCCTCGAAAATTATACTTCACGATCTCCAAGTCCATTACTTAGCTGCCAAGTATCTGGTAAAATTTTTAAGAAACTGCTTTATTCATAGAAACTGTATATTTAATGATGGAATGTGTTGTATTGTGGGAGTACTCTTATTACTAGAAATTGTCTTTTTACATGTTGAATCTTGATATTCTCTAATTCCATTGGAATGGAATACACTCGAACACGCAGCTTTAAGCTTGCAAAGCAGGTGTTTTACCTTCTTATGAACATAGGCTATTTTTACTTTTGCTTTTGACTACAGTGAGAATTGTAAATCTGTCTATGTGATTTACTAATTAATATTGCCTGGTGGATTTAATTTTTCTTTGGATATCAAGTTTGATGTGAATTGGAGTACTTTTCCTTCAAATCGTTATTAAGTCGGTACAGAATGATGAAACCAATGGCTTGATTGGAATAAAAAGAAAATTGTCTTTTCAGATTAACAAGGAATAAAAAGAATTTGTTTCCTTATTCTGGTTTCAAAACCAGGCTCTAAATTTTGCACCGAGATGTTAAGTTTGTCTCTTGTTGATGATGGTAGCCATGGCATTGACGAATTTCACTGAAATAAGGATGATTCCCATAATATTTATTTTCCTTCATGTTTCAATGTATATGTAACTGTTTTTTATTATGCTTTCTGGTTCACTAATGGTATTTGCCTAGTCCTTTATTTATAATTGCGATGTATTATCTGTATATTATAGGTTTACGTTATTAATTTTCCTAGGAAATTTGTTTTGGTCATTAGTTGAAATTTAACTGAGAGATTAAGAGTTACTATAATTGCCGACCTCTATTCCTTACTTCTATGGAATTATAAACTATTGTCATTTTTCTTTGACAGGTCATAGCAGTAAATTACGTTGTAACCAGATGTCTCAATTTGTAACATGGAATGTTAAACTTTTAACATCGTGAATTGCAATTTAGGACATCATATTTGTAATGTTCTACAAGGTCGACATTGGATGTTAGAAGCCACTGGTAGCGATGATTGAAATGCAGACGCCATACAAATTGAATGTGAGAAGACATTATTGAAGATAAGCAAACAGCAGAAACAACCAGTGCTTTGTTGATAACAGATAAAACACTAGAAACATATAGGGACTGTATTGAAATAGTTGCGAGCACAGGCACGCATTCACACTAAACACGTATAAGTATTGGGTTAAGTTGGCCATTATATTTTGTCGGAAAATGGACAGCGTTGAGTTGCTGTCGAATTGTCGTCTTCTTTCTGCAATTCTGAAATTGGTGGTCCCTTCAATAGGCCTCCGAATAGTTCAGCTGGATCGTAGTAAATTTCAACTTCCTCTGCTCTCAGTGATTCATCAACCTATGAGCACACCAATTCAGGCTTAAAAATTTTAAAGAATTTTAAAATTCACTTCAATTCATATGGTCTGTTGTTATTGATTGCTTACTAAATTAGATTAGATTTTATAATTAATATTATACTAAATTAATTTTTACTGTGATTCATGAACAAAAATTTTACATTTCGGTAGATAAAAAAAAGATCTGACATCTGGTTGTAAGTCACAGAACATGGGCAAAATTTGAACCTTGGCAAATCATCAATCAATCTGGATGGAAAACATAAAAATGATTCCATCTGGGTGTATAATAATATCATGATTCCACTATTGTTCTTTCTAGGTATATTAAATGAAAAATTTTCATGGGTATAATATTAATTCCTCAAATTTCACCATATATAATTGAAATTACTAATCATACCTTTAGAGTTCCCAATCCATAAAATTCAACCTTCTCTCCAGTAGGAGCATGTCCTTTGAAAGGTCCTTCAAAGAAACCCCAATGCCTGAACTTGAAAGCAATCAATGGCGGTCCTGAATATACACTTAGCACTTCCCATGCAAACCCACGAGGGAAAGATGATCTAAATGCATCATGAGACGATTCAAAGCTCTCGTCTTCAGCTTTATAAAACTTCAACTCTTCTGGCAGTGAACTTTTCAGTAAAGCATTGTAACTTCCAAGTGCAAGAGTTTCTTCTGCTGATAATCCTTCTCTTCCTGTCACAACATGAATTCAACTCCATCGTTGGCCTAAGAGGAAAAAGATAAAATATAAAATTTGAGAAGAGGCTCTGATACAAAATTTAAAAGTCTCGCTTGCATTAGATCAGTTGGGAAGGGTTCGATTTTTGTTTATGTAATATTTGAGAAAAATGAAAAAATAATCCCTAAGAGGAAAAAGATAGAAGAGAGTTTGGTTTTTTTTTCTTTAATTTGTTGTTTATAAGTACCATTAACGACGAGCTTGAACTTGTCAGGGTTAATGGTCTTGAAGTCCTGTAAGTGAATCTTGTGTGAGAGCTCCATCTCCCATGATTTTATAGCATTTTGCACTGTTTCTTCCAATGATCCTTTCGGCCACTCCTGCAAACACAATAATAGCATAAATAAAAAAGACAATCTCTTAAATCTTCCTAGTAAAATGAAATTCATGCACAAGCAGTTCAGGATGGTTAAGATTTTTGTTAAAAATCTATTCTCTCCTGCAGCTGCAAGAGAGAGAGAGAGAGAGGAAGAGGAGGAGATAGATGGGAATTAATTAACTTTAGTTCTGCCTTCTTCAAAGAGCTGATTGACACTATCATAGCTAGGAGGGCCGCCATGTCTCCATTCGACTTTCTGATCATCTGCTTCATCATGCAAGAACGATCTGTACTTATCTCCTTCCACCATTGAAGCTTGATCAGCTGCTGCTTCACATGTTGACATGTTTAAGCTTCTTATTCTGCGAGTAGAGTATAAGCTAGTGAACAGGTTTTATAGGGAAACGATAATGCAAAATTTATGAGCGATAAATTACAGATGGAAAATTATGTAGGCTTCCACCAAATAACAGACAAGTTGTTATCTCAGACTCACAAGTATTATGCATAGTTTTTCTCCTTATATCTCGGAGTAAATGCATGTGATCATAAAAATGACCACACGAATAAGATAAGGTTAGGTCATATTAAGTAAATTATCATAAAAATAATTAATATTTATATTTAAAATTATTTTATATATTAATTAAAGACTAAAATTCTCTTCTAATTTTTTATATCTTTAAGGATATAATAATATATTATAAAATATACTAAAAGATTTATATTTTATTTTAATTAAATTTATTTTTTAATTTTTTAATAAGTAAAATTTAATTAAAGATATAAAAAATTAAAAAAAATTATTGTCTATAAAAATTTTTATAATTCATAATTATTTTGTTTATTTATTTACGTGAAAGATTAGATTTGATCTTAGATCTTTGTTAGGGTTGTTCATTTATATGAAAAGACTAGATTTCACATTTAGATTTTTGTCATATAATATGGTTAGTTTCTTTGAATATTCAACTTTGCCCTACATGGTGGATAAGAAGAAAAGAGCAGTCAATTAGTTACTATCAAATTAAATATCTTGTGTTTTCAGAGTTGACAAAGTATTAAGGAAGAAATTTCAGCAAAGAAAAATATAAACATTTCAATCCATCAATCAACCTTTGATTTAAGGCTTTCTAGAATAATCTATATCTTTTTATATACTAAAATTATGTGATAATTAATAAGGGTTTTGAAGGGTCATCTCATCTAGTAAATAATTTTAATTATGGGGTTCAAACTTTCAATGGTCGTCCCTTTCTCTTGACTTTGTGATCAACCTATACGGACCAAAACCTGATCACAAACGGCAAATTTCTGGCCTCATTTTAATTAATGGATTACAACCTACGCCACTACTCTTATTGGCTATTTTTGTCATGAATACTTGTTTGAAATATTGGATCCGTTTGATAAACGATTAGTACACGTACGAAAAAATTTTAAATAATACGATCTTATTAAATTAATATAATAAATGTGATTATTAATTATACGATAAAATTATTTAATTAATAAATTCAAAAAATTTTATTAATGATAAAACCCTACCATTTAATTAATACGGTAATTTAAATTCATTCATTTACTAATCAAATGATAGAGTATGTGATAACATAAATTCATTCATTGATTAATTTAATATCATCTTTGATGCTTCATTTATTAACTTATTAATAACTCGTATTATAATAAATAAAATATCAAAGATGATATTGAAAGCTCTTATTAGAGGAGGTGTAATAATTCTCACCCCTGTAGAAAATTAGCATAGGGAAAAGAATACTACTAACAATGCATGCATACCTAAGAAAAGAAGAAAGAAATAGTAGTAATTTCAAATCAACAAAGTTAACAGCTAGCGTGGTAAACTCATATATTGGTGAAAGCATGCACCTGCAACTTTCCCTTACATGATCATCTGAAACTCTTAAAAGAAGAGAGACTATTGTTTGAACACATTTTATGGTCAACAAAAGAATCGCTTTCAAGTTCTAGAACTTTTAATTGATCTGAAACTACCTTTTTTTTCTGTTTCTCCTTGCAGAGTGGACAATGGTAAGTAGTGGAAGCTGTATTGTGTTGTTGTGTTTCAGAAATTGATGTGGATTGTCCTTTGCGGAGGCCCGCAGATAACACTGCTGGATCATAGTAAATTGAACCTCCTCTACCCTCGTAATTCACCAACCTGAAAAGAATCAATCTCTTCGTTTTATTTTATTTTATTATTAATCGATCTTGATATAAATTTCTGATTAAGTTCCTGAAATGAAAGGATAAAAGTGGATTAGAATATAAATCAGGCATTTATAATCCTAACATATCCCTGTAGGAGATTGGCCATGGAAAGGTCCTTCAAAATAACCCCAGTGCCTGAATTTGTAGGCAATCACTGGTGGTTCAGAATAAACTCTGATTACTTTTCAAGCAAATCTTCGAGGAAAAGCTCATCAAGATGCATCATCAGATGATTCAAAGGTCTCTTTATCTGCTATGTAATACTGAAATTTCTCTTGGCAATGAATTATTCAGCAAGGCATTAAATTAATCGTAGCTTCCAACCCAGTTGAGAATTGCCTTGCCTGCAGTAGGGTGCATAGGTAACATTAACAACCATGTTATGGTTTTTAAGAACATATCCTTCTGCTTCAAGTGCATGAAGAATGGCAAAGGCTGAAACAACTCAATCCATATTCTTCAATTAAGTTGATGATGGAGACAAAATTCGACCTAGACCAAAGCAAGCAAAATGAGAATTTAGACTTCAAACTCATCAGCCTAGCTATAAAGTTTCCCATAAACGAACTGATCAAAAGAGTCCGGCCCCCTGTGATGTTACGAAGGACATAATTAGATTGTAATTTATGTCTAATGATTCTGATAATATTGGGTAGTTCAGACAAAGAATTTGGAACTTCTTCCAATTAGATTGTAATTAATTAGTTATACAGAATTAAGATCAATTTCTTTTAATTCTTTTTATGAATTACTAATTACAAACCACAAAAAGAGGTCAGATAGATGGTATTCGTACGAATAAAATAGGCTGATCGACAATCTCCGCAGAGCAAGTAGCTGCCAACACCACGATATATTATTCAAGAATAACGTTGCCGGCCTATGCAGAAAGTAGACTAGTCGGGAATAACGTTATTTTAGAATATAAGTCGGCTCGCAGTGCAACAAATAATGTTTGTGTTCAAACCCTGTAATGTAAACAGTCATTGCATTGCATGGGGGGTCGTCAACGATGCCAACATTTATATATTATCACTTCACTTAGGCCACGGGAGATCCACTTCCTTTTCATTTGTTTTCGGGACCATGTATAAATCCGTCTTTCATCCAATACTTCCGTAACTTCATACAAAAATTGCTTACCTGTCATGCTTACATATCATTAATCCTTACCCATTAAGGCAGAGTTACTTGTGCTTTGTTTTTCCAAGCTCTCGTTGACCTCTGTGGACTCCTTATTAATCTGTTCCTCTATCTATCTATTAATTTCTGTCCAGATTCCAGCGTCTACATCATTGTTTCTGGGATGGAAGAGGCGGTAGAACTGGAATTGGAAGGTATAAATTTCTAGTAGCTTGTCCAGATTCTATCCAAGACGTGACAGTTCGAAAAGAAAACGCTCTGCATGTTGCTGCAAAAATGGATAAGTTAGAAGCCCTTGAAGTCTTGATGAAATGGCTTCATTATGTTGGCAAGGACAAGATCCTGCTCTCAGCAGGAATCACCATTATTTCAGAAGTTACCAAGCTTTGCGCACCATTTTCAAACACTACCGAACCTCAGAATGACATGCGCGCAACTCTCCACGAAAATGATCGAGAGAGTCTTGTAATATCACATGGTGAGATTTATATTTGACATTTTTCATTATAACTCGGTGACAATTTCTGCGTAAATTGTATGCACTTCAATTCCTCTATTTTATTTTCATTATTCTTGTCTCCAAACGGAAATACCTATTAAGTTTGCCTGTTATTGACGATGAAATTCATATGGACTAATGTTTAATGATTCTGATAAGATTCAATTACTCCATGTTGTCATGCATATATATAATCTAGACTCGAATGGCTATTTAGAGTATGTGAAACATCTTGTTGAATGCTCGCTAGAGAAATATGGGGCAGTCAACATTTATGAAAATAACATCTTATTAGATCAATTGTTTCTATATTTTCTTGGAGAAGCGACAGCCTTGAGTTTCTGTTGAAGCTCTGGGAGTATTGTCTTTTCTATGAGAAGTTTGAAACTGATGATCCCTTCAACTGGCCTCCAAATAACTCTGTTGGGTCCAATACAAATCTCAACATCCTCTGCTCTGTGTTTCTCATTCATATGAACCCGGAGTTTCAATCTAATAAAATGAAAACTGTTTTTGAAATTGTTTGAAATTCAGTTTAATTCGTTCCAAGTTAAACTATGGGCAATAATTGAAGGCGGGTCAATCATTCTAGATTAGATCACACAGAAAATCATGCGGATAATAGTAAAGAAGCAGCCAGAAAAAGTGGCGGTCAAGGTGATGAACAATTCTAATTTTGCAGTCGCGGGATATCACAGTCCAACCATTTTCGAGGAATCTTAGTAGGAGAAAGAAAGAAATTGCCACCAACGTACATAGAAATTGCCAAAAACAACGTTACTGTAGAATAAAAGACAACTAGCTATATGTTTGTCTTTGAACTGGAAAAACATGTAACGACCAAGCTTTCTTTATACTGTGTTGGTCTTCGTTCGTAGTCAACATCGACATATTCCATTGTTACAGGGGAAATTAATGCCTATCATTCCACTTGTCTTCCTTGGAAGAGGACCAGTTCCACTTTCTTTCAAACTTATTTTACGGTACATTTATTAATTCGTAATTAAAATATATTAAAATTAAAATAATTTGAAATCAAAACAAAATATAATTAAAATAAAGAATAAAAATTAAAATAAATTATTTATTTTAATTATAAAAAATAAAAATAAAATTAAAAGATTTATTTTAGATTATTAAAATATTTTTAATTAATTAATTATTATTATTTAATTATAATAATTATGATTATTAGTATTTAAAAATTATTTTTATTAATAATTAATTATAATAATAATTATTATAAAAATATAAATAAAATTAATACTAATTGTTATATTTTTATTTTTATAATTGATTTTTGATTTTTATATTTTTTAATTGAAATAAAGTATAAAATAAAATATTAAATTATTGAGTGAAGGTAAAATAATTAATTTTAAAAATTTATATTTTAAATCTCTCTTAGGAATTAAAATTTTATTTTTATTGCATATAATTCATTAATTTCATTTTCATCCTCTTGTTTATTTCTATTAAGTAGAGTTCATTAATTTCATTTTCATCCCTGTCTTTATTTAAGCAAGTAAACATACTATTTATTTTTTATTCTAAATTTTAAATTCTAATTTTAGATTAGTAAACGCACCCTTGCACTATAAATTTGTGTTTTCTTCCAGCAATTTTATCAGTATTTGGTTGTATGTCTGAAACTTCCGTAGAAAAATCGCTTGCTTATCGGTAATTGTGCCATAATCCTAACCCGATAAGACAGAGTTCCTTCTGATCAGATTTTGTCAAGCTCTTGTTTGCAGATTCCACTGCCATTGTCATTGTTTCCTGGATGGAGGAGGCTGTTGAACTGGAACTGGAAGACATAGATGCCCTGTATGCACTGATCGGAAGAGATGGAAATTTCTTGGAGAACATCGACAAGATATCTTTTGTTAATACTCCTTTACATGCTGCTGCAAGGACTGGGAATACCGATCTTGTTATTGAGATCACCAGATTAAAGCCATCATTTGCTAGGAAGCTAAATCCTGAAGGCTACAGTCCTATGCACCTTGCTTTGCAAAATGGGCAAACTCAAACAATACTTCAACTCTTAGCTATTGATCCAGAGCTTGTTCGTGTTAAAGGAAGAGAAGGTATAACTCCTTTGCATTATGCATCTGCAAAAGGAGACATATATCTCTTGGCCAGATTCTTGTCAGTTTGTCCGAATTCAATGGAAGAAGTGACAAACCAAAGCGAGACTGCTTTGCATATAGCTTTGAAGAACGATAAGGTTGAAGCTTTTGAAGTCTTGGTCAGACAGCTGCTTCAGTGGTTTAGCCATAAAAAAGAAGAATACCGCAATAAAAGTAAAAGAATCCTCAACTGGGAGGACAGGGATGGCAACACTCTGTTACACATTGCAACATCAAAAAATCAACTCCAGGTAATTAAGCTTGAGATATGCTAAAAGAAATTTCTATCGGGTGATTATTTGATGATAATCGCCAATAAACTGATGAATTTCTCCAAGCAGGTTGTAAGGTGTTTGTTAAGTTGTAAAGTTGATGTCAATGCCCGGAGACTCAATGGTTTGACACCTTTAGACTTTTTCCATTATCAAACACAATCAAGAAATGAAAGGATTGTGGATTTGCCACACAGTGATGGAGCATTCGAAGCAACTTTACTTCCTATTATTGACACCTATACAAATTTATCAAGGTACGTTCATTTGCTAGACTGTTTTAGTATTTGGTTGAGCAGATATGGGTTGAAAATCGCTAGTCATTGGAACATTGTTAACCGGTCATTGTCAGCAAATTATCTCTGCCAACATCTGAATTAAATATCCTGAAAACTGATGATTATATGATTACATTAAGTGAATTGATTAATTAATTTTCCTTCAGCCCGGAGCAAAGGTTGAACGAGGCAGCTCGACGGGGAAATATTGATGCCTTATATGCATTAATTTCTGAGGATGTACACATTTTGGACAGGATAGATGGTGTGCCATTTATTGATACTCCATTGCATGTAGCAGCATCAGCAGGGGAAGTCCAGTTTTCCCTGGAGATGATGAGGTTAAAGCCATCATTTGCTCGAAAGCAAAATCAATATGGATTTAGCCCTTTGCATCTTGCTTTGCAATATGGACAAATCCAGATGGTGCTTCGATTTTTGGATGTGGATAGAAGTCTTGTTCGTGTCCAAGGTAGGGAGGGTAAAACATCTTTGCATTATGTTGCTGAGAAAGGAATTGTTGGACTTTTGTCTGAATTTCTAGCTGCTTGCCCTGAGTCTATCAAAGATGTGACAATTCGAAAAGAAACTGCTCTACATATTGCTGCTAAACATAACAAATTGGCAGTCTTTGAAATCCTGCTCGGTTGGCTTCAATATGTTGGCAAGCATGAGATCCTCAAGTGGACTGATGATAAAGGCGATACGTTATTGCATATTGCAATATCCCGAAGTGATATCCAGGCAAGAGTATTTCAATCTCTTGGACCTCATTGAATATCATGTTATAGATTCTTTGTATAGATATGCCAAAGAGTTATCATTTTCTTTTGGGTTTATTATAATTACTATTCTTCATATTCGCATAATAATGCAGATGGCGAGGCTAATAGTTAATAGAGTTGAAATAAACGCACGGAATTTGGCGGGTAAGACAGCCTTGGACATCTTAGAAGAAGA
The DNA here is from genome assembly GCA_032402905.1 of Khaya senegalensis. Taxonomy (NCBI): domain Eukaryota; kingdom Viridiplantae; phylum Streptophyta; class Magnoliopsida; order Sapindales; family Meliaceae; genus Khaya; species Khaya senegalensis. The sequence goes on along the minus strand of CP135552.1, from coordinate 10,685,845 downwards.
AGAATCACAAAGGCAATTACCTGAATTTGAAGAACTGAAGCATAAGTTGCGCAGTGCTGGGGCTCGAAGAGGGTCTTCACTTCCTATCGTGAACATTGCAGATTGCTTAAGGAAAAAAGTGCCATTTTATCGAAAGTTAACTTTGTTCCTTTATCGCTCATCACAGTGCATTACAAATGAAAATCGCAGTGCAGTACTTGTGGTTTCTGTACTAATTGCGACGGCCACCTTCCAAGCTGTGCTTACCCCTTCTGATGCTGTGCAGGGTAAAATCAACCGTGCTGTCGTCAATGCAACCATCAACGAAGAATGTAAGCAATTGCCAAGCACTTCATGGCACGAACCAATCGCGAGTGAAATATTATCCAACCTTTTCTTTAATGCTAACGTTATAGCCTTCTGTATATCGATGCTAGTGATCCAAAGGCACCTTCCGTATGGCACTGCAACGATTCTGGTATATCCTCTGTTCTTCTGCTTTTTCTTATTAGTAGCTGCCAGATCCCGGTCATATCTAGCTTACTCAATTCCTTTGTTTCTTCTCTCTCGGAGTGTCTTAATACCATTGGACAACTACCTTAAATTTAGAGGCAGTAGTTGGTTCTGGAAAGTTTTGTTCTCCACTTTGAAACACTACCAAAGCTTATGTAATGAGATGATAATAACCCCCTAATGCCATTGATCATAAGAGTCTCAACTCTGCAGGACGTCGTCTCTCTCACCCACTGACCTAGCTGCGATGCTCCAAGCGAGATCTGGCTATCTATGATCAGACAATTGACATTTCCCATTATGTTCTAGTGGTTTTGTTTCCTGTCATCTTGTGTTTTCCCTGGTAAACTGTTCCTCTATATGTTTAAGATACCTTGTTTGATAATCGTTGGTAAACCAACGGTATTCATGCCCAATTATATCATTCACCTTTATATCATTTGATTTAAATTAAAGAGAAGACTTAGAAATATTGAGAAAGATTGAAGCAGTAAGTAAAACATACTATAAAAACTCTTACCGAAACAAAGATTTACTCCAAAAAAATGTTCTCTATTTGAGAAACGATATATATATATATATATATAAAAGAAAAAGAGAAAACACTATATTAAACAACCCTAAAGCAGCTTGGTAGTGCAAATAACGGATAACAATAGCAGTAAACACAACAAAAATAAGCCAAAAAAGCTGCCACTGTTCCCATAATTATCTTGCATAGGCCCAACCATATAGACTACATAAACATCATGCAATATTCATCATTCAGTCCTCCTTAATCCTGGCAACATCATCGATGAATCTATTTAACCGTTCGCCGAAAACTTTAGTAGAGAATGATGACATGACATGTCCTCGGGCCTCTTCACCCATTCTCTTGGCCATCTGGGGGTCCTGAATGAGTTTAGCCATAGCCAAAGAGAACTCATGTGGATTAGGGTCGCAAAGAAATCCTGTCGCCCCATTCTTGATCGTCTCCACAGGACCCCCACTGTTGCATGCGATGACAGGTTTATGAGATGCCATTGCCTCCAATGGGACAATCCCAAAGTGTTCATCCTAAATTAATTGAACATTTCATTTTAGAATTCTCTTGAAAATAACGGAGCAATACCGACTCTCTTGCACAGGTTCCTCTTTTTTTTTTTTTTTTTTTTTAATTTTATAGTAATCAATTGTAATGTAATAGTAGACATAACCACACCTTTGGTGTATAAAGGACACAGAGGCATTTGGAGAGAAGAGCATTTCTTTCTGCTGTTGAGCATGATGTTATGAAGTTAACTCGATCAGACACTCTATTTCTTTCAGCTAAGCTTTTAAGCTCCTCCAAGTACTCAACATTCTCCCTCAGGCGTCTATCATACCCACCTGCAAAAAGAAAGATGTAATCTAAAAATGCAAAAGCCAAGATTGGCAATCATGGTGAATTTGTGTTAACGCAGCTCATAGCATAGTACTCTATTTTTCTACATTCAACATTGTTTCCAAAAATATTCTGTTAGTGGATGATTAATTAGGCCTCATGTCTATGAAAGATAGAGTGACTTAATTAAATTCAACCAACCTGCAACAAAAGCACAAACTTCACCATCTAATCTACCTGCTAGGTTACTACCTGCCACATAGATGTAAGCATTACAACTGACCATGGATTATACGACAAAAGTGCCCAGCAGATAGTTATACAGATCCAGGTTAAGAAGAGTGTCTGCCAAATATCTTATGCGTAACTGAGAGTAGAAGTTAGTAATGAACTCTTTCAATGGGAAGTCCTTCTAATGTCATCTAAATGAAATAGTCCAAACACAAAACTACAATCAATGGGAAGTACTTCCAAAGTTAACTAAATGAAATGGTCCAAATGTGGAACTACAATGGATCACAAACTCATCCTGACAACTTCATTGCTAGACAAAGTATCAGGACATACTTCTAGCCAGTCGCCAATACACAACTAGCTTGAGTGAAAGTGATATGCTTTCTGGCATGAACACACAAATTTGATGAACATGTCCTATCCAAATAGCAATATCTCAATGCATTGACAAAACCTAAGATTCGGAAAAAAAATCTGCCAGACTAGAAATAGGTGTAGACTTGCCTGCAATGGTCAAAGTAACATCAGCCATGTTATGATTCTTAAGAACATCTCCCTCAAGCGTATGAAGCATGGCAAAGGCTGAAATGGCTAAATCAATATTCTTTTTCCTTTCAAATCGGTTGATAGAGAGAAAATTCAACCTAGACCAAAGCAAGCAAAACAAGAGTTTAGATTCCAAATTCTGTCCAACAGAGAATACAAAATCAAGAAAATTTTACACACAGCTGTTTGAGAAAAAGCAAGAAGACAAAAAGAGATATACAAACATGTTTTTTACTTGTAAGAATGGGGTTCATCAAACTGATCCACATTGACTGCAGGGTAAAGAACAGCTGGACGAATTCCTTGTGCTTGAAGATGCTTGAATGTTTTCGCAAACATAGCAGCAGTAAATCTACTGTTAACAAGTATCATATCAGCCATTCCTGCAATCCCAAAGGCAACTAGAATAAATGTAGATTTACATTGCAAAAAATGAACAAATGAATAAATAGAAAACAATAAAATGAAATAGCTGAGAAATTTATTTCAAACAGAATGTGGAATCAAACCAGTTGTTATTTCTTCAACAAAGTCTATAGGTTTCCGATATATCCTCCTGAGAAACGTTGTATGTTGAGCCAGCAATAGATCTGGAAAATGGCAATAGAATAGAACCTAAAAAGAAGCGTAGCACGTGAAACAACAGAAAAGACAGGGTTTACACAAAACAGTTGATATTAAGTAAAAGTACCTTTGTTGACCTTTTAAATTTCAACAATGGGACAACAACAGAGACCTGATCGGCTAGTATAACATCAAATGATGACCACTTAAGCAGCACACAAAGAGCAACAAAAATGCACCGCAGATATGCACATACTGCATGAAGATGGTAGAAAATATGACGTGGTAGGAAATCCCCATAGATGGTAACGGGAAAGGTACCTGGACAGTTAATTGACATTAATATGACACATCATACACTTATAATCACAACATAGGAAACAAGGTGAAACAAGAGAGGAACTTATTTCCAAGACCTCAAAACGCTGGATATAAATTACAGCAACTTCTAAAATATCCTCCCACTAAAGATGATATATAAAAGCTAATTATGGGAAGTAACTTACCATCAACAGTTTCCTCAAAGCACTGAGCTTTATCATGGTGAGCTGTAAAAACATGAACATTGTGCCCATGGGATACAAGTTCAACAGCCGCATCAACAATCAATCTTTCAGCACCACCTATCAGCCATAGAGAAAATTAGGACTTAAAAAGAAAAATTCAACTTGGAACGTGGGGTTAAAATTCCAGTGATTTGACCATTGTTTATGAGATTAGCTCAGCTATTGACAAGGCATCGAATCATGTCCAGACAAACTCAGTTACTCGGACAAAAGTACATATCAGCGAGGATCAAACACCGATCAACAACTAAGCCAAAACAAAAAAAGCAGTAGCCATCAACGTCAAAACACATGCATTAAAAATGCAAAGAAAAAAAATTACCCACTTGGCGCGTTTCATAATAAATCGAAATCAAAATTTTAAGATCATGCACGAAACATGCCTTCAATTGCTCGGCAGCCCAACGAAAGGATAAACCAAAATTATCAAGCAAATTCGCACTAAACAGTAAAAGAAATTAAGAAGAGATTAAAGTAAATAATAATGAAATAACAGAATCGATAAAAAGAAATACATATTACCTATACCAAGATCCGGGTGTATTACAGCGATGTTCAGCTTCGAGCTTCTATTTTTCTCCATTTCCCTTAGTTGCTTCTCCTCGTCCTGTGCGTAAGAGAGGTAGTTTGGGGTCGGTCAGCAGGTTTGACTAAAACCCACAGTTAAACCGGATTTAGGTGTTTTACACTTCTAATTTTACGGAAACGCACAAAAGACGGTTCGAGGGCGATCCGAAGAAGTAAAGTCGAGCGTAATAACATTTGTATCCCTAATGTTTGATAAAATAAACAATAAAGGCATAGTTTGTAAAATTGTTTTGTGTAGATCACTACATCCTTGTAACGTTAAACTAATTGGCTCGCATTTCCAATTATACACCCAATTTCTCACTACTCGACCCATTAGAATCATCCAGTCTTGTACCTCACCTCCCTCTGCAGACGCTTGCCAAATTCAAATATAACTGACTAATCCTAGAGGGAGAGAAAGAGGGAAAGAATTTACTGGGAAAGAATTTACTGAGAAAGATGACGGGGAAGAGATGCCGGCCCGAAGGTTCTTCGTCTGCTCTATATCGTTGGCGCCGGCTGTAAGTTAACATTTAATTTATAGTTAAACAAAATGATCGATGATACAATTATTTGTTCAGCTGCAATCAACAAGTGGCGGGAACTCGAGCGTAAGTCTTTACAGAAGAAACAGCAAGAGATCAGTCCGTTGACATGATAACTCCGAAAATGCTGTACAAAGAACAGTCATATGAGCTCTCTTGTCCTTTTACGTTTCCTTCGAGGTATTTCGCAAATTTTCTTCCGGTGAAATTACTCTTCAATTTATATATCAATGGCAAATCTGAGTGATTCTGATGTAGGAATGTTTTAGACTACTTAGGGTTTTAGTATTGGATTTTGGAATTTCTCTTGTTATTTCAGCGAGGAATTAAAAAAATTGGTTCATTTAGACAAGCAAACTAAGAAGAAGACAGTGGAGATGTGGAATTGTAATAAATCTGCGGCCTTTGAAAAAATGATAAGACCGTGGGAAACACCAGTGAGACTAATTCAAGAAAATTCATTCTGGTAAAACTGCAAAGTTAGTCAACCAGCCCTATCCCATCGCAGCTGGCATTGAAAAAGTGGAAAACAAGCTCTACTTTCTTTGAGTAATCAAACATCTTTCGTTTTTGGCTATGCTTCTTAAGCATTTGATCATCAAAAATAGGAGAGCTAGTAACGCATTTGTTGGCTGTAGTGAAGATGAAAATCTAAGTGATAGTAATAGTTTGTTTTTGGCAACAAATTAGAACTTCACCTAGACTAGAAACTTACCAGCTATTAGATCTCAGGTGGCTCATGGTTTGCTTTCCATTTGCCTGTGGGTTTCCTCTAACAGAATTAAGCTCTACCACAGCCTCCAGCAGGCAGTGATGGAGGTGGAGATTGTGAGGCTGGTAGTGGTGCCGGGAGTATGAGATGGTAGTGGCAATGGTGGAGCCCCTGGATGAGGTACTTAAATGATCAGACTTGAAATGATTTTACTCTGAGTCTAAATGCTCATCAGTTCAGCCCGCAAGATTAGAGTTAGCATTATCAGTATTGCGAGACTTTCTCATAAACTTTTTTGTTTTAGTGAGTTTCCATTAGAAAGCCAGTTACCATTGCTGGCTGCTATCACCTCCATGAGCATTGTTTATCTGCAGCCGGATCCTCATTGGCTTATCCAATAACCATTATATCTGTACCATGGCATAAAACACTCCTTCCGAAAAGTATCATTGATTTTTATAGCATAGAGTTTGTTGAATCTTGAGTTAGATTGATTGAATGTTTTTGCAATCAACGTTGGTTCTTGTGTTATGTCTTCATGTCTACGCAAGATGCCATTCTGCACATATTTCTCTGTCCTTCAATCATATGTGTTCTCATAATCTTGTGCGTCAAGAAGACAAAGGGTCAGGGGTATTTTGATCCAATACTTTAATGTATAATTACTTCGCCTTTTAAATTATAACATAAATATTTAATTAAATATTAATCTAAATTATGTTCTTACAAGTATCCAAAATTGTCTCACCAGACGGTAACCACTTGCTCTTTGACGTGCTGTACTGCCTTGCCTTGGCTTGCCTCTTCACTTACTTGTCTACAAGTCGTGGTGCAAATGATAAGCATGCATGCTCGAATTTCTTTGTTTTTTTATTATTTATTTATTTTTTAATGTTTTTAATTGTGCTATCTTGTTCGTGTTCTCCATCAAGTTGGATATTAAATTTAAAAAAAGAAAAAATCTGCTGATGTTGTTGAACTTGAAGCTAATTTTGTACCTCTTTTGTATTATTTAATTTAATTTAACTAATTATTTTCCAATTTTTATGAACCCGTCCTTTACCAGCGTCAGACCCGTCCCTCCAATTGAGGTTCGCCATTCGATCAAATTTCATAATTATATTATTTTAAAATCCTATAAGAATCTGACACGTTTGAAAATCATTGCCCGTCACAATCTCTATCACCAATTACCTGTCATTCTACCGTTCTCCATTTTCGTACATTTCGTTACTCTCTTCTCCTCTCCCCCTCTCCCCTCCTCTCTATCACTAATAGAACAAAAGGAGAAGTGCTTTCTTGTTTCTCTCTTGCGTATTTTCTCTCGGGTAAAAGAAAAAAGAAAAAGAGGGAACCAAATGTCTCTGAGAAAATCGTGCCTCTCACGAAGGATCTCGAGATCGTTCAGAGAGGCACACAAGTCTTCGAAAGAGATCGAAATCGACGATGAGGCGGTTGTGTCGTCGACCACGGCGGAGTCCGACGCAGGGTCATGGGCCGGGATGCTACCCGAATTGCTGGGAGAGATCATAAAGCGTGTGGAGACTACCGAGGATCGGTGGCCGGACCGCCAAAACGTCGTCGCTTGTGCTTGCGTTTGCAAGAGATGGAGGGATATTACCAAAGATATCGTTAAAACTCCCCTTCTTACCGGAAAAATCACCTTCCCTTCTTGTCTTAAACAGGTCATTTTCTTAATTATGGATTTTTTGGGTTCTTTTTGGTTGTTTCGTGATATGATTGATGAATTTTACTTGGATCTTTTTAATTAGGGTTTGATAGCGGTCGTGTGCTAGGATAATATCGCCGCATTTATTCGTTTTAGCGGTCAAATTTGGGTTACTATTATTAAAAGCTAATTGGGTATTTGTAAACTTCGGTTTCTGCCTTAATTATTTTTGATATTATCATTATTATTATTTTTGGTTTGCAAGATCGAATTAATTTGGAATTGATTTTTGATGTGGGTTCGGTTACAGGGGCTGAGACGATGTGATGAACAAAATCGAAAAGAATAGAGCAATAACAACAAAATTTATTTGTCCATGTACATTTTATGTGTTTTTTAAACAAATTTGATTATTTTATGCTCTTTGATAACGTAAATGTTAAATTAAACAGGATGTTCTATAACTAGTGCGTGTTTTTAAGAAAATATCGGGGATTCATGCTTCTTTTTTCTTGTGACCATTCTTGATTCTTATCTGGTATAAGAAAATTAGACCTGCTCTAAAAAAATGATTTCTTTGAGCGCAATGAGAATTCTAAGGGGTTTTTTTTTTTTTTTTGATGTTTTTAATTTGATTTGACTTTCCAGTAAATAAAGTTTGAAAAGTTTTTGTCCCGATTATGTAAAAGGCAACTTTTCTATGGTTTTTTTTAATTTATTTAAGAATGATAAAGAATTGTAATTTTGGGTTCACTGGATTCTGCATTTGGTTGCCATTGCACTTTTTGGTGAATTGTGACTTTTGGCTTCTTGATTTGGTGTTGGTCAATGAAATTGTCAAAGTTCTGGGATTGATGTCTTGTTATTTCTCTTCTAAATGCAGCCGGGTCCACGCGAATTCCCTCATCAATGTCTAATAAAACGGAATAAGAAGACCTCAACATTTTACCTTTATCTTGCGCTTACACCATGTAAGTTATTGTTGAAATTGATTTGCTAACAAACATAGAAGAATTAAAATTACTAATTATTTACAGTTTCTGCAATGATTTTTCTTGTGCAACATTTATTTGACTCGATTCTCACTGTGATGTGTATTTTACTAGTATTAAATGTGAAAGGAACAACTGCACTTAGTCAAACCTGTTGTTTGACTTTTTAGTGCAACGTTCGAGTCAGCTTGACTTGGTCTTAACTTGACAAATTCCATATTGGTTTGAAGGCAGATTGTTCCATTAAGTGTCTGACATGTATGTACTGACCATTATATCATCTCTGAGTCAGCTTGACTTGGTCTTAACTTGACAAATTCCATATTGGTTTGAAGGCAGATTGTTCCATTAAGTGTCTGACATGTATGTACTGACCATTATATCATCTCTGAAAAACATTTTTAGATTCAGAGTCATAATGTGATAGATGGATAATTGGTGTGTTTTTCAACCAACAAAATCAAACTATACTTTTTTATCATTGAGATGCAAACTATTCACTTAATCCCTAAATATCAAATTCTCCATTTATACTTGGTCAAAAGTGAAGTATTAAACAGAATACTGACACGGTTCTTCATCCATTGAATATCCATACAATACTAGTTCCGTGTGAGCCTTGTTCATGTTCCTCATAACACAGTGGTGCACCACATGACACACACTCATTTAAATTTTTATGAAAGAGCGGGAAAACATTATTCTTAATTATTACATAAATCTAGGGTTGAATACATGTATTTTTAAACTCTTCTAGTCTAGGAGGAAAGGAGGTATAAAGGTAAGCATTTTAAGAAAAAAACTGGAAGGACATACCAGAGAAAGAAGAAACCCAGAAGTCTTTATTTTATTGTCTACTAGAACTTGATGTTAACATTCTGCACTTCGAAACTATGTTATGTAGCAACAAAGGCTGATATGGATATTTATTCAACTCATAGCATTCTTTTCAACTCAAAAACTAGTTACAGATTTGGACAAGTAGTCATTCTTTTCAACTCAAGGATAAGTTTTGTTAAAACTTTATTATTATTGACTAGTTACAGATTTGGACAAGATTTGTTCCAAATTTTATTTCATTTTTAGCTGAGCTTTAGGCTGGAGGTTAACTTGTTATTTTCCGTCAATTCCTTAGATTATGTGTTACATTTTTTTAACTGCTAACTCTGTGATCTTAACGGTTGTAGAATTGCTTATTCAATTTTTTTTTTTCTATCCTTTTTTTTCCTCCCCAGCATTTACAGACAAGGGGAAGTTTCTTTTAGCAGCACGGAGATGTAGGCGTGGTGCTCACACCGAGTATATTATAACTCTTGATGCTGAAGATTTATCCCAAGGAAGTACCGCATATGTTGGAAAATTAAGGTACAATAATTCTATTTAATGAAGTTTAACTGAGACATTTTCTAGTATGTTGCTTTGTCTGTAGAATTTGCCCAATGTGTGTGTGTTATATCTTACAATTTTTTGAAAAATATTGTCTTGATGGTGATTTCCATTTCAAATTTACTTTCTGGGTTCATCACATAACAAGAAACAAAATTTCTTTCCTTGCACGTTTTGAATTTATATTCTTGCTTTATCCCAAAACCTTTACAGTTCGGATTTCCTGGGGACAAACTTTACAATCTTTGACAGTCGGCCACCCCACAGTGGTGCAAAACCCTCTAGCAGCCGAGGTAGTCGACGATTTGCAAGCAAGCAAATAAGCCCCCAACTTCCGGCAGGCAACTTTGAGGTTGGACAGGTTGCATACAAGTTTAACCTCCTGAAGTCAAGAGGTCCAAGGAGAATGATTTGCACGCTGAAGTGCCCATCATCAGGAGAAACTGCTGATGACAAACATCTGGATGCTACCAAGATCACAAAACCAGATACTGCTGTCTCTGCATACACAATTTTAAAAAACAAATCGCCTAGGTGGCATGAGCATTTGCAGTGCTGGTGCTTGAATTTCCATGGTCGGGTGACTGTAGCATCTGTGAAGAACTTTCAGCTGGTTGCAACGATGGACCAAAGCCAACCAGGAGGGATAGGAGATGAAGAGACGGTTCTCCTCCAGTTTGGTAAGGTGGGCGATGATATCTTCACCATGGATTATAGGCAGCCGTTGTCAGCTTTCCAGGCATTTGCCATATGCCTTACAAGCTTTGGGACGAAGTTGGCTTGCGAGTAATACATTATGCCATGTTATATATAGTTATAAGTTCAGTTGGATGTTTTTATATAATTATTGCTGTCCCTTCCTTTAGATCTGAAACAGTTTTTTCAGGAAGCATATTATGTACATGTTTCTGTTGTATGAATACAACTTTTGTTGAAATTAACATTTGTTTCATGGTTGTTTAAAATAAGTGTTATGGTTAATGAGTGTTTCTATTCTTTTCTTTTGATTATTTATGTGTTCTTAGCCAACCGCGACAGAGATCTTAAAAAGTGTTAACAACGAGAGCCTAATCGAATCAAATTCGAAGCAAGAGTGGTTAACATCTTCACATCACATTGACATGCAGTCAGCAAAGTCATCCTACCTTCTGATCTGACCTGCAATTGAGCTTTGGGATTGACTGCCTTACATGTAATGTCAGATGACATATACATTCAGAATGTTAAATTTTGTATTAAATATTTCAATATTTTAACCATTCCAATTCAAGTTTTAAGTTTAGTTGTGTTGTTGATTGAAGTTACTTGTGATGCTATTGCAACACAGCCTAATCCTTAGACATTGCACAACCACGTTAAATAACAAGAATAATACTAAATGACACGATGCCAATCAGTCTAGGTTGCTCAATGCAGCGTAAAGTCTGTAATCTGGATTGTGATACTGCAGATATCCATCCACCAAGTCAAACTGTCAGACACTTACCACAAACGAGCCATAATGGTAGAAAACGTTCATATACACAAACAACTTTTAAGACTCACAAAAGAACACAACATTAAAAGTTCTGGTAGCTGCTTTTATTTGTCCCTTCTCACTTCTTTCCTCGCAGCTTGACGCCAAGAGCTCTCTCCAGCTTGGTAAATATCTGCTGATTTGGAATGGCCTTTCCTGATTCATATTCCTGTATTACCTGGGGCTTCTCATTGATCAGCTGCACAGAATATGAAAGATTTAGTCAAGCCTCAATTAAGTAGGAAGTCTGGTACAGAACAGAAAGTTGACTTAGTGAGAGAAAGACCTGAGCAAGTTGAGCCTGGGTAAGTTTCTTATCCGTCCGTGCCTGCATAATGGCTTTCTTGAGTTCAGTTGGTACTCGATCATCTGTTTAACATATAGATCAACATACAAGAAAACTTCAGTATACTTTATCCTCTTGTTGCGAGATGTTACAAATCATCTAAAACAAGTGGATGTCACAAAGAAAAAAATGAAGAACAACAAAAGTGAACTCATAGTCTGAAACAACTTCCTTCTATGCCAATGGGATGTAAGTTTGACAGATTTCTTACATACTCATTTACACGTGAAGAATAACTGGTGTTCCATTATGAACAAGTTAAAGATACAGTTACAAAGAGGTAGAAAACCCATGGTGATTAAGAGTGACCAAGAAAGAAGAAACATCTTTACCACTATGTCCTTAGAGAATGAGATTTCAAACAGATAATATATGCATGTTAACATACACATCGACAGCACATCAGACTAATTGCTGCATATTGAAGCATGAAGCTAAATGATCTGTCTAGAAGTATGTACTCATGTTATTTCCTGCAAGTCTTTTAAAAATGCAGTAACAATTACTTGCCCACATTCAGATTTGTCATTACCTGATTGTTCACTACTAGTTATCTAAAGAGGACATACTAGACTCCTACTCTTCAACTATATTATAAAAACAATTACTTGACAACCACCTATGCCCCAACTCCCTCACATGCAGCACCAAATATGATGTCATTCTTAGTCACTGGAATTCTCACATACAACTGAAAATGTGATGTCATTACATACCCATTATCCATTCAAGAAACATAAAACAGGAAAAATTTCTTAATATAAAAAGTATATATGAAAATGGAAGAAGACTACTCACGGGAAAGATTCTCTGTCTCTTCATCAAGCTTCCTCGTGTTAAGAGAAGTGCTGCTTGAGGCAGACTTGTTACTGCCAGCATTTGCTGTAAGAAGAGAAAAATTGAGATAACCAATTAAACAACAGATAATCATGCAAAAAAATCTTACCATAGACGAATATCTTAAATAACCCCCCATAGAGTGCCATGAAATTTGCACTTGCTTTCTGTTAGCACTAGTCAACTTCGCTATGATCCAGAAAGTTGATATCCATCTCATTAGATTTAACTCTTTACTCCATGATAGAGTAAGCCATAAATATGCATAAAAATATACCATAAAAAGATAAACACACATACACTAGATGAGCATGCACACAGATCATAACATACATCTGAATCTAAATTGGTTTCAATGTATATTTAGAAGAGATTATATACAACAACATCCAGGATCCAAAAAACAAATGTAAATAACATAACACCCCTCTAAGAATTTTTATCCAACCACATTTCTATTAAGCAATAAATCATGAATATATCTCATTATCGCATATCTTCCTCTGTTTGTCTCAAATCACATAAAACCCTGAAAAAGAATTCGTGGATTCATCACAAAAAATGTTTGATACCCAGAAAAAGAGAGTACAAAACAGCATCTGCAAACACGAACACGTTCTATTCATAGTATATTAATATAGCAACCAAAATTGAAAAAAATAAAAAAAAATTCATTTTCAGCTTATACATCGAAAGAGGACATGTATTTTATGGGTTTTTCTTTAATTGAAAAATAATTAACAATTCAAAGAGAAAAAAAGGTCTGTTCTTATTAAGGAAAGCGAAAGCAGATAAGAAAGGTTACATTTTTTGACGGTTTCGATATCGGCGCCTGCGCGTCGGGCGGCGTTGACGACCTTCTCATCTTTCTTGGCCGCGGCGTTGGGGGCTTTCTTCCTGATAACTACCGGCTCCCAGTCCTGCGAGATCGGTCCCACTCCAGCCATTTTCAAATATCACTTTCCTTCACTCTCTTCGATAGACTTTCGGATTTTGGTGAAATGATTGACAGAAAATGGAAATCGCCCGTCCTCGCTTTTATAGATGTCTTGATCTGTACACAGACGTGGCGATGTTATCCCTCGTGCCCTAATCATCTCTAGTTTTACCGCTCTCCCGTTTTTACCCTTCTGTATTTCCTTAATTACTTCAGGATGATAATTTTCTGCCCATCTTCATACTCCCAAGAAGTTAGTGTGTATTAGAAGAAGAACTCGATAATCCAAATTCTATTAAAAGATTGTTCCAAATTCCCCACAATGGTTTGGCAGTTGCAGCCCATGACACAAAAACAGAGAAGATGAAGGCAATTTCCTTGTGCAATCTCTTGCAAACAAACCATGAAACCAGCAATGATAGCCGTCATTTTCTGAGGAACATGAACCGTCTACAAAGATTGTTCCACTTACCCTACTATGGTTCCCCATTTCCTTTCTCCGGAGGTACAATTCCGAGTAAAAATCGTCAGGTAATTTGCAATGACATCTTTCTCCTGAGGTACCTGAAAACATATACCGTAAACAGCTATCATGAAATCATGGTTGCAGAATCATTCGGGTTCTCGTACCACAAGATGTCCTGTTCCGAATCTCAAAAATGAAAACAATCATCTCCCCGTCCTTGTCAAAATATTCTTCCTTATCAGGATATATGCTTTTGCAATTTCCTTATCAAGATATTCTTGTTTCCAATTGGCACCATTTTTTGTATTCTACCAGCTGATATTATTCAGTTCAATCTCCAATTTCTTCCTTCAAAGTAGTCTACATTGATTTTTATTTAGGTGTAAGATCAATAACAATTGTGGAGAACCCTGCAACACATCACAAAAGCTCTAAAATGTGAAAACTGTTCAAGGAGTATGTGTTGCTAATCAGAATTCTCTTTTCGAGCTAATTCACTGTCTGCATTGTTCATAGAAGCACCTGAATCATCCTCGTTACCATCGGCAATTGTGCTAGCTTCAACCTACAACATTTGACTTGAGCTATTTTGTAGACTTCAAAAACTAATAGCAAAGATATCACATACATGATAATTAACTGTGATTGTGAAACACCCAACTTTGCCAAGGAGTGATTGAGAGATTCACAATTTAACACAATTGTTGGAAGACGGTCAATATCCCCACCAAGAACCTTCAAAGTAATCCGAGCAAAGGTTCTGTGGGCCCTCTTCTTTTTTGTGTTTAATATTGCAATACAATGCTGTTGAAGCCGAAGTCAATCGTTAAACCTCTTCAAGGCCTTCCTCCCCACTTCGCTACAAACCAAACAACAAAACTCCCTACCTCCATAATATTTCTCATAATAACTTCTGAGGTCAGTATCCTCTGTAAAGACCTTCAGAAAAAAAAGTGAACTATTCACTGGTCTTAGATCTATCCTCATCCATTAAATCTTCCTCATCTTCATCATTTTTATCACTGTCTGAACCTATACTTTTCTCAAAGAATTTTCTGCATGCTTCCAAGACCTTCTGCTGAAACTGGATTGCACTTAATTGTGCTTGTTCATTATCAGAAGCCAAGAAAATAACCACAGGTTTCTGAGGCTTCCAGGTGGACCACCATGAAGCTATCGGAGAGTTCTCATCAACAGTCTTTATGCATGATCATCCAGTGCGAGTGACCAGTGATGGGGCAGATCCCTGCATTATGTACTCCCTTCTATGTGTAAATGGAAAAAGACACGGTTGACTTCATGATGACCAAGATTATTTCACATTACGTCTTTTGGTTAGAGTCTTGTTGGAGTGACCAGAAATGTGATTTTCAGAATAAGCACTTCAGAAATGCCGCGAATTATGAAACTATATGTTTAGGATAATGTCATGTAAAAATCATTCCTACAGGGTCAGATGAGTTTGAGCATAGCATTTTACAGATTGTCTCCAACTCTTGGTGTATTCTTTTTGTGTTTTTTCCCCTTTTCTGTTATCCAAGTAATACATCAAAATGCTTGTGGAGCACTGGGAAGCATCATTTAGGCGTTCTTGAGGGCATGTGATGAGGGGTCACAAATTATGGGTGTTTGTAAACCATTGGTGTATAAGCAAATTTCTATCAGAACCTTCTTATATAATTCTGTTTATACTGCCAAATGACCATCGATGTAAGCCCCTGGGATGGTGAAATTTCTTCCTTTCCTTTTTCGTGTCGGAATTTTGTCTCTTCAAGGACGTAGCGTTGGCGGGAGTGTGTAGTGCTGCTGCTGCTGATGATGATGGGTTTTCAGGTTTGGGTGTCGGGTTAGGGTTTCTGGGTGGGCCTCGATGCCACAGAGTGTGAAGGTAAATAACCTCCTCTCTCGGTCTTCGTTCACCGCAGG
Source organism: Khaya senegalensis (assembly GCA_032402905.1). Lineage (NCBI taxonomy): Eukaryota > Viridiplantae > Streptophyta > Magnoliopsida > Sapindales > Meliaceae > Khaya > Khaya senegalensis. The sequence goes on along the minus strand of CP135552.1, from coordinate 10,670,175 downwards.
TCCATGGTAATACAGTTTCCCGGAAGAAGATTTTAAATGTTTTCAAGACATATTAAATTAAAATTTGATAATCATTAAAGGAGAGCATAATGACTGGTGGAGCCGTATCGAACCGGCAGTTTTCTCTAAAACCCGAATATATGGCGGGAAAGGGTAACTGACAGTTCTGTTTTATCTCCGCCGAAAGAACACGAGATCTCTATACTCTCGTCTCTTTATGCTAATCCTCTCTACTTTCCGTGCAACCCTTCGTAGCACTATCATTCCTCGACATTTCTTTGTTCATTTCAACTCCCAGAAAACACGGAAACACTTTCATTGCTTCTGCTCCCAAATAAACCAGTCGCAGACGTCGCCGCTGCCAAAGCCGATGCCGCCCAAAATCTTAGCCGAGTACGCGAAATCGAACCGGTCGTCATGCAAGAAGTGCTCCAAGTCGATTGCGGCCAAGGCGTTGAGATTGGGTTCGGTCACTAGAGACTCACGGGGCTTTGACATGACCAAATGGCACCACGTTGACTGCTTTCCGATCATCTCCGAGCCAATTGATTCTGCGGAATCGATCCAAGGGTTCCCATCGCTTCAGGTTTTCCTTTTACCCAAATTTAAGAGTTCTTAGGATTTAAGTTTTGCAGACATAATGGGTATGTCTGAATTTAGTTTTCGCAGTTTCACTTCTTTATTTTTTAAATTTTATCTGTTGCTAGTTTGTGCAAACGTCATTTGAGGTATTCAATTAATTTGAGTGCATGACTGGAACTAGGGTTTCGGGTTTTGTTTGATTGTTGAGAAACTTTGGGAAAAATAAAGAAATTGGAAATGGAGACATTATGAGCGTATTGCTCTATATTTCTGTTTTTATGATTTTTCTTCTTTTTCTTTTTCTTGAAGGGTTGTTCATGATGCAACTAGCTTTGAGGTTTTTCTGCTGAAGGAAGCCCATGAATTTAGAGCAGAGTCCATAAAATTTGTTGCGTTTTCTGTTCTTGGTATTGTTGGAAAACACATAAAAGTTAAAAAAGAAATGGACCTAAACATGCACTTAAGTTTTTATTTATTTATTTATTTTGGTCTTTGTGATGCTGCGGCATTCTCTACAACCAAACAGAGGGTTTGGTTTTGGCATATGCACAGCTTAAGTTTGAAGAATTGATTACAAATTTCTTACATATTTCCGTTTATATTATCAGAGTGAGGATCAGGAAGCTTTGAAGAAATTGGTGGCAAAGTGCAATAAGTCTCTGGAGAAGGTAGGAGCTGTCCTAATAATTTGAAAGTCTGTTTCTTTTCTTTTTGGTCAGTGAACTGAATTTAATAATTCTTGCTAATATAAGTAGAAAAATAATAGAGAAATCAACATTAGCAATTAGGTTTTAATATCTTTTCTTCTCAATAAAATAATTTTATTTGTTGTTTTTTGTGTTATATTGCTGTAAGTTTCCTGTGCATCTACATAAGCAATTCACGAAAACAGGAATTTGATGGGGCTGACGTTAAAATCCTAGGTTTCAGTTGTCTTATTTTTAATAACATTATTATTGTTATTATTTTTCTCTGACATGTTAAATCTCCTGGATGATTAGATTCAGAAAACTGATGAAGATGAAGAAAAGGTCGAACTGAAGGAGAGGGATTCAAAGAGAAGAAAGGTAGTTAGATGCTCTTCATGTTTGTGTGGGTGAAGGAGGGGGGGCGGTGTGGAAATTATACTTGCATTATAATTTATTTTGGTTATTACCAGATTACTTTTGACAAAAAATTATCATTTTTTTTTGGTTATTAACAGATTACTTTTGGCAAAAAATATTATAGACTTCTGCTGCTTGGGTTCTTGACATTTGTTTTCTTTTGATATTGTTGCTCCAAGTTATCAATCCCTAGTGAGGAAGCTAATGTGAATATTGAATTTTCAGTCTCTGACATCAAGGAGAAGTATAAGGTAAGATAGATCTGAATATAACATAATTATATTTTGCAGACTTCATTTTGCCTTGGAAACCTGCTTTTGCTCTTGCTCACCTCTTTACCTCTTTGTTTCCCTCACCCCTTCTTTCTTTTTATCTCATTCAGGATGCTATCTTACTACCAAACTGGAAGGCCTTTCAGACAATCATATTTCTTGAACAGGTTAGATTATGATCTTACCAAATAAGTGGCTTTGATTGACTGTCTTTTTCTTATATTGGATATGAACTATACTGTGGATTATAGTGAAATATTTAACAGTGTTTGTTGTTAAGGAATTCTTAGTGATAAAATATTGCCAAGGATTTCCTTGTCTCTAAGTAGATAATATTTCATATATTGTTTCTTCTGCGTGGGTTATTGTAATTCTGCTATTCTATTTGCATATCTGCTTTCTTACACTGTTGCACTGCATATACATGTTTGAACATGTATAATCATGACTTGTATTTGTAACCTGTTTTTGGTCAGGAGGACTACACATGATTTTAACTTTTGACAGAAATGCAGCACTTGTCTTGTTTACTTGTTCTTATGCACTCTGATGTTTCTAGGATGATGGTCTATGCAATTCAGAGAAAATTGCTGCATTTGATTTTGATGGATGTCTTGTGAAAACAAATGTGAAAAGGTATGATCAGATCCTTCTTTTAGGCATTTATTGTTAACAAATGTATATTCAAATTCTGAATTATGTATTATTATGGCACAGGTTGTCTTTGAGACAAGTTATCAATGGTTGTTCTCTAGTAATGGTGTGCACTTAGATGGATGACTAAATTGATGTGGTTATTTCATGATTTCTGTAACTCATATAGCACCAAACTAATTAGTAGGTTCATTGCTTTGCCAAAGATTTACTCTCTTCCTCACTCACACAAACCTCCATACACCCACAAAATGCACATTTGTATATGCAAGTTTAAAAATTTTTAGTTTAAATCTCAGGCATCTCTTCTTGCCTTATTGGATAAGTTTTTCGATATTTCTTATGCTGGGAAAAAGTTTCATGTGCCATGGAACTATTTACTTTGTTCATAGATGTGTGTGTGTGTGTGTGTCTAGCAAAGCATCATTTGAAGGGACTGATTGATAACTTACACATACATCTTTGATTCCAGAGTAGGGGCTGATGCTTGGTCCCTGATGTATCCTTCGGTACCAGAGAAGCTGCAGAGCTTGTATAATGATGGCTACAAGCTGGTATGTTAAGAGTATGGCAATGATTATGGCACTACTACTGTTACATTTCCTGATCAGTTTAGTTGACAGTCAGTTGTAAAATTTTTATATGCATAATAACTAGGTAATTTTCACCAATGAATCCAACATTGAACGCTGGAAGAACAAAAGACAGATTGCTGTGGACTCAAAACTTGGACGTCTCAACAATTTCATCAAGCGTGTTAAGGTCCCCATACAGGTTCAACCAGTTTATTTAAATGATACATGCATTACCAAACATGTGAATTAATATAGTGCTAGAACATTTTAGCTCATAATTTTTCCCTAATTTCTGTTGTGAATGATTGCTATCATGTCTTAAGTTGGAAGAAAATTCTTCTCTTTATTGCAATTGAAATTGATTGTGATGCTTTTTAAGGAATGGACTTCGAAATTTCATGATACAGGTTTTTGTTGCATGCGGATTGGGTAATGCCGAAGATCCCTTCCGCAAGCCCAAACCTGGGATGTGGCAAATTATGGAGAAATATTTGAACTGTGGCATTTCAATAGATATGGATCAGTTATTCTCCTTTTCCTTCTCTTGCTTTATTGTTTGTTTTTCTGATCTTACATGCACTTCTTCGCGTGGAAATGCAACCTAAAGGCTGCACATTATTCTTTGTATAATATATTTTGATAAGATGTTCATCTTATTACTAATCATCTTTCCTTGATACTTTATTTATTTTTTTCCAGTGAGATTTGAATCTAGGATCTTCTTCAACTGTTATTTTCTCTGCATCTTGTAGATCATTTTATGTTGGCGATGCTGCTGGGAGAGAAAATGATCATAGTGATGCTGATGTTAAATTTGCACAGGTATTGTCAAAGTTATAATACATGTGAATGTGTTGTCTTTATGTAGAAATTTTCTTTTGGCTGCTGACTATTTCCATTTCTCTCATTCTTTGATTTGTTGAATTCTTGAATTTCTTACATTTTGCATGATAATATATTTTTTCTCTGTCAATCTCCTGAATCTTCTACACAACTATGCTGCATCACTGCTAATACACTTGCACAGTTTCTCCACCTTGTTCTCAGTTCTGATTTCTGTTCTATTCTCATTTAGAATGAAACAAATTAACATGTAATTTGCTGAAATTGCACCATGTTTCTGTAATATCATGGTGCTGGACCTCATTGTATGTCTCACTTTTTGGTGGGTAGGGTAAGGCTTAAAAGAGAAGAACTCACTTCTCTTTAAAAGGTTAATCTAGAGAACTGGAATCGACTTGTTACTAAATGGTGCATTCACACTAGTTAGGTTGGGTTGAATCAATTTAGTTGTCTTCTTCACTCTCACTGACAAACCTGATTTCTCTTGTTTGCAGGCCATCGGGTTGAAATTCTATGTCCCTGAGGAATACTTTGGCGCTTGAATTATTTATGGTTAGAGATCCTAATGCACAACACGAACATTGCTCTTCTATCATCTCGGAAGGTCCTGATTTGGTGTTATCTTGTATTTGTCAGTCTCGACTGCCAATGGTTGAAACAGACGATCCCATTTTGCTTTAGTATATACAGAACCAGTTTAGTTCTCTGTCTCTCTCCGATGATTCTCATTTACACATCAAGTAGACTGAGTAGAACGACTTTAACTTCCTGTGGTCTGAAATTTAGGAATTGGTTTACTTCTTGGATTTCGACTAGCGGATTGCTTTGGGGATTGGCATTCCAAAAGTGTTTGTTAAACATCAACTTTTATTGGGGCTAATTTACTTTTCCACTAATTCTTGCAATCTAGTATTTCCATTTGCTGTGATTTCATAGTTACAGCATCTTAATCCCATACATACCCTAGCTTTCTCCGACTACTTATTCGAACTTATTCAAATCTTGAATTACCCGAACTACAGAAATTGGAGTTGAGGAATCTTGCGAAAATTTTGCATCTCTCGATGGAAGAGATCTCATTGCCCAACCTAAAGGTGATGCATGGGAACAAAATTGCAGTAACTCGTGTTATTCGGGCTTGGAAAACCACTGAGGACAGAATTCTATTGACTGATGCTGGCTAATGACGAATGTACGAGAGGATCGAAGATAGGCTTCAGGGCATGGACAAGCATACGAAAATAGAGTTGCAACTTTCTTTTTTCACAAGGAAATTGAAACTTTTTCTACCATTCCATCGGGGAAACTGAAATGGATATCATTTCTAATTCACGTGGAAGACATTTTGCCGAGTCCAATTCAATTACAAGTCGTGTTAGTAGTAAATATTAATAAAGACCAACAGATCAAATCTCAAAAGTGACTTTGTGCTTCTGGACAAACTAATGCTCATCATTGCTGACCTAAAGCAAGCAGCCTTCTATCAGACAGAATAATCCTGTAACATTGTCTAGTAGTGGGGAATTATTAGCCAACATTTTCCTTTATCTTGTTTGCAAATGTTTGGCTTCCATGGATTCAAGGGCCTTGACTATATTCTTTGACTTTACCTGGATTTTTATGAATTATTAACTCTCAAGCTAAATTCCCAATAGGACAAAATTATCGTTGCCTAATGACAGCATTGCTTGCTCGTGAGCTTGCTCCTTTTTGACTAACTGTTATTTGTTATAAAATTTTCGATTATTTTAAGCATTCATTGATTTTCATTTTGAACGCAAGCAGAGTTTGTTTTAGATCAAATCTATTTCTTTTCTTGTATTTTGAACATTGCCATAACCTTTGATATGGAAGGCAGAGCATGAGTATTGGTTGGTGTCCCTACGTTTAAGGCTATAAAAGACTTAAGGTTTCATCGCACCATGCATAACAAAAGCCAAAGTAAAATTGCATCAAGAGAAAGTGACTTGAAGGGAGAAAGAGCCATCGTTTGTTCTTCTGATCAATTCATTGATATTTTAACATGATTTATCTGTATATATTGGGAGCATTGATGGCTTCTCTATTGGGGCTTGTTTTCTTGCAAAGTTCAAGAGGAAAGAAGAAGAGCATGGCTTCTTCAATGGAGATTGAGAGAAACGAGTGTGTGAAGAGCTCAGAAAATGGAACATGCCATTCAGTGTCTGCTGGAAGTAGTGATATAATTATTGTAGGGGCTGGAGTTGCCGGTTCGGCTCTGGCTTACACTCTTGGCAAGGTAGTAGCCTCTTCCACCTTAAACTCTTTTAAGGCTATTTCTGAGTTGATTAGCTGAATGAAGCATGTATCCAATTCTATAACTGTTTTTGAGTATGGTGATGAGCTGAACCTTGTTTTTTTGGTATTTCTTGCACAGGATGGACGGCAAGTGCATGTGATTGAAAGAGACTTGACTGAGCCTGACAGAATTGTTGGTGAACTCCTACAACCTGGAGGCTACCTGAAATTGATGGAGTTGGGTCTTGAGGGTATGCAAAAGTTTAATACACAAAGTATTAAATAACATGCTTGCACATGCACGCTGATTGTATATGGGATCTGTGGCAACAGATTGTGTGAACGAGATTGATGCTCAGCAATGTTCGGGTATGCTCTCTACAAGGATGGAAAAAGTACCAAAGTATCTTACCCATTGGAAAATTTCCATTCAGATGTTGCTGGAAGAAGTTTTCACAATGGCCGTTTCATTCAAAGGATGCGGGAAAAGGCAGCAACTCTATCCAAGAAGTATTCTTAAACTTCAAACATTCTTCATTTCAAATGGGATTTCTGTTCTTACTATTGTCTAATAACTTTTTATTAATTTCATCATTTGATATTCCCCAAATTCCTGCTGTGGATTTCCGACAATAATATACTACCAAATTTTTAGCTCATTACCATATGGGTTGATTGCGGATGTTCTTAAAGTTTATCCGTCAAGGGAATTCAATTTACAGCCTTTACGTTGATTTTTCAGTGTAAGATTGGATCAAGGAACAGTGACATCTCTGATAGAAGAAAATGGGACTATTAAAGGGGTCGAATACAAAACCAGGACTGGTGAAAAGCTGTCAGCGTATGCACCGCTCACCGTAGTATGTGATGGCTGTTTTTCAAATTTGCGGCGCTCCCTCTGCAAACCTAAGGTGAAAATGCTGTGTCAACTGTATTCTATTTATATACCGGGCATGAATTGCTTGGAATGTGTTATGAACCTTGAGTTATCAACTGTAGCATTATAGATAATTTAGGCTGTAGAGGTTAATATAAGGTGCTCATGATTTCCGCAGGTTGAAATCCTCTCTTGCTTTGTTGGTTTGGTCTTGGAGAACTGTCAACTTCCATACAAAAATCATGGACATGTTATGTTGGCCGATCCTTCACCAATCTTGTTTTATCCAATCAGTAGCACTGAGATTCGTTGTTTGGTGGATGTTCCGGGCCAAAAAGTACCAACCATTGCTAATGGTGAAATGACTCAGTATTTGAAAACAACAGTTGCTCCCCAGGTATGTGTCAGCTTTATATAATCCCTGTACGTTCCGAAATGAGAATGTTGTATTAGCTTATTCATCAAAGGTCATCGATGATTACAGTTACTAACTACTTCTCTAGACTAATGATGGGCTTTGCTTGTTTCAGATTCCCCCTGAACTTCGCTCTGCATTCATGTCTGCAATCGATAAAGGAAACATAAGAACAATGACTAATAGAAGCATGCCTGCTGCTCCATATCCAACACCAGGTGCTCTTTTGCTGGGGGATTCATTCAATATGCGACATCCTTTAACAGGAGGAGGAATGACTGTGGCTTTATCTGATATTGTTGTATTGAGAGATCTTCTAAGACCTCTCCGCGATCTCAATGACGCACCTTCCCTTTGCAAGTATCTTGAATCCTTCTACACCCTTCGTAAAGTAAGTAGCATTTATAAATTCCATATCTGTTAATTCATAAAAGTCCATGGAACTAGTTGCTACAAGTAAATACGTTAGTGAAGCAACAGACCTTTAAATTCTACAATACTCCAGAGTTTTTACTAAACATGACAATGTATGATCTTGTTTGCAGCCAGTGGCATCTACGATAAATACATTGGCAGATGCCCTTTATAAGGTTTTTTGTACAACATCTGATCCATCAAGAAATGAAATGCGACAAGCATGTTTTGACTATTTGACCTTCGGAGGTGTTTTCACTAATGGACCAATAGCTCTGCTATCTGGTTTAAACCCTCGTCCAATGTGCTTGATAATCCATTTCTTCGCTGTGGCAGTCTTTGGAATCGGATGTTTATTACTCCCATTTCCTTTGTCTAAACGCATGTTGATTGGAGCTAGACTGATTTCAGTACGTATCTCTCCACTGCTAGTAATTTAATTTCATATTTGATTTATTCTACTTAATCGCCTCTATATATGTCACTTCTGTGTATTTTCCAGGGGGCATCTGGCATAATTTTCCCCATTATAAAGGCAGAAGGAGTTAGAGAGATGTTCTTCCCTGTAACCAAGCCAGCATATTGCAGAGCTCATCCTGCTAAATGACAAGAATCCAGAAAAGCTACAAGAAATGCTGTGCCATAGCTGTTATTGCTTTCATGACAAGTTAACTTATAGCAGCAGCTATCCCTTTGAAAATTAGACTGGAGATCAATGTTGTTAGGTGAAGAAAAATTCCATTTGCATTTGACCTAAGCATTCTTTGTATAATGTATGAATAATATTAGACTTCCCAAATTGTATCTAAAATTTCATCCCAATGATAATATTGCATTCATCTATTGGATAGAGAGATTATCTAATTTATGGAAGTATTATAATTGTTTGGGATACAAATTGAGATAATTACCTGGGATGCCGAGTATTAATGATAACTGTAAAGTATTAATCAATTCAACGACATGCTTTTGTTACTAGCAATGGACTTGTAATGTGATTTTGTCTGCTGAAATTGAAAATAATTTTCTCCGATGATTGAAGTTACCCTGCAGTAAGGAATTGTAATGGATAGCTAATTATATCCTGGTGCAAGCCTTACCTGAAGAGAAAAATGCCTCATATCATAGCAATCTTTATGGATCTACAATTTGTCAATTCTCTCAAACTCTCAACTTATTTTCTGCAAACATGAATTCACGAAAAAGTTTGCAAAAAATTGGGCTAACCATCTGTACTGCCAAAAAAAGTCACGAGTGCTGCCTCAGTTTGGCATGAAGGGGAACTCATAATTGATTGATCATTTGTTGGCTGATTTTCGTTACTTTTCCATGGCAACAATCCACAACTTAAGTCTAATGTATGATTCCTTTCTATCAAAATCTCCATCCAAAATAGCATGCCTTGTCAAAACAACTCACGAGGTTCCTGTAAGGAAAAGGCCTAACTGCTGCACCCATGAACAACTACGGAGGAATTTTACTCTCCTTGTTCCTCGTCCTACGTAGACCAAACCTAGCAACCTTCCTGTCTTCACTACTTGCTTTTGCTCTTTTACTCTGCAGGCAGGTTTCATTTCAACCTGCCTGCATCCGAAACTTCTCAGAATGTTCAAAGACCAAAGAAGAAAGGTGCCGTTCACTCTTCCCTTGATCGCAATACTTCATCGCGCTTAGCTTTCTCAGCGATTTGGAGTCTGATTTAGTCCATGTTTTAAGTTTTCTTACTTGAATGACATCGTGGACATCTCTACAGCCTGTTTCAGCACAACTTGCAGCGTTCATCATTCTAGTCTTTCTTACTCTTTTGCTGCTGGTCTTCTACGTACAACAATTTGATTCAAATATTCCACTGTGTAGCCTATCAGGGGTTGTTGATTTGGGTATTCTGCTGTGCAGTATATCAGGGTTTGTTCGTATGTACTTGTATTCATACGAAACAGATGCACGTATTTCTCTTCTCCTTTGGATTGAAAAGCCATTGAAATACTGTTATGATTAGGAAACAAGAAGAGAGAACAAAACAGAGAGAAGACAGGAAACCCAAGCGAAAAAGAAATCATCTTAAGGGATTCTGAATGCACCTACCTACATGTGTTTGCCCTGAATAGGACACAAGAATATAAAATAAAACAGTCTGGACTGCCATTGGTATTTGGTTGTGACCTTAAGTTCCCAATTTTATATTATACCTAACAAGTTCAGTTGTGTCTCTGTGGCAAATCACAAAAATAGACAAGCTAAATAGAAAAAATTTAACCTCACTGTAGCTGCATCATTTACTAATAATGAAGAAGCGATAATGATGACGGGTGATGCTATTCAGCAAAACTCCAGCAATGAGTCAAATTTGTTGGGCTTGGAAAAACCATTGCGGAGCAGAACACTACTGAATGACGCTGACTAGTGATAAACATTTTTGTGAAGATAAATAAAAGGGTTCAGGGTATGAACCTGAATCGCCTGGTTCGAGTTTACCATGTGCTATATCAATCACAATGGGAATTGGCCAAATATAATAATATTGATTGCTTTTAACCCAAAGTTTGCAAATAAAAGAAAAATGCAACTTTTTATTACATGATAACATCTGTTCGTGAGATCTCAGGCATAACTTTTTCTGTCATTCGACCTTAGACAATGAAATCAGTGTTTTTTGTAAGCCAATCATTTGCGGTATCTTACAAGCCACAGTCAGTCCTGAAACTTCTGGCGGCTTTGCAGAAAATCATGGGGAGGACTTTTGCAAATACGACATCGACTATAAGTCGTGTTAGTATTTAATATTTACCTGGATCAACAAATCAAATCTCACAAGGACTTTGTTCTTTTGGACAAAGTACTGCTCATGAGTCATGACTGCTAACCTAACTTCACTAGCAGACGGCGTAACTCCTGTAATTTGTCTACTTGTGAGAATTAGACTAAATTTTCTTTTTCTTTGTCTGAAACCATTTGCCTTTCATGATTTCAAAAGCCTAGAAAATATTCTTTACTTGGATTTTAATGAATTATCAAAATCTCCCAAGCTACATCACATCTCTCCGAATTCTCTTTGACCAATGAATGCATCACTTGGTCATGAGCATTATCCTTGCTCCTTGTTTTGTTGACTGAATTGTTTTAAATTTTAAATTAAGTTTTCATTAATTTTCATTTTGAACGCTAGCAGAATACTTTTAGATCAGATCTATATTCTTTTTCTTGTATCTTGAACAATGGCATAACCTCTTAAATGGAAAGAGAAGTACAGTATTAGTATGTTTCAGGCTATAAAAGACTTGCCTTAGTTGCAACATGCATAACACAAGCACAAGCCAGAGACCAGAAAGATAAGAAAACTTGCAGCAGAAATCAGAAGCTAAAGAACCGTCTCTTCTCCAGTATCATTTTTTGATATCTTAAGATGGTTTATCAGTATATATTGGGAACATTGATGGCTTCTCTTTTGGTGCTTGCTTTCTTCCATAGTTTAAGAGGAAAGAGGAAGATCAGAGCCGCTTCAACGGAAATTCAAAGAAATAATTGCTTGAAGAGCTCAGAAAATGAAACATGCAATTCAGAACCTGCTGGAAGTAGTGACATAATTATCGTCGGTGCTGGAGTCGCCGGTTCAGCTCTGGCTTACACACTAGGCAAGGTAGTATTCTCTTCCAACTGAAACTTCTCCGTGTTGATTGGCTGAATGAAGAATGTATCCATTTCCTTCGTTGTTTTTGAGTATGATGATAATCAGAGCCTTGATTTTTACTATTTCTTACATAGGATGGGCGCCGAGTGCATGTGATCGAAAGAGACTTCACTGAGCCAGACAGAATTGTAGGTGAACTGTTACAACCAGGAGGCTACCTAAAATTGATAGAGTTGGGTCTTGAGGGTATGAAAAAGTTTAATAGACAAAGTATTGCTATTGATTAACATGTATGAAAATGCATACAAATCCCTGATATATTTGTGGCAACAGATTGTGTGAATGATATTGATGCCCAGCAAGTGTTTGGATATGCTCTATACAAGGATGGGAAAAGTACCAAAGTATCTTACCCATTGGAAAATTTCCATTCAGATGTGGCCGGAAGAAGTTTTCACAATGGCCGTTTCATTCAGCGGATGCGAGAAAAGGCTGCAACTCTGTCCAAGTAATATCCCTTTGAACATCCTTAATTGTTTAGCTGGCTAGTCTGGAAAATTTAATAGGTCATGTGTTTTCCATTTTTACCGGTCTGAGAAATTGATTGATTCTGTTATTAACAGGCTCTTTGTTTTTGCAAACTTTTACCAATCTCAACATTTGAACCCTTGACTCCAGCTCTCAATTTTCAAATCTAATTACTTTAAAATTTTAGCTCTATATCATATCAGAAGATTATGATCTTAAACCTTATGGTCAACGCAATTTAATTTACACCTTTGATCTCTTCTAGTGTAAGATTGGAACAAGGAACGGTGACATCTCTGATTGAAGATAAGGGGACTATTAAAGGGGTAGAATACAAAACCAAGAATGGTGAAAAGCTAACAGCATATGCACCTCTCACAATAGTATGTGATGGCTGTTTCTCAAATTTGCGGCGCTCTCTCTGCAACCCCAAGGTAAGAATGCTCTGTCATTCTTGTACAGTAATAAAAATTATGCTACAAATTTTTAGTTCAGGCCTCGAATTGCATTGAATGTAAAATAAATGTGTAGTTACATAGCATGAGAAGGTAATAAGAGGTGCACTTTTTTTTGGCAGGTTGAAATCCCTTCTTGTTTTGTGGGTTTGGTCCTGGAGAACTGTCAACTTCCATACAAGAATCACGGACATGTTATATTGGCCAATCCTTCGCCGATCTTGCTTTATCCAATCAGTAGCACTGAGATTCGCTGTTTGGTGGATGTACCCGGCCAAAAAGTACCATCTATTTCTAATGGGGAAATGACTAATTACTTGCAAACTGTGGTTGCGCCCCAGGTATGTGTGATTTGCTTCATATTATCCCTAATGTATAACCATCGTTCCTCGGAATGTGCTTTTGTGAAATGAGAATGTTTTATTAATTTATTAGTTAAAGGTCATCAACAATTTTGGTTGTTATAACTGATTCTCTAGACTAATGGAGGGACTGAAACGTTTCAGATTCCCTCTGAACTCTACTCTGCTTTCATGTCTGCAATCGACCAAGGAAACATAAGAACAATGAAGAATAGAAGCATGCCTGCTGCTCCACATCCGACACCAGGTGCTCTTTTGCTGGGAGATTCATTCAATATGCGGCATCCGTTAACAGGAGGAGGAATGACTGTAGCTTTATCTGATATTGTTGTATTAAGAGATCTTCTAAGACCTCTCTGCGATCTCAATGATGCACCAACCCTTTGCAAGTATCTTGAATCATTTTACACTCTCCGTAAAGTAAGCAACATTCATAAATTCCATATCCGATAGTTCTTATGATCTGGCTATGATATTTATCCCGTTTTCCTTGAATTTACTACTAATTCTTTATATGCGAAACATCTAAGTGGCTAGTTTGTTTTAGGAAAAGATAAAAATGAAGCAACAAACCTTTAAGTTCTGTAATCCTTGAGCCTTTTACTCAACAAGACTGTGTATGATCTTGGTTGCAGCCAGTGGCATCTACGATAAATACATTAGCAGGTGCCCTTTACAAGGTTTTTTGTGCATCATCTGATCCATCAAAAAATGAAATGCGCCAAGCATGTTTCGACTATTTGACCCTCGGAGGTGTTTTTACCAACGGACCAATAGCTCTACTGTCTGGTTTAAACCCTCGTCCAATGAGCTTGGTAATCCATTTCTTTGCTGTAGCAGTCTATGGAGTAGGACGTTTGTTACTTCCATTCCCTTCGCCTAAACGCCTGTTGATTGGAGCTAGACTGATTTCAGTGCGTATCTCTCCACTGCTTGTAATTTAATTTCATATTTGACTTATTCTCCTTAATCGCCTATATATATGTCACTTTTGTGTATTTTCCAGGGGGCATCTGGTATAATTTTCCCCATTATAAAGGCAGAAGGAGTTAGAGAGATGTTCTTCCCTCTGACCAAGCCAGCATATAACAGAGCTCATCCTGCTAACTGACAATAATCCAGAGAAGCTACAAGAAATGCTGTTCCATAGCTATTATCGCCGCCATGATAAGTTAACTTCTAGTCGTAGCCGTTCTTTTGAAAACTAGAGATCTATGTTGCAGTTAGGTGTAGAAATATGTGAAACACCAGTACTTTTTTGGTTAGAATTCCTCTTGAATCAAGAAGAAAGTTTCCGTTTGCAGTTGAACTGAACATTCTTCATATCATGTAAACTATTAATCAATATAACATGTTTTTTTAACAAGCAAGTCTTGAAATCATCACCGCAATGATCGGCTAAGTTTATCCCTGTGGGAGCCTGATATGAAGGAACAAAAACGATGTAAATGCAGAAATTAGAACACAGAAAAATGCCCAATGCATTCAAGGGATTGCATAGCGATCATAACAGATCAATACTTTGGCAACTCTCTTTGACAAAATTTTCTACAAGCATGAAATTTCCCAATATTTTGCTGAAAACTGGACAAAGCCTACTATACTGCCAAAAGAAGTCACAAGTGCCAGTTATAGCAACAGGGAGAATTGACAATTGCGTGATCATTTGATGGCTGGTCATTGTTCCTTTTACATAGTTAAAATCCCAGCGAAAGTCTAATAAATCATTCTTTTCTACCAATATCTCCATCCAAAATGGCATGCCTTGCCAAAACAATTTCCTTCACTAGGTTCCTGTAAGTAAAAGGCCGAACAGCTGCTCGCAAAAACAACTCGGGTGGAATTTTACTCTTTTTAATCCTCCTCCTCCATGGTCCAAAACCAGCAATCTTCCATTCTTCAGGAGTCACTTTCGCTCTTTTACCCCATAAGGCGGTTTCATTTCCATCTTCTGCAATATTTTCCTTTTCCATTGATTTCATTGATTCCATAAATTCCATTGACTCCAATTGCTTCTTATAAAACTTAGTAGATACCTCCACACTCCTTTTTGCAAGCATTTCCATTCTTTCAGAATTACTCGTTGCCTTCTTAAACTCTTCCTTCCAATACTTCTCATCCTTTTCTGGACCTGATTCCTCCTCGTCTTCTTGAATTCCCAATTCTTCATCTTCAACTTCATCCATGTCCATAACCACATCATCGTGATCATCATCACTCTCATCAGGAAACTGATCGTCATCATTGTCATCGCCATCATCCTCAATCCAATCGGTGAATTCGGTCTCACCATTGCTACCACGACCATCCTCATCGTCATCTGGGGCATCGCAACCCAGCTCCTCCTCCTCCAACTTAGCCTTCCACTCTTTTGTATATGGATGCAACAACTGCACTGGATGATTCCTTAACAAAAACTCCAAACACCTAGACTTCTTCTCCTCGCTCAACTTCTCATACCCCTTCACCACATCATCCACAAAAGCTTTCGGACTCACCCTCACAATTTTACATAACCCTCCAAAATACGTACACATCTCCACACTCCCGTCATCATTCTTCAGCTCAAACAGATAATTCCCCTCTGTTTTCGGATCAAGAAAAGGCATTATTGCCTTAAAAAAACTATCTTGAGGCTCAAATCTACACTGATAAACCGGCCTCTTAACATAAATAATATCTGGTCTAACCCAAGCCGCACATTGGGTTATCAAAGATCTAGCTTTGTTCCCTAATCTGCCCATCAAACTCCACTTATCCAATCTTTGTTTTCCCGCTTCAAGGACAACTTCAGCAACCAAAGTCCATTGTTGCCACGGCTTATCATTAACCCTCCATTTCGGGTGCCTCACAAACACCCAAAAGTACCTAAACCCAACATTCTTATCCAATTTTTCCAATCTTTTCCCAAAGTCAACAGCCATTTCATGTTGTTCAATTTTTTCCCACTCTTCATGGTCCTTCACTGGACTGTATATCGTAACCCGTTCGTCGCTGAAACGACCACGTATGGGCTCACCAACGACAACTCCGCGCCACGAGTAGGGTCCATATTCCCCGTACTTGTACCAGTCATAAGGATGGCGCAAATCCGGATCGTCTTTTTCCATGAACCGGACCATCCGGTCGTACCCGAGTCCGATCAATTCCAACTCCCTTTCGGTGAAGTTGTCGGCATAGGTTTTGTTTGAGTTTTTAAGACGGTAAAAGGGGTAGTCTGCGAGGTTGACAGTTCTATACTTCTTTCTGCGCTTAGATTGGCGCCGCCACGCCGCATTTCCTTCTAGTCGACCTGGGGACGGCCCGCCCGGCTTCTTCTTGCTTCGCCCCGCTAAAGCCCGAACGTCTAGGCGGGAAAATTGGGGGACTTGGCGGGAAAAGTGAGGTTGAGGATTGGGGAAGAACGAAAAAGAGGAATTTAGGGTTTTAGAGAAGGAGAGGTCCAGCATTTTAGAGGAATAATAACTTACGGGGTCAGATAATTCTCTAGATTTTATTATACTTGTGCAAATAATACGGTGACGTTTTGACGAAAGTTCAAACCTTTACTTCCGCATCATCCGGCCACAATAATTATCACTACTGTCCCTTCGTTAACTTTTCTCGCACTCTGCTCTTTTGGTTTTCTCTGATCCAGAATTCAATGTCGTAAACCCCTCCATCGGACGCCAAAATGTCGAAACGAACGCACACAACAGACGTAGGCTCCATAGCCTACACCGATCTCAGCGACGTTGGCGCGGGAAAAGAAGGGTGGCTGGTTAATGATCCCAACCTTCTCTGCGCGTTGGACACGCACACGGTCGCTATAGCCAACAGATATCTCATCCTGATAATCAACTGGGCCGACCCGGACGGCGTAGGGCTGGTCGCCAAGATCCGGCCCGAGCTATCCCCGATTGAGGCCGAATATATAACGGCTGTTGACTGGTTGGCGTTCGAGGAAATTAGAGCGGTTGCAGTCGGGACCTCGAAAGGATACTTCTTGGTTTATGATTTGAAAGGTGATCTGGTGCATCGACAGGTAATTATACAATTAGCTTATTTAATTTTTGTTGTTCTTTTTTGGGTTTTTTTTTCTTTTTTGTAGGAATTAATTGTGGGTATGTTCTGGTTTAGCTACTGGTTGGCCATTTTCATGTATTGATGGCAATGGCTTATATGTTCTTGACAGCTTAGTGGTGGTGAAAGTTACTAATTCAGTGAGAATGACTTGAAAGATTATGAAATAGATGTAACAATCCAGATGGCTTTTCATTTTGGTTAGCTCCATGAATGTAATGAGTAGATGTATGGAATGAATTCTTAAGAACAAAATACAGTATAAAATTTCTTATTTATCCAGTATAATTGCCCTTCATTATGCGGTAGTATAAGAAAACTAAGATGGTCATGGTTTTTTGTGTGTATTGATGATATTTGCGATCCTATGTGTGTACCCCTGCAATGATCAAGGAACTAATTGCGTGCATACAGTTAATACATCCTGGACGGATTCTAAAGTTAAGAGTTCGTGGAACCAAGAGAGATTTGACTCAAGATACAGCAGAGGAGGAGATTTGTGTTGTTCTGTCTGGTGTAATTGCTCGTATTGATGGTTCTGATATTCAGGTAAATAATAGAATTGTAGTTAAAAGTTCATCTTTCGAAAATATCATGATACTATTTTTAAATCAAAATAAATTAGTTCTTTCTATCTGTGACTGAGATCTATTACAATATAGTCTTAGAAAGATGGTAGAATTTGTTTTTACCATTCAAAGTTCTATATCTGTTTCATTTGAAAACTGTAGCCTCTAGGAAAAAACAATCTCTTATGCACTAACAGCTTTCCTTCCTTGAGATATAGAGAATGCTGCAGCGATGGTTTCAAGAAACAAATTTGCAGTTTTGGGATAGGAAGCCAAAACAGAGAGATTCTGAGGATTTAGGAAATTCTTTTGAAGGGTTTCCTTATCAGTTGTGGAGCGTAAGCAAGCATGGACCATGTGCTGATGCAGCAATTACTGGCATAATGCCTCCCCCACTGATGGAAGTACAGGTGACAATTTGTTTGCTTAATTCTATCAACCTACAGAATGACTGTGTAGAACCTATGCTGGGTGACCAAATTACATCTAGTCGACTCATGGTTTCATGTTCATGGAAATGTGTTTCTAAGACATAGTAAATAATTGTTTTCTTGAGTTCAAGTTCCCTTGTAGCTTCTTTGTGGCATGTGTTTTTACATTTTGGTAATTTGCCCACTGAATGATGGAAACTTTCTGAACCTATTCTCATATTTGAATTCAGCTGCTTTTATTGTTGGGCAGTCAAGTCAACGTTATTTCTGTGCGGTCACTATTGGAGAGGATGCTGTGATTTCAGCGTTCAGGTTAGTATGCCAGGATTTCATGATATATGCCTTTTTTTCTGATCTTTCTTTCTAAGTTCCAATCTAGGATTGATCTCTTGTTCCTATTTACAAATTTCTTTTTGTTTTGTATCATCTTGTGTTTTATTAATCAATTGTTATTTCATTCTTTTAAAGACTTTCAGAAGATAGAAGCAGGTCCTTGGTTGGAGCTATTCTATCAAAAGTTGTCCCTGCAACATTTTCAACAATTGCTTCTTTCTCTAAAATGATTTGGCGCAGCCAACAGTCGCCAACAAGATCAGAACCAAAGCCTCAGTCATTTGCTCATGGTAAAGTTAATGGATTTCTTTTATTTGCTCAGTATTTTAATTGTTTAGAAATTAAATGATGTATGATGTTCCGCTTCATCATTACAGTATTGTGGACATTCTATTATTTAACCAATAAATCCAAATGTTTTATCCTACTGAACATGTAATCTAAAAGCACATGTTAATCTACACGTTTGGATGTTCTTAATGTTTCATAGATGCATAAATAGAAACATGAAATTTAAGTAATAGTTTTAGCTATAAAGTTTATTATCTGATTAATATGTTAGTACATGTATGTTTTTGCTGCTAATTTGTCGTTCTTTTGACACTAATCTTGCCTTCTTTCAAGTGATTTTGTTTGTCTTTTACTTTTCATATGACGTTTGTGTGTTGTATCCATATTGCTTTTGTCTACCACATTTTCGCTACTTCAAGTGTTAACATTCTGTTATTGATTTATTCCCTACCTTCTTTTGGATTATGTTTTTAATTATGGCATTTGTTAGTAAAAGCAATGAGAGAAAGGTCTGTATTATTGAATGAAAATGCTTTTAAAATGTTAACTAGACTAGAACGGCATGTAGAAGTTCCCTGGTTTTTCGGTCATAAATTAAATTTGAGGTGAATGTGATTGTATATGAATTACTACTGTCTCTGTTGATGCACTTATGAAGCACTGTCAAAACATGTTTACTTGGTGTTTTCAGCTTTTACTAAAAGCAATTGGTTGAATGATTGATGCCATAATTTGTGGCAGCGTCCCCATTGACATGTCTGAAAGATCATCCTAGAAAGGGTGAGAGGCTTACATTATCCCCTAGTGGTACATTGGCTGCAATAACAGATTCACTGGGTCGGATATTGCTCTTAGACACTCAAGCACTTGTGGTGGTGCGATTGTGGAAGGTTTGTTCTGAACATCCATGCTCCTGCCCTTATTTCTGTGTTTTTTTTTCCTATTTTACTTTTGTTTTTAGGTTAGGGAAGGCGGCTGATGTATTTCTTTTAACCACAAATGTAATTACATTTTAGGGTTATCGTGATGCTAGCTGTGTTTTCATGGAGATGCTAGCCAACAAAGATATTGCAACATCCAGCTCTGCCCATTATGAACCAGTGAAGAGTGATTATTGCCTATGTTTAGCTATTCATGCACCTCGAAAAGGAATTATAGAGGTACATTCATCTGTTTTGTCACTTTTGGTGGAAATATATTTATCTTGCATTAGAGTATTGAAAGACACTTATTGATCTGTCAGTCCTGTTTCAAAATTGTTATTCCTCAGTTTAGAATTGTCTTGAAATATGCCTTTTTATTTTTTATTTTTATTTCAAGGCTTATATCGAGAAATAGCCTATTGTTTTAGATTATAGACTCTGGACAATATTCTGCTGCAATTGGTTTAACCTCTTTAGTACATGTTAATGTTTTTCTCGGTTTAGATATTCCAAGAGCTCTCCGCAATTCCCATTTAATTTCTGGTAACATCTTACAGGTCTGGCAGATGAGAACAGGACCACGTCTTTTAACCATTCAGTGTGCCAAAGGTAGCAAATTACTGCAACCCACCTACAGGTTTGGATCGTCAATGGCTTCTTCTCCTTATGTCCCTCTGGAGGTTTTCTTGTTGAATGGAGACTCTGGTCAATTATCAGTTCTGAACAGATCCCTTAATTGAGATTTTAAAAGAGAAAATTCTTTTTCTTGATTTGCTTTTACCCAATTACATATTTCTCTGAATGTCGATCACGATTTGTTGTATAATTAATAAGACTAATCTTCAGAAGTTGTACGTATGCTATTGATAATATAAAATCCTTTCATGCTACTTCAATGTTTGTACTGTGGAGCACAAAATGAAAGAGCATTAAACATTGTTTTCCGAATTGAAGGAATATGAACTACTTAGAACCATAAAATCTGTTTTCTTGAGTAGAGAAGGATGAATACGATGGTAGTAGCTCTGTTATGATACACAGATTCTTTAGTCCGAATAGTAATTGTTGTAGCATTCATGCAATACAAGAATAAAGCCTCGTTTGAGTTCTGAGTTTCATGGATGGTTGCCTTCTCCAGCTTGAAGGTTTTCTTTAGCATCGGATGAACTTAACAAGAAGAAAACCTGATTGTTGCCACATGATTCTTAAATTGCTTAAGAAAGATTTCTCTTGGTAGATGTGCATGAGAATTTCTGTGCGTGGGTACACCAAATAAAATTACAAAACGACCAAAATAATTGAGAATTTTAGCTATAATACCTAATATAATTATCTAGCTAAAAAGGACAACCACAAACAAGAAAGAATAACCGGAAAAACAAATTTCCAGCATCCTAACCCAAGAAACATGGCATGTGATAAAGGCAGTAAAACTTCGTTCCCCTTGGTCGTAACAGGATCATTTCCTAGTCCTGCAAATAGACAACACTAGTGTTGAACCCAGTAAATGTCCTGTATTACCAAAGGGCAAAAATAAAGTTTTATTGTCATCCCACTAGGGTAACAGCCTAAATTTAGCTTGTAATCTGAACTTACAACGGTTATTGTTTCATAAGACTGACACATTAACAGACTCATCCAAATCAATGGATGATGTTACGTCTAAGCTAGGATGAATTTAACCTTGGAAATTGCGCTCAAAATATGTCTGCAGCTCATGCTTCCACCAGCCATCTGTCAAATGATTAAAACGACAGTTGAGCTTCAAAAATGCGATTCATGATATTCAAACATCAACACAGCTCCAATCCCATTGTAAACACTTATAAAATTAAGAAATTGTTCATTCAATTGATTCATTTACAGGGATGTTGACTGAAATTTACAGCAAACAGTGTTAATGAAGGGAGGAAATTTAATGCTGAACTGAAATATTTTTTGTCATTTTAGAAAAAACAAAGCAGAGATTACATTAAACAATTGGTTGCAAGAAAAGGAATACATGAATATCCACAAGCTAATCTGAGTCCTTGATAGATGAAAACCATGGGACACATACAATTCTCTTCGATGCAGCCACACACAGGAATCCTCTGGAATATTCAATTAAATTCCCTTTGATGATGTAACTGAAGGATCAACTGTAAGGCGATGATTGAATTCCTCACTCAGTTATTAAACAATTCAGATGCTAAAGGAGCCATTCTAGCAGGCAGCAGCCTCTACTTTATTTTTGCAAATTATAAAACAATTCAGATCCTAGAGGAGCCATTCTAGCAGGCAGAGGCCTCTACTTTAGTTGTGCTGAGTTTTAACCTAAATGAGATTCTGAAAGTTTATCACACTTATTTCTTACTTCATCATAAAAAATAGTGTAGTTTGAACTGCTTATGTTCCTAAAGTAGCAGAACTTATTACCAAGGTAGTTGTACACTTGTTGTGTGCTCCCCAACCCACTAACTACCAAGTTGTTCTTCACAAGCATGACACCCTGCCCATCCTGCAAATTCTTGAGAGAGCTGTGTGAGAATCCAGAACCAGCACTCTTAGAGTTCTTCTCATTAAATCCCAACATGATGTTTACCACAGATAAAGAAGTTCCATTTCCCTTATCTTCAGAGTTTGAGTATAAGTAAAAGGGAAATGTTTTGAATGACTTCATTAAGCGAGCATTATATGATGGCATCTCAGCAGACACACTGTCATTAAAATGGATTGTCTGATTAACAATCTGCAAATTGCCATTGTTGCCCATCACCATTGAGTTACTGTAAGTAAAGTTTTGAATGAAATGAGTAGTAATCTTTCCATGAGATGACTCAACCCATCCAGTTGAGGATACAGACCTATTTATATTTGTGAAGAATTTTCCATCTAAACCCTTAAAATTTGACACAAGAGAAACATATAGAGGCACAGCACTGTTTTTCAAAAGCTTCCCCTCAGTTTTTGAACTTTTACTGTCCAACCAAAGATGCAAATTTGCATCTATATACCACACATTCAAAGCATTAGTAACGCTAAACCCAAGCTTATGAGTCTTCCCGTCCAATATATTCCCTAAAAATGGAGTGATTTCAATGTCATAAGAAGGAAGGTTGAATGAACCAATACCACTGATTGGTCTCCACAAGAGAGGATTAATCCCTCCTGTAAATACTACAGTAAAAGGCCAAATGGCACCAACAACCTCACCATCAATAGTCACCACAACCTCCCTAAAAGGTCCATTTCCAGGATAATCAGTCAGATTATTTGCAGCAATGTAATCATTGGGTAGATTTCCATACCAAAACTCATCATTCTCATGAAAAGAAACATAAACCTCCAACACAGCCCTATAAGCATTCTTAGGAATCACAAATTCCTTCACCCCAATGTCCGTTGAATTCTCAATCTCAAACCACAACCCATCATTCAATGGCAAAATTCGCGAAATGGGCAAGATCAAATCAGCCTTAGACCCATACCAAGATAGCAAATTATCCGAACCATACTCATGATCATTAAAATTTCCTTCAGCAGGGTAAAAATGAATAGTTATATCCACATGATACACACCAGTATAAGTACTATCAATAAGATTACCAATATAAACAGCAAGAGTCTGTGTCTCATTCTTAACGAGCAATGAATAATACCTCGTTATATCCTTTTCAACAGTCCAAACAATCCCAGTAACTCTCGGCTCAGCTGTGCAACTCCGAAGAAGCTCCACGCCACCTAACCAGACACCAAAAATCCGGTCAAATTGCCTGCCTTTACATGTTGCATTCCATTCTAGAACAATCTTGGATAACTTCTGAGACGAACAATGAGAAGGAGGAGTGTAGTTCGCAAGAACTGGAGACTTCCCGTACGTGTCGGCAAAGTCATGGTGAAGAACGAGATGTGAACAAGGTTTGGTTTTGGAGGGTATGATGGGTTTGGTTACTTCAAAGTAGCGAGTTGGTTTCGTGTCGTTGAGATGAAGAGTGAGAATTTCTGAGGCGTAAACATAAGAGTTTTTGAGAAGAGTCTTGGTCTGGTGAAGATTTGCCACGATGGAGTAAGGTCCATGAAGGAGAAAGAGAGAAACGAAGAGTAATAAAGGGAAATGAAAGGATGCCATGAATTTAGTTGTTGTAAGTGATCAGGATTATTCCCGTTTGTTTCACTGGTTTTATCAATGGAGGTTGGCGAGTTGTTGGGTGGCTGGAGGGAAAAACAATGCTGACGCAAGGGACTAAGATGGCTGAGCAGAAACTAAATAGAGATGAATAACCAATCAAATCCCTTGTTGAATGTACACGAAACTCCGATATATCCGGCACCGAAATAGAATCGGAGGAAACAGAGTGTGCTACGCCTACGTATTAATTCTTTCCTCAATTATTTAATCACTCGTATATTCTGAGATTTGTTGTTAATGTTTTTTTTAATAATTTTTCTTGCATGTAATTTTATTTGAAGGCTGCCTGTATCTCGTGGGTTCTATTCCAAATTTGAAACGTCGCAAGATCTTTGCCGTTCTCTACGCTTACAATGTAAAGTCAACCTTCCGATCAACACCCTGAGCAGAAACGCAGAGAGGAGGAGCAGATAAGAAAACAGAGCACAGCGAAAAAGCCGGTAGCTCTCTCTCTTTCTCCCTTATTGATAAACCTATTCGCAGAAGAATGAGCTTCTGTTATTTAGCTAGGTCAGTTTAAATCTTTAATTTTTATTATTTTCGTTTCGGAATGAGTCTGTTTAGCTTCATTCCTGACTTTGCTTATCGGATGTGCATGCAGTTCTCTGGGAAGCTTATCTGTACGGTTAGGATTTCATTCTAATGCTTTAACTGAAACTTTACTATCTACGTCGAAGAGGAAAAAGTTTGCTTTCAGAAAATTCAATGCATCATGCTCTTCTTCTTCTGGTATGTTCAATTCTCCCCGTAAATTTTTCTTTTCAATGTAAAGATTTTTTTTTTTTTTTTTCAATAGGTAATGGCTAATTCTTTCCTTTTTTAATAAGAAGAAAATGTATTGTAATTGCACTTTATTGAGAAGATGAATTGGAAGTTCATTTGTGTTCGGCGGTAAAATATTAGATGCAGTTAACAATGCATGTGATAAAGAAATGGCAATATAAGAAATTTTTAACTATAATTGGAGTCAGTCGAAGAAGCTAAATTTAGCACAAATTAAACAAGAATGAGAAATAATTTGACTTCATAGGTTAGTTTTGTGTGATGAAGATTCCTAAGACTTCTATTGCTATGTCCAGAAACTAAGCCCAGCACCTAAAGCGGAATCTTTTTGTGCGGTTGTAGTGATTTCTTAGAGAAAAACACATATTGTCGGTTCCTTGCGTGTTCTTGGAGTTTTCATATGCAAGTTGTTTTCTGTCCATGGAAAAGAATTGCCAGGTTGAAATGGCAAAAGTTGACACGATTCCCTTTTTTATTCTCCCAAAAATACTGGCATTTTGCTAAATCTCGCATTGGGATGGACACTTTGCTTATGTTTGTTATTCTTATTTTATGTAGGTCCACTCTTGGTTAAGGCTGCAAAAGGACTGGCAGTAAGTAGCCACCAGCATGGATGATGTGCCAAGCAGGAAGGTATATGGCTGTTTACAGAAAGCTTGCAGAAAAACACCCATCATTCAGAGAGAGGTCAGAGACAACTGATCTCATTGTGCAAATTTCTTTACTGGCTTGGGAAGCTTTCCGTCACAATGGAGTTATCATTTTCTCTGACATACTTACTCCTCTACCTGCATTTGGTGTTCCATTTGACATAGAAGAAGTGAGAGGACCCGTTATTCAGTCACCAATTCATTCTGAAGAACACTCAAAGGCATTACATCCTATCGATTTGGAAAAACTTCAATTTGTGGGGGATTCTCTTAAGATCTGGCACAAGGAGGTGATTCTTCTTCTTCTTTTCTTTACTTGTGTCAAGATGAGGCAAAATACTACTTTTATTTGTGTAATAGAGAATATATGATTTCCTGTCAATTTGTTTCTTGAAGTTAATTCCTTTTCCGTAGGTTGGGGAACATGCTGCAGTTCTTGGCTTTGTTGGAGCTCCTTGACAATTGCTACATGTATAGTTGAAGGGAGCACAACTCACACATATACAACCATAAAAAAGTATGTGCCATGCAGCGCCACTTGCATTGACTCTTCTCTCTCATTTAACACAGGCAATATCTGATTATATTATCTTTCCAAGGGGAGTCGGGGGCTCATTGCATACAAATATTTGACTCATGGGACAACTACCACCTCGTATGTGGGAGCAGTGGTCAGAGCCCTATATTAAAGAGGTAAATTGGAGTTGATTTAGTTATAAATGAAGAAAACAATCTTGTTCTTTGCAGTGTGATGTCACAGCTGAATAATCTTATTGTTTGTTTGCTGTAAAGCAATGAATTTAATGCAGATATGGGTTATAGCAAAGTTCTTTGTTTATTTATCTTATATTTGATATTTCCACTTGAATTAATTGGACTATCTCATTTTGTTAAACAACTACATATGCAAGTTTTCTGGGTAATTTTAAGTTGATTGATGAAAAATTTATAGATTCTGTTGAGGCTCAGAATAGGAACTCTATATATATATATATATATATATATATATATATATATATATATAAAATGTAAATTTCTTCATGAAAGGACAGAATTATGGGCAGGAAGTGTCATTTGTTTTTCTACCTTATTATTGTTTGGAAATGTTGTTATACATGATATATTTTGATGCTTTTTGCCTGTTTAGGCTTTAAAAATTGCATGATAACTAGTCTTGGGGTTTCTGGAAGTGCAGATTGTTAGTTTAGTGAGGACTAAATATTGTTCTCTATATTAATGGAAATGGTGGCCTTCTTGAGCATATGAAAGGAACTGATGTTGATGTGGTTGGGCTTGACTGGACAGTGGATATGATAGATGGAAGGAAGCGATTGGGCAATGACATTACTGTCCAGGGAAATGTGGGCCCTGCTTACTTATTTTCTCTTCCTGCATTGACCGATGAAATTCAAAGGTGATGTAGCTTAAAATTTTTTTTTAAATTGCTGTTTGGAGACAAGGATTCTTTTTTTTATAAATTTTCCTACCGTGATGCATGTGTATTCCATTAGTTTATGACACCTAGGATGCGAATGCCTATCAACATTGCATGGGTGAAGTGGCAAGGAATTACCATAAGCTAGAATTTATTGGCTAGGATTTTTAAGGCTTCTTATGCTTGTGGTTTTTTCACTGAAGATTGGTTAGCTTGAATGAATTTGAGAAAAATCACTAACAACAGTTTCCTTCCCCTCTGGCTCTTGTGTTTTCTCTTATTTAGTACTCTTTACTTCCTTCGCTACACCTCTTTGCAGTTTTGATCTCCTCAAATAGAACTTGAAATTAAGTTCCCCCACTGTAATCTAGGTGCTCACAGTGATTGATTCTATTTTCAGGGTTGTCAAATGTGCAGGACCAAGGGGGCACATACTTAATCTAGGACATGGAGTTCTGGTTGGGACCCCTGAAGAAGCTGTTGGACATTTCTTTGAAGTCGTGAAAAGCTTGAAGTATGATTCTTCTTTTCAAAATAGTGCATTAGAGGAATCAAAATTGGTAGTTTGAGGATATACCTTTTGTTAAGTGCGAGCTAGCAATTTTGTTATGTAAATGGGCTGCTCATTGTCAAGTTACACCTTATTCCTTCTTGACAACTGTTTGATATCTGTTTAACTTGCACTTTCTTGAGAGGATGATTAAAGCTGGAGGTTCTGTACATGTTTTGGTGAGCTAACTAGTTACTTTTCTGTTGCATCTGTTATTGAGTTCTTAATGAATCAATATGATTTTACTTGTTCTGTTCTTTTTCTTTTTTTTTAATAAGTGGTTGAAGAGCTTCGAAGTTCTTATCAAGAACGTATTTTTGTAGTTGCCTGGGTAATTATTTTTACAGATATGCTAATAAGGGGTCTCTTTGGTGCCATTACTTGTTCATTAATCTTGCTAATCATGATGTAGCTTTGAAGATCCAGCTGAATAACTTTCCAGGAAATGTTATCCTTGTATTGTTGG
The DNA here is from genome assembly GCA_032402905.1 of Khaya senegalensis. NCBI lineage: Eukaryota > Viridiplantae > Streptophyta > Magnoliopsida > Sapindales > Meliaceae > Khaya > Khaya senegalensis. The sequence goes on along the minus strand of CP135552.1, from coordinate 10,642,544 downwards.
CAGAAGCAGTCATTTCACAGTGCACACCTGATATATTTTTATTTGAAAACAGCATTTGACAGGCATCTGATCAACTTTATACATCTTTGTTTGATAGACCCAACAGATGTAGTCCATCATTTTTGTATTACTGGTAGCTTGACGAAGTCCTTCAATCTTTATATAACTTCATTGACAGTGGTGTTGCTTGTTTATTATTGCAAATTCAAACTTTTGAAGTATTGAAGTCTTTGTCTATGCTTTCTCTGCCCTTTTACCCCCTTGTTATGTGTCAACTGCCCATTATCATTTTTCATTGCATTATGATTTGTTTATTATGACTTTCATTGTATTGTATTGTGTTGATCTTCTGGAAAATGAAAGGTATAACTTTCTCCTTTGGTTTTCCCATCTCAAACTTAAAACTACTATGATGCTTTTTGTACTAGATGACAATAATCCATGCCGTGAACAACTGCAGCAGGGGATGATCACCTTGGATGAGGTAAAATCCTTTTTATCTATGCTTGGGGCAAGATTGATTGGCTAGCCGTCCATCATGAGCAAAGCATAAACAGAAATATTTCGAGCTGCCTTCTGCTTTGTCAATACTCAATATCCCTTTGAATTGGTAAATATATCTATTTTTCTTTCGTCGGATTGCTTACTGTGAAATACTTATCTGTACGATAAGTTTTCAAGCATGGAGTGAGTTGCGACCGAACTTATTAGATTAATCAATGGTGGCATGTGATGTGACTATTATTCAACCATTAATTTACATTCAACCATATCTTGTTTCAAGCAGGGATCTCTATATCATTTGGAGCTTCACATGTTCTCCGGGATGTGGGGATGCCTGTGGTAGGCCAAGGCCAGATGAGTTACTTTAATTTTCCCTGCAAATTTGCGGAAACTGGAAACTGATATTAAGTGTATTACTAACAACTATCAAATTCATGTTATCTCCCTGTTTCTTTCTCCTTCCCCCTTGTACATCACGCATGCACAATTTACTTCCCCGCGGTTGAATTTGGATGCAAGAGTATGGGCATATTGGTTTGGGCCCAGCTTACCCATAAACCCATGTGGGCTTAAATTTTGTTTTTACCGGATTCAGCCCAGCCCACCCACTTAATACTTTCCACTGGATCATGTGGTTTTACACAATAAAATAATGGTTACATTAAAGAGTTTTGACCGAGTGGCTGGATCTATGTTACGTCAATTAAATACACTTTGGGACATAATTAGAGGTTTAATTCTATTTAATGTGTGACGTTGCTCACGATATTGTCACATATTCCACATGGTCACACAATCATAATTCAATCTCATGCTCATTACTGAGTAACATCAGGCGTGCAGCATAAAGTGGACCAATGTATACACAAAATTTTTGAAGACGTCGACTGGATATCTAACGAAATTGATTCAAGTGTTTGTTATCCTATGTTTGGGTTCACCCTTAAAAGGAAAAGGTTATTCTCGTACCGAGCCTTCGTCCATCGCTTGGTTACCTCCTCAAATATAAGAACTAACTACTTCTCAGGCTATGCCTGAACTCTATCTATCATGGTCCGTGGACGTGGTTCAGTTTTCACTCTTTTACTTGCAGTCAAGGACGAATGAGATCGTAAGTTGCAGCAACCTATTGGCGTAAAACCCTTTCTGGCTTACTCGAGCATCATGCATGCAGCATGCACTCATCAATAATGCGTTCAAAGAAAAATATCAATTTTGAGAGACAAGCATTTGGAACATGCATGTCTGCTAATTAGTATCCAACGATTTATAAGAAGCTACGATTATCAGGTGTTTCTTTGTAAAAGCATTGCCAAATGCTTTTGTGAGAAGTTAGCGTTTATAAAAAGACTCTGTGCAAAATCATTTTTATTTTATGAGATGAATATATCATCATAACCTGGCTCTGCTACAATGTTTAATAACAAATTGGTTGAAGCAATAGCTTATATATGAGTATGATAGAAACTGTACTGAGTACAAGCCTCCTCCCTAGGAGTTTTCTCTCAGACAGTAACTATATATAAAAGTTATACCCGATTCTGTTTATGTGCAAAAACCATTTGGATTGAGTTCGAACTAAGTTCCTGAGACCGCCAGGGTTCAGCCCGAGTTATAAGGAGTTTCCTGCTGCTGGGAAATTACCATGAAGATCTATGGTGTTCTCCAATAATTCTGGCGTTAGACAACAACTAAATCACAAGAGAAATAAGAGTAGCCACCAGATTTGCTAGCTGTTCTCGGCCATTCGTTCTATTTCTAACAAAATTGTCTTGGCATCGCTTCGGCCAACAAGCATCAAATCAAACAAAATAGTCTAAACTCAATCAACAGACAGTTTGCAACCAAAAACGAAAGGAAAAGGAGGAACGCATATGCACATTGATTTCAATATCCAATTAATGGATATCTCTCAGGCTTGATGTGCTTTCAAACACAAAATGAAATCTTCAGTAGAATATACATATATTACTGTATGAAGATCGAAAGACCGTATTCTATCCAAAGCCCCTACTCTTGTCGTGTTGAAAGCAACAACACAAGAGAAAGACAAAGAAAGAAACTCAACGAAATGAAAACAAAAAAGAAAGAGCACCAAGAGGCAATACCAGCATAATTATAGAGTGAGAGAGGCTGTAATAATGCCCTTCAATCTCTGGTCAAAAAGATGGAAATTAGATTGTATATTCTCAGGTACTGTTTTAAGAGGTGGGACAACTGAAGAAATTCTTAGTTGATTTTAATTAATGCAATTAGATTATTTAGGATTTCGTGCATTTTAATTAGCGTGGGACTGCCAGCCATTGCATCCACTAGCATACCTGGTTGCAAGGAAAGTGTTTTCAAGTAGCAACATGTTATTGGGATACTACTTTTAATTTGTCAAGTACTATGTTCCAACATATTTTTTCACAAAGTAATATGTTCAAAAGCCTCAACAAGCTTATCTTTCAGTTTTTCTTTGTTTTTTCCCACAACCCCCACCCCCCATCCCCCAAGATTTTGCTTCAAGAACATGTCATCATCATGACTTTCTGTATTTTAGTTCAGTTTATCGACTCAGATATTCTCATCGGCTCACTTTTAAAAGTAAAAGTTTAAGCTTTAACTTCCATATTTAAGTTATTTATAATTAATGTTTTTTATATCATGGGTGACCATGATCTCCTGTCTTCTACTCTTCAGAATTGTTGATAATATCCTTTAACATTCCTATTGTACTGTATGTATGTGTATATATACATGCATAAGTTCCAAAGATGAACACAATATGCATTTATACTTGCATGCGTGCAGGTAATAATGGATAATGTTTATAAGCATGTATGCGAAAAGCTTGAGATTTCTATTCTATATATTTTCTTGTTGGATTCAACACCAAATGTTATGGATTCTATGATGGAAGAATTAAAACTACATGATTGAACAAAATGTGGATTATCTATGTCCTTCACTTAACACAGAGGAAGTAATTGAGCCAGGAATTAAACTATTAAGGCAAGCCTCCTTAATTTGTGTATTGCTCTGATCTTAAAAGTAACTAAACCCTAAATTGATCTTAATTGATAATGGTTGAAAAGTATAGTAACATGGATCTATTCAATCTACATGATGAATTTGACAAGATGGGAAAGCTTGATTTCAGGCAAAAATTAGAACATAAATAAATAAATTGCTCCCTTTGATTATGGTTTTGAAACATGTACAATAGAAATGCAAATTTTAGAAAATTGTGAATGAATGGTGAGGGAGGGTCAATTACTATAATTAAGAGAGAGATTAAGAACTGAAGAGGAATCCAATGACATGTATGGTTATTAAACCTAAGCTTACTGTTATGAATATATAAATGTGGGACAAGAAACTATATCAGTGGGGGATACCAAGATTCTCAAGAAAAATATATTTGATTTATCAACAATTCTTGATCGTGCCCTTTTTGTTTTAATAATCGAGAGAGTCTTCAAACAAACACATAACTTTAAAATGTCTATTAATTGTGCGTATAATTAATTGATACTTCCATAAAACTCCATGATACACCTAGAGACTGTGGTAGCAAGCATGGTACTTTCTACCGATGTTTTGTTTTATCAAATTATACATAATTTCGGAGGATTGTTCATGGCAGCAAACTTGACTATTCAGATGTTCCATAATACTAAGTACCGTTAAGAAGAAAAAGTAAAACGAAACAAACTTACTCGACACTTCAGCTTCGGGTTTCTAAATTTCTTCACCAACTTATAATTCATGCTTTAATCTCATAAATATTGCTTCTGAGTTGCTTAGAGAACATCATGCAGGAAGTATTGTTTGCTGCAGCATCCAGTAGGATAGATCTCCGGAAACATGATGGCGAAATCGAGACTCGGAGTTATTCGGGACCTAAAATAAGTGATCAAAATAAGAAAGTTAATAGACGATTGATAAATTTTGAAATATAAATGGTTACAGTGTAATATGATACTTTTGGGAATCTTCATTATGTAGTTTTTTGTCACACCTTGATTCAAATTTGTGGTTATGTTGTAATATATATTTATATTAAATTGCTAACAAACCTTGTCCTAATGCTCTTTATATTATTTAGAACCAAATCATTTGTGGGCAATATAATAAAATGCCATTGGCACTTCTCTGATGCAGACAAAAGGAAAATCTGATTGAATACAAAGGTAAATTACATCTAGCATTACCAAAGAAAATGACATTCACATCATAATGAAAATTTAAAAACCAAAGATACAGATAAAACTTATGTACTATAAATAAAAACAGACAAAGGAGCGGCATGAAAAAGCATTTCAATATCCTTGCAGACATGTAAAGATCTTAGTGGTAGCTGATGTTATTTCCACCAACAAACAAACAAACAACCTGCATATATAAGCATTGATTTGGTTCATCCCACTTACCCTAGATCTTCAATCATACATAATTTTTCATAAGATGTATTACGAAAGAAGGGATAATCTATATTGATACATCTATGTCCATTCATGACGGGCACAAGTTGGTGCAAAATCCCAAAAGAGCTAAGACTATAGAGAAAACTAACATGAACTTATGATTGATTGCGGAAATTGCAAGAATTTATTGTAAGAGAGAGTAGGAGGGAGGGAGAGGAGAGAATGAGAGAGAATCTTGATCTATTGTTATCATAGCATCTAACGTTTGATTGTTAGACAAGTTTAAGGTAAAGTGAGTAAAACTGTTATTATGTCTTTTCCTTTATAAAGTAACTACTGTTTAGATTAGGGTTTTGAAGTCCTTGGCCTAGGGTTTATCATGAAAGGAATGTGATGGGGCCTAAGTTTTCAATATACGTGCATACTTGTCAATAATATTGTTCTACATCTTGTCTTTTACACACTTTCCTGAGTAGACTATTGAGTGAAAGATTATGAATGAGTAAATTTATCAACTACATGTGTTTTGACATAGATCGATGTTGGTGTACGATGATTATGATGTCGATGTTGGTGTATGATGATTATGATGTTATCCTTTCATGGAATGAAATTTCATTTTTATCAGATAGATCTAGCTTCTAATAAATAGAAATCTATCATCACTAAGAAAATTTACCATTTCCTAGGAAAAGCAATAGGAACCAAGCTTATTGCATAGGAAAACTTGAACTATGATCTTCGCTAGCCTTCATAGTCATCCTTTTCTTCTTCTTCTTCTTCTTATATACGATTCCTCGAGCCTTAGCTTGAGAGTCTCTCACTTCACGCAAATAAATACGAATAGCACCACCAGCAAATGGGTTTGTTTCTGGCAAGCCGCCGTTTTCTTCGTAAGCAGCCCTAAGCCGGCCGATGAGTGCATCGAGGCTGCCCCAAGCTTGCTTCAGTGGGCAAGAACAAGGACCCGGAGGCTCAGGCTGTCCGAAAAAGACACACCCTTGCATGTGCACTCTAGTCTTGCCAAATAGATCGAGATATCGGAGAAAATCAAGCACATGATTTGAGTTGCACTGCGACAGCGCCACTGGCGGCCTCTGATTCCTCAAGTACTGACCAAAAGTGTTCCAGTCTCGCCTCTTCTGGGATTCATACCGGCTAAGAGGAGGCGGATTTTGCTGATCAGAAGCAGCAGCAGCAGCAGCAGTAGTGGAAGATCTCGATCCCTCAGCTACATCTTTCCCTTTATTGCTTGACATGTTCACTAGCTAGCTCATGAAATTTCTGCAACACCAAAAAGAAAAGAATCTTGGGTGTGGTAGGAAAGGAAGAAAAAGAAGAGAGAGAGGAGCTAAATTTCTTCTATTTTCTTCGGAGGACAAAATTAAAGATCAAATCATGGGGCCAATGAAGAGACATTTTATGGGGCCCGATCATAGTGCATTAGCTCCTTTTTTTCTTCCTTTAACAGTACTATTAGCATTAAGAATTGCCTCTCTTTTCCTTTTCCTATTTATTATAACTGGACTTCCATCAACCAAACAATCATCATAGACTACATTAGCTCAATTAGCACGATGGTTTGGTGAATCAAAGCCTCTAATAGTAATTTACATGCTATAGTGGTACAAATTAAGACAGTCTACAGTTGCATTACAAAGGGTATGCAAAACATTACAAATTTGTAATATCAATATTAAGGTTCACTTCATGGCATGATCGAGTTATTGACTAAATCTTTTTCATTTCAACTCTTGTATGACAGGGAATCAAAATGTGGTTCCATAGAGAAGATTGTCTCCTTCAAGCGAAGTTTGATTTTGACGATTACAGGTGGAGAGAAGTTAGGCATATTATACAGCATTCTAGATGAGCCTGTTGACCCTCAAAGATTTTGTTTCTTATTAAAATAAACAGTGTTATAATCTCACAGCGTGGTTGATCTTAATCATTTCTAAATGACCAATACAAACACTTTCTATGCCCATTAAAACAGTAAATCATAGCCACGTATCGGCTCGTGATTGGGCCTTCGCAATTCTTAAGTGAATGACATTCCTATATAAAAATTTTCTTGATATGATAATCTCCAGCATTACTAGCACAATCATCACTGTTGATAGTGCAGAATGATTATAAATAATACATTATTGTACGAAGGTTAGTGATGTTTTTGTTGTTTTTCTCTTTTGGTTTCCTTTGCCCTTCCTTGCTTTTGAAATTTTTATCAGAAACATGCACACAGTTATGGGATAAGAGAAAAACCCTAGCAGCCTGTTTGAGGAATTGTTGTGGTAAACATGTCCATTTAAAAGAAAGTTTGCAAGGAATTCATTCCTTGCAACATGGAAAATATGCATAGTTAGGGCAACCAGCCATTGTTTAACAGTAAGATAGGACTTTTTGCATGAACAATTAATGGCTTAGTATGAAAATGTTTTCCCTTGTAGGGAGCTTACCTTACCTATGACAATAATTGAAAATGAATGATGAAAGCTAATGGTTGTTGGGCTCCTTAATTAATTATAATTAAAAATTAACTAATATAGAAGACTTTTTTCCCTCAACATTATTTTAAAGAAAAAAAAATTTCAACATCAGGGTTCGATAGACCTATAATCTTAATGACTAGATTATTCTTTTTTGGTAGTTATTCCTTGGTAGGAAAAGGTAATCTACCTTTATTATCCAAATCCTAGAGATCAGATTTGAGATTGGTTGTATTTCTCTTTCTATTTAATGTACCCAAAAGGTTTATGTCTCTAGTTATAATTACTATTGGGACTTGTAAATTATGGTCAATCAACATTTCAAGTAAGGAATTGCCTTTGCCCTCCATCTCCATGGTGTTCAAAGTTCAATGAAACCTTTGTTTTTCCTCCCACCTTTTATATTGCCTAGAAATGTGAAGTAATTGGACATGGCTAATTCGGATTTCTTTATCAGATGCTAGTTTAAATTTCTTCGATATATTAGAATCTCTTTTGTTGGGACTCGGTTTGATTTCCCTTACAGTTCCAACGAAACCCAAAATCAGATATTCTTGTGCTCATTTCAGGCCCAATATCAAAGTCGGTCTCCACCTCAACAGGGCCCATAATAAATGGGATATTAATGTTCAGGTCCCTGTACTTTCACTTTTTATAAATAAAGAATTAGTGTTTTCATTTATAATAAATTGGTTCATATTCTTTGTTGGAACGGCTGATATGTGCTTTAGTGTTAAGTTATTTTTGTCGAAATTGAAGATTACGATGGTTTCAATAGTGATCAACATTTAGTGTTTAGAGACTAGGCAAATTATCGAGGTGAGGTAATGATGTGATTGATAAAGGATCTAGAAATGAATATTTGAGAGTCATATGCAAGTGCTTTTATCACTGGTGTGGTAATTTTAAGCACTTCTGGAAAAGAGAGAGTTATATATAAACATCCGAAAGAAAGATTGCACATTCCTTAAGCAGTCAAGAAAGAGGAATTCGCGTGGCTGCTTGCTATGAACAGTTCGTCTACAGCAATATTTGAGCGATGGGGGACTGTGCAGACCATCTTGTTAGCCGAAATATGCACAATCCAGTGTGCTAAATTTACGAGGAAAAACTATGGTCTGTTTGACGATGCTTCCTAGCATTACTTTAAGCAAATAATTAAAAATAAATAACAATTATTCCCACTCCTCTCCCTCTCCACACCATTGGCATCCTTAAACGTGGAGGAAGGAAGCACAACCAGTATCATCTTCGTTCTCGATCGTTCCCCGTTGAACAAGACAACGACACACAAGGATTTAGTTTATTTGTTTGTTTACATATTGGCTAACACATGGCAGGATCAGCCCACCAATTGTTATCGTGTTTATTGATATGTTGCATATTATTCAAAGTTGACGAAAATGAATGTGATCGTTTCCGGCCTTGCGTGGCACGTTCTCATCATCTTCTTCGCCTTCTAATCAATTCTATTGACCAGATTTCCTTTGCTTGCGGGATATAGAAAACTTGTGAAGAGCTGTAATCTGTACTTCAGTTTGTCAAGAGTCGTGTTTTTTATACATTATCTGTGCACAAGACATGACCATTCTGTCATTTTGCTTACTGGGATATAGATCATCAATATTTATCACCATATGCCAATGAAAGATGCTTAAAGAGGATAACTATAGTCTATACCATATATCAAAACATGAAAATTGGGCATGTAATTCTTGCCATACATAGAAACTGACAAATTTAATCAGGATTATGGAAAACAATTAATAAACCGAGTTAATGAGTAAAGTCAAAATTATTGTCGGTGTGTTATTAATGGGATTAGGTCTTGAATCGTGCAGATATCAAATTGGTGTCCAAAAGAATGCTTAAAAATGATGTATGATATTAAATTTTGGATTCAAATCAAAGCAATCGAATTTAGAAGGTGATTCATAACGAAGAACAATAAATTATATGCATATTGTCTCCATCTAGTTATTATAAATCTAGACCATCCTCAGCTAAATCCTTCATCCCAATCCACAAGAATAATTGCAAGAATGTATATTTCTCAGCATTATTCTCCTCCTCCTTCCTCTTGGCACTCATTTTCTCCATAGCTAAAGCTCAAGTTCCTGCCTCAGAAACATTTAAGTTTGTCAATCAAGGAGAATTCGGGCCATTCATCACTGAATATGACGCAAGTTACAGAACGTTAAGGATCTTCAATGCTCCTTTCCAGCTTGCCTTTTACAACACAACCCCCAATGCTTTCACTCTTGCTATACGCTTGGGTCTTACTCGAAACGAGCCGCTTTTCCGTTGGGTTTGGGAAGCCAACAGGGGAAAACCGGTTCGTGAAAACGCTACCTTCTCCCTCGGAACCGATGGAAATCTTGTCTTGGCCGAAGCCGACGGTACTGTTGTCTGGCAATCGAAAACTGCCAACAAGGGTGTTGTAGGGTTTAAGTTGCTTCGAAATGGAAACATGGTGCTTCATGACTCAAAGGGTAAATTCGTTTGGCAGAGTTTTGATTTTCCAACTGATACTCTCTTGGTTGGCCAATCTCTTCGAGTCGGCGGCGCAACCAAGCTCGTCAGTCGAGCCTCCGCCAAGAAAAACGTCGACGGCCCTTACAGCTTCGTGCTGGAGCCTAATAGAATAGCAATGTACTATAAAAGCAGCAATTCTCCCCAGCCTGTCGTCTACTTCACTTTCACCGATTGGTTTAGCGGCACTTTACAGAATGTAACATTCAATTCCGCCCCAGAAACTGATGAAGCTTTTGCTTATCAACTAACCATGGATTCCTCCGCCGGTAGCAATCTCATTTTGGCTAGGCCAAAATACAACAGCACCACATCGTTTCTTCGTCTAGGAATAGATGGAAATCTAAGGATCTTCACTTACTACGACAAGGTTGATTCGCAGCCAACGGAAGAAACATTCACTCTCTTCGACAGAGAATCATTTAGGGCAACCGAGTGTGAGCTGCCGGAGAGGTGCGGCAAATTTGGGCTGTGTGATGACAATCAATGCGTTGCTTGTCCTACAGAAAATGGTTTGGTTGGCTGGAACAAGGAGTGTGGGTCGAAGAAGATGGATTTTTGTAGGACGAACGATTTCCATTATTTTAAGGTCGAAGGAGTTGATCATTTTATGAGCAAGTATAATAATGGAACAGAACCAATTAAGATTGAAGATTGCCGCAAAAGATGTAGTTCGAACTGCAAGTGTTTGGGCTATTTTTACCAGCGGGAGACATCGAAATGTTGGAATGCTTTTGACTTGCTCACTCTCGCAAAGGCTCCAAACGCTACCCATGTTGGATTTGTTAAAGTGCTCAACAAGTAAATTATAATCCGGTAATTAAGGGGAAGGTCAACTTAGAAGATGAAGTATTGTGACTTTCTGAAGGTTATTTCATTGTCTTTTTCCTGACTGTAGAATGCTTGTAATAAGTCAGAGATGTGGGATCCAATGTCACCACAAAAACAAGTGTGTGTTTGTTCGTAAAATAAACAAATGATTGGAAGTGTTTGTTTTACCACGACATGGATATATCAGAATTATCAACGTCTTCACCGGCAACCTCCCTGAAATGGACCCAAGATTCTTCTATTGTGATGTAGCAGCTGTAAAATCCATAGCATCCATTTCATGGCAGACGTCTTTGCTTCGAGAGTTCAGCAAAATCTTACAGCCTTGATGATCATTTCCAAATTTCCAAGTCTATTCTTTCCTAAACATCATCTAATATGACAAGAATCCTCTTCTCTATCTTGATTCTTTCCCACAGTGAACGTACTCTTGCGTTCTCGTCATTGCCATAGAGTGTTAAACCTAACATGCTCGCACTTTCCCCTTGAATCCTCATAACACTTCAGAACATCAGTTTCAATAATTTCTCCATTTCTTTTATCAGTATCAATTTTTCTCTGCAGCCTTTCTCTCGTATCTGCGAGTTTCTCAGCTTGCTTTCTTAATGTTATGATGTTATGATTATAGTGAAGCAAGTAACCAAGTTGCTGGAGAGCTGCATCAAACAGGCACTCTGCAATCCTTTCCACAACTGATGAAACAATGTCCATGATCATTTTTCTTCTTGAGGGATCAAAGGTGAACAAATGATATTATAGAATAGGACAGATGCAACCAATTGGCTAGTTAAGAGTAACTTAAATGGCTTAATTTGTAACTAAATGGCAGGACACAATCACTGATATACGAACGCCCCTGAGGTTGACTCAGGATTGATAAGAAAAGAGAATGATGCAGAGTAAAAGCAAAGAAATGACAAAAGAAAAAAGTGAAAAAGGGAAAGACGTAAGTTAGATAATTCATTTAGAACTAGAAACGGATCCATCCTTGCCTTCAAGGCTACTTGATTCCACCAGGTTAATTACGAGCTACATTCAAGTTTCTGATAAATGCTGCTTGTTGGCTCCATGATCTTGTGCTTCACATTGAAGCCTTTCAATTATCTTTTCTTGGATAACAACTCTTCTAAGTCAGAATCTGTAATGTCTTTGCGAAAAGGAACTTAAAATCTTGTAATGACTTTCATATAGCGGTAGCACGAATGAATGAAGGGAAAGCCTCCGATGATCAAAGATCAAAATATTGTATGATAAGTTACATATTCTCATAGGCTAGACCTTAATCAATCTGCATATTTTAACAGCTTCTCACAAATGCTTATGAAACCAACAATCCCATGAAGCACATTCGAAGAATACATAATTCTTTGAAGCATCTTTCAATGGGTTTAAAGTTTCAGGGACTGCCGAGCTCCACTGCTACAGAAACCAATGTCAATCATGCTGATCAGCTAATGAAGGAGGTTTCTAACCGCATGTATTTGGTTCAAACGGAATGAGAGCTTGCAATCCACGGCTCATTTCCTGACTTTTGGACCGTGACGTGAAGGCATGGGATTAGATTTTGGATCAAAGTCAAAACAAAACAAAGTCCGTGTCAAAAGCAGAAATGGATCGGTCTATTATTTGGAAATTAACACAGTCGGTGAAGCCTACGTTTGAGAAAAATCAATAACGTACGATTTCCACTTCTTGTTTTCTACGACTACCGTTAACAACCATGCAATCCGCCGCCCCTCATGTCACGATTTCCAAAACCAAAAGGAATATACCGAATCACAAAAACGAAGGAGAGGAAAGTCAGACTTGATATCCGGGGACACCAATGAATAAAGAATACTCTGGAAGCCAAACAGCGACCAGTCGTAGTCAAAATTGATGTCCCCACACAACGTGGGATCATTCTAAATAACTTCCAACATTCATCGTGCTACTGACCCGTTGAAATTTCAACTGTTTGACTTTCCATTTATAACTTTTTCAACAAACAATAATTACGTAATAACATCATTTTTTTTTCCTAATTAATATTAAAATGTATGTAAAAAGCACTTACAAATGAACAGTCTTGTCTCTTTTTTTTCTATCTTTGGAACAACAATAATAATATGTAAAAAGCACTTATTTTGAGAAAGCTTATCGTCTTGATATGCAAAGCTGATAAGTTGTCTCACCCTCTTCTCTTCTTCTTATTTTAATTTCAACAAGCCACCGCCCCCCATTATTGAATTTGATGAACTTGTTATCACTTCTGTACAATCACTTTTCATTGTCAAAAGTGCTTCTTATTCTTAAATCGGATCCAAACACATGAATTACAACTAGTTATAAATGTTGAAAAGCGAGGAGAAAAACTACATGAATGTACTTACAGATTTTGAGGTCCTTTTTTTCTTCTTCTTCTTATTACTGTTGTTGTTGTTATTTTAATTAGAACAGTTGTATATTAAAATGAATAAACATATTAATCAATCTTAATATCATAAGAAGAAGGGGTGAATTGTGATGCATCACCTACTTTGATTGTCCGAATTATAAAACTAAATTAACAACTTAACTGTCTCATCTTTTCATCATCATCTGACGAAACATAACATGTCTAACTCAAATGATTTATAATTTATCATAAGATTTGGCATAATATACTTGGAACCATGTTCGGATATGATGTAAATGTTGTTATAAATTAATCATGTGTGAGTGATCAATAATTGAATTCTTTTCGTCATCCTGTTACAAATTTCGGGCCTGATAAGTGATTCACATGGTGTATGGATTGATGGTCTTCTTTACAAATTTGAATCAGACAGTAGTGTTCCCCGATAATGAGGTAAGAAAAAGGGGATACATTGTTTGTAGACTAGTTAGGGCATAAATCATTTGTATGCTGTAAGATAGTTGACTTAATCGTAATTAACTAACTAATCACAAAGAGAGCAGTTAGAATTTACGACCATGTGCATGGAAATGGAGGATTAATAGCATGCGCAGCAGTGCTAATGCAAATTGTCGCAGACATGGTTGATGCTGACACCATACCCAACAGCATGCCTTTATTAATTGAAAATTACACCTAGTTCCACTTCTTCATGTGAATTAACAAAAAATAAATAATTCATGTCACCTTCCTCAGATTTCTGTTCAGATTATACAGAACGCGCATGGGGAAGGATGAATCATCATAAACTATTAAAAACTGCTGCTTCAATACTAGTCTGTGCTTTTGAACAGAACAAAACAGCTTTTATGAAAAAGCACTTGATCGCATTGCTTTTGCTTTTAAAGAACTGTCTTAGCTAGTGTAGTAGGCATCTCTTTTGCACACCTCCGTTAGTTTATAGTTTCTTCTTAATTGTGAATACCTGCACCACTTGTTTTCTACGATGTTAATTTTCAATGCTACAACACTTCAATTAATTTATTGTTAAACTTTGATGATTATATTCTCTCAAAAATCTGACATGTATATATATATATATATATATAGATTCGGGGAAGCATTTTGACCAATCAGAGTTCAGATGGGCATCAAAACAGAATATTCCTTTACCCAGCATGGAAACTAAGGACCAAACACGGTAACAGTCTTAAAGGGAGAATAGTCTACTACTTGTCTTAACTGATCTACTTTCATTTTGGCACGACTTCCGCCTTACATCCGGAAAGCAAAAGGACAATTTTTTATTCTACTATTTCGCTTGTTTCTCTTTATATATGCACACTTCTCTTCATCACTTCGCTGCATCTCTCTCGCCTCACTCTATTTGCTCAGTTCAACTTTGAAGTTTCCATCTTTTCTTCTTCTTCTTCTACCAAATTTCTAATCTCACTTGCCCAGATTCAGGTACTTCAATATTTACAACCCTGTTCCTTTATCTTCATCTGGGTGCCTCGCAAAATCCGCCATTTTAGCCGTACTTTTATATATTTTGTTTTTTTCTTTTAGTTTTTATATGAAACCACTTTCACAAAGCTACATTTTTGGTCTTTACACGTGGCCTTTTCATATCAAACCATCTTTTTATAAAATATATATATTCATTTTTTTGCGGGTCGGAATCAGTTGGTGGTTTTTTGGTTGAGTGTTTATTGATGTTTTGATTTTGGTTGATTTTTTTTTTTTTTTGATTGTAAATTATCAGAGAGAAACTGAGCTGAAAAGAGTGAAGAACAATGGCGAATAGGAATCTGGAGAAGTTGGCATCGATTGATGCACAGTTGAGACTTCTGGTTCCACGAAAAGTGGGTGAAGATGACAAGTTGGTTGAATATGATGCTCTCCTTTTGGATCGATTTCTCGATATTCTCCAGGATTTGCATGGAGAGGATCTCAAAGAAACTGTCTGTTATTCTTCTTCTTTGAACTCATTTTAATCTATTTTTTTAATTGGAGGATAAATGTATTATAAAAGTTGACTTTTGTTGATACCCATGTCGCTAAACACTTAAATCTTTTACACGAATTGATTGGATTCACTGTTTATAGTGAGAAAAGTGTGAGACTTTCTGCATCTGCTGAACTCTCAATCGAATCTGATGTGATTCATGGCTGGATTTTGTGGTTTTAGTGACCGAGGTTAGTGTATTAGCATTTTGCTGGTTCTAACGGATACCCAGATTCCAGCTTTTACTGGAATCAAAGGATCAGGAAGTATCACAGTTATAATGTTTATGTCAGTTTGTTTCTCGTTGATATCAACTGGTTGTTTAGCGATTTGGTTTAGAAAGTAAGCAATTCTTTGCAAACTTTGAGCTGTTGGACTGATTTAAAGCCACATTTTGGGTCATCAACTTGTTGGATCACTCTTTTGACATGGAAAAATTTATGTAATGATTTAAAAGAAGAAATGGTTTGTGCAATTGCATCACTTGACAATGATGTTAAACTTGTTTAGGTTCAAGAATGTTACGAGCTTGCTGCTGAGTATGAAGGAAAGAATGACCCCCATAAACTCGAGGAGCTTGGAAATCTCTTGACAAGTCTGGATCCAGGGGACTCCATTGTAATTGCCAAAGCTTTCTCCCACATGCTTAACTTGGCCAACTTGGCTGAGGAGGTTCAGATTGCCCACCGTCGAAGAATTAAGAAGGTGAAAAAAGGTGATTTTGCTGATGAGAACTCTGCAACAACTGAATCAGACATTGAAGAAACGTTCAAGAGACTTGTGGGAGAACTGAAGAAGTCTCCTGAGGAGATTTTTGATGCTCTGAAAAATCAAACTGTAGATCTGGTCTTGACTGCTCACCCTACTCAATCTGTCCGCAGATCTTTGCTTCAGAAACATGGAAGGTTTGATCTCTGATTTCTTAAAGTTGTACAGTTTCATTTAGATACTTAACCGTAGTGACGTATGCAAGTTGGATTTCTGCTCTTTTTCACGTGAAGATCTTCATGAATTTATAATGAAACTGATTTTGACCTTACTTTTTCCTTTTTCCTGTTTATCTCAAATTTTCAGGATTCGGAATTGTTTAGCCCAGCTGTATGCCAAAGATATTACTCCTGATGACAAGCAAGAGCTTGACGAGGCTCTACAACGAGAAGTAAAGTCCCAATTTATTGTTTTTTCTTAGTTCACACTTTCTAATTGGTGTACATGGGCCAATAACTCTTAATTCCCTGTTTAGGTTGTACCTTTTTTAAAATTAATTTAGTTTAGTTTAATTTAATTTAATTTAATTTAATTTATTCTTTTATAAATTAAAAAAAATGATGTTGATGAGTTTGTAAGACTCCTTTCAACATATAGAATTCTGTGGCATGCTAAACTGACTTAAGAATAATATTTCACAGAATCGTTCCAGCTATTTCAGCTTCATTTTGTTTCCAGATGAACTTTAAATAGACTCTAAAACTTTTGTATTCTTCTTACTGAACCTTGAAAGAACCTGCAACAGATAAATTTTTCACATAGAAAATAATATAATAAATCTCGACTTGCTGAAATCAATAACATTATTGATCTGATTAATTTGTTCCTTATGTATCTTTCTCTAGATTCAAGCTGCATTCCGTACCGATGAAATCCGAAGGACCCAACCAACTCCACAAGATGAAATGAGGGCAGGAATGAGCTATTTCCATGAAACAATCTGGAAGGGTGTCCCCAAATTCTTGCGCCGCGTAGACACAGCTTTGAAAAACATAGGGATTAACGAACGTGTCCCTTACAATGCCCCTCTTATTCAGTTTTCTTCTTGGATGGGTGGTGATCGTGATGGTATGATCTTTCTCCATTGAAAAATATGTCTGATATTGGTTCCATTGTGAGTTGTCAAATTAATGTGGGAGTAGAAAACACCTGAAATGTGCAATATCTTGTTAGTTGGAGTGATAAGATTAGGTTAGAAATGTTTCAGTAGCTGCTTAATTTGTGGAGAAGGTGCCATTTATTTGTGTGGTTCATTATTCAATGGCAATGATCAAATTTCGAGCTCTTTCCAATTCTCCTTCCCAAGTTTAATATTTGTGTGATTGGAAATGCAGGTAATCCAAGGGTCACTCCTGAGGTCACTAGGGATGTTTGCCTATTGGCTAGAATGATGGCTGCTAACTTGTACTATTCCCAAATTGAGGATCTTATGTTTGAGGTACTTAAGATTACCGTGCTTTTAATGTCTTTTTTCAAAGGATCTCCATATCTGCCTCAAGACATTTTAATTCAATATTGTTGACACATTATGATCTCTTCGTTGCATTAATCCCAGTTGATTTGTCTTGGCAGTTGTCCATGTGGCGTTGCAGTGATGAGCTTCGTCTGTGTGCTGATGTACTTCACAGATCCTCAAAGAGGGATGCAAAGCACTACATAGGTAATTGCAACAGGGATTCTCTCTCATGCTTCTTAATTTTATCTAGACCATTCTATTCCTTAGGATATAAAAGTTTTGAAAATTTTTCTTAATTTGTCTTTCACTTACAAAGTGGACTTCACATATAACCAATACTGTTTGGTTGTGAAAAGAAAGACCTTTTAGCTAAGTAAAGTTTCAAATATAAGTAACCAAATATCTTTTTGAGCAATTTTCCCATTTTTATCTTCTTAATACTCATGAAAGAGACACTTCTCGCAATTATATGTTTAAATAATGCATTTTAAATGTATTTATCCT
Source organism: Khaya senegalensis (assembly GCA_032402905.1). Lineage (NCBI taxonomy): Eukaryota > Viridiplantae > Streptophyta > Magnoliopsida > Sapindales > Meliaceae > Khaya > Khaya senegalensis. The sequence continues at coordinate 10,624,663 of CP135552.1, read as the reverse complement.
GCTAATGTTACTACCAGCCAACTACAAGAGTGTAAAATGTTTATTTTTTATTTAATTTTATATTTTCGATTTCAAATTCTAATTGGTTGCTATCTTTATGGGCAATATTCTTAATGACTTCGTTTGTGATCCAGAGTTTTGGAAGCAAATTCCTGCAAATGAACCTTATCGTGTCATTCTTGGTGATGTGAGAGATAAGCTGTACCAAACACGTGAACGTGCTCGTCAGCTATTGGCTCATGGGATCTCTGATATTCCAGAGGAGGCAGTTTTCACCAATGTTGAAGAGGTATCTTCTTTATGTGTTTCATTTTCTTTTGTAGAAGTTTGATAATTGAATCATTATGAGGTCACCTAGGTGAACCATTGCTTCCTTTTCTTTATAAGTTTCCCTTTTGCCAATAATATTCCTGCTCTATTTATGATGGGGTCTACAGGCCACTGAATATTCACTTTCACCTCCATTTTTATGTAGCTTTTCTATAGTCCTCTTCTGTTTCACACACAAAGTTAATTTACTCCTTGTGTAATCAGATGATGATTGTTGATTAGGATATTTTAAATTTTTATTGAATCCTTCAAAATGTCCTCTCTCTTTTTTTTTTATTTAAAGAAAAAAAATTTACATGAAACCTCTGTTTAAATGGATAACTGATCGAATTTTAAATTTCATGTAGTTCTTGGAACCTCTTGAGCTCTGTTACAGGTCACTTTGCACTTGTGGTGACCGATCAATTGCTGATGGAAGCCTTCTCGATTTCTTGAGGCAAGTCTCCACCTTTGGACTCTCACTTGTGAGGCTTGATATTAGGCAAGAGTCTGATCGTCACACTGACGTCATAGATGCCATTACTAAGCACCTGGAAATTGGTTCCTACCGAGAATGGTCTGAAGAACGGCGCCAGGAATGGCTTTTATCTGAACTCAGTGGCAAGCGTCCTCTGTTTGGCCCTGACCTTCCAAAAACTGAAGAAATTGCTGATGTTTTGGACACATTCCAGGTCATAGCAGAACTCCCAGCAGACAGTTTTGGAGCATACATCATATCAATGGCAACAGCATCATCTGATGTTCTTGCTGTTGAGCTCCTGCAACGTGAGTGCCATGTGAAACAACCACTAAGAGTTGTTCCACTCTTTGAGAAGCTTGCTGATTTGGAAGCGGCTCCTGCTGCTCTGGCCCGACTCTTCTCAATAGATTGGTACACGAATCGGATCAATGGTAAGCAAGAAGTCATGATTGGGTACTCAGATTCTGGTAAAGATGCCGGACGGTTCTCAGCTGCCTGGCAGTTATACAAGGCTCAAGAAGAGCTTATAAAGGTTGCTAAGCAGTATGGTGTAAAACTAACTATGTTCCATGGTCGTGGAGGAACTGTTGGAAGAGGAGGTGGTCCCACCCATCTTGCTATATTGTCTCAACCACCAGACACAATTCATGGCTCACTCCGTGTTACTGTTCAAGGTGAAGTTATTGAGCAATCATTTGGGGAAGAACACTTGTGCTTTAGAACACTTCAGCGTTTCACAGCTGCAACACTTGAGCATGGTATGCATCCCCCAGTTTCACCAAAACCAGAATGGCGTGCCCTGATGGATGAAATGGCAGTTATTGCTACAGAGGAATACCGCTCCATTGTTTTCAAAGAACCTCGATTTGTCGAATATTTCCGTCTTGTAAGTAACTGCAAGCAACATTTTTTACATCTCCCAACTCTGTTTTAATTCAATGGTATGCTTCAATTCCACTAAATAATCACGTTATAATTGTAGGCAACACCAGAGTTGGAATATGGACGAATGAACATTGGAAGTCGTCCATCCAAGAGAAAACCAAGTGGTGGTATTGAATCTCTTCGTGCAATCCCATGGATCTTTGCCTGGACACAAACAAGATTTCATCTTCCAGTGTGGCTTGGTTTTGGCGCTGCATTCAAACATGTCATCCAGAAGGACATCAGAAATCTCCATATGCTACAAGAAATGTACAATGTGTGGCCATTCTTTAGAGTCACCATTGATTTGGTTGAAATGGTGTTCGCCAAGGGAAACCCTAAGATAGCTGCCTTGTATGACCAGCTCCTCGTTTCTAAAGACCTGTGGTCATTTGGAGAGAAGATGAGGGTCAACTATGAAGAAACCAAGAACCTTCTTCTCAAGGTAACTTTTCCTGAAATAGATTACCTTTCTTTTGTTGATTGCCATTCCTCTAACCATACATGGTTTTATCTCAATAAATTCTCCATTTATTCTACTAGCTGTTTTGGTTGTAGAAGAAAGGAAATCAGAATTACATGACTAGAACATTCCTTACTTTTATAAATTATTTGTATATCTGCTCAACTATTACCAAATAATAGGAGGATGACATGTTTCTGTTCAGCATTTGTCACCATGACCATTCTTCCATTTAAACCTAGTGTACAATACTAAAAGAACTGGTTCTTTCTTCTCTATTTGTAGATTGCTGCACACAAGGATCTTCTTGAAGGAGACCCACACTTGAAGCAAAGACTCCGACTACGTGATGCATACATCACAACTCTCAACGTGTGCCAGGCCTACACACTGAAACGGATCCGTGATCCAAACTACAACGTGAAGCTGCGACCACATATTTCAAAGGAGATCATGGAATCAGAATCAGTCAAACCTGCCGATGAGCTTGTGAAACTGAATATGTCAAGTGAATATGCCCCTGGTTTGGAGGACACCCTCATCTTGACCATGAAAGGTGTTGCTGCTGGCTTGCAGAACACCGGTTAGGCCACCCTACTACGTGCCGACCGCCCTACTGTGTGCCTTTTATTTCTTACTTATTACCGAGTATATGCCCAATAACTATGCACGGAAGTATTTGTATAATCCCAGCTGTCTTGTAAGCCCGCTGTGCTCGAATACTAAAAGGGCCAGCATTGTTTATTGTTGCAACACAAGCTTGGAACTCTAATGTAACTGCCTTTATGCTTTAATACTATTGTTGGCTTAGAGCCTTACAATACTTCTCCCTTGAATTCTTCTTTTCATACCATCATTACATATAGGAAATGCTTTCACCCAAAAACAGGAGTTTCAATGGATCAGCCTGGTTCTTTGATAGCTTTGTCCATCAGAAGTAACCCAAATTGCGTTTTCCCATTCTTGATGAACTCTCAGCATAGAACCAGAATAAACGAACTCATCTCCGGAGCTGTCAAAGTAGACAAAATACTTGTCCTCACCAATTTCCCTTCCAGTTACTCTTCCCAACCACCATCCGTCTCTGTCGTGAGCATCCACTTTGTCTATAACGTTGAATTCCGCAACCCTTATTACCGGCAGGCATGGCCTCACCTCCGTCGCGTCCACCACCTCTCTCAGCTTTCGGTTCTCATCTTTTTCTGAAACCAGCGTCAAGAACTCCACTAACAGCTTGTCTTTGCCGACTTTGTCCAGCAATCTGGCCTCATAGTATGAGCCGAGGAACCCATCCTCTTTGCTGCATACCTCGACGCAGCAACCCACAGAAATCGCCAGCGTTCACTCCGCTTTTTTCTTCGTTTCTGATTCAAATTTAACCAAGTTCCACTGATTTTCTTTAGCTAGAGGATTGATGGGTTTGCTCACCAATCTGTGAATAGAATATTCATGGATTTCTAAGTTTAAGAAACTTAAAGGCGGAAAATTTATTTAGTTTACGATCGGGAATCCTTTGGCCGCAAGGATTTGTGCCATGCTCGTAGTCTGTGCAAGTGTAATTAAAAAAAAAAGAAATTAATATAATTAAAAATAAATTACAACATGACAATATAACATAAAAAATAAATAAATAAATAAATAATATATATATATATATATATAAACCACTTATTTGCTTCGGGGCGAAGCAACAAATCGATTGCTTACAAATAACTGGGCTTTTCATTTAGCTGTTAATTCCTTTACAAGAACAGTGACACTGAGTGTTCATTTCAACGCGAGATGGCTCTAACGACGCGGCAGAGGCGGGCGCTACCGTCGGATCCTCCGACTTCATCGCCGTCATACTCGAAGTATGACAAGTCGACCAGGCGATCGGACGGCGATGGCCAAGAGGACAAGGGCCTTGGTTGGTTAATGCCTGTGTTCGCTTTGGGAATGCTTCGCTACATGAGCGCCACATCGAACATCATACACGACTGCGACGAGGTCTTCAATTACTGGGAGCCCCTGCATTACTTGCTCTATAAGTCTGGTTTCCAGACATGGGAGTACAGGTACAGCTTTATATACACTGTTTTTTATGTGTTATTGATAGTTTGCGTTGATTGTACATGTATGATGTAATCTGCGTGGTAATCTAAAAATTTACTGCTTGAGTATGTGCAAAGCTATGAAATTTGTGATAATAGCATCACAATTGTTGCTAGAGAATGGGTGATTGAATTAATTGAGGGATTGATCATTTTTATATATCTCTTGCAGTTCTGAGTTTGCTCTTCGGTCATATTTGTACATTCTTTTTCATGAATTAGTGGGCCGGCCAGCTTCCTGGATGTTTGCTGAGGAAAAAGTAAGAATTTTTTTTTTAAAAAAAAGGGCTTCTGAAACATTCTCGGGATAATTTCATGATTTGAAACTTGTGTTCTATCTCATATATGCGTGTTTTCTTCCTTCCAGGTTAGAGTATTTTATGCAGTGAGGCTCTTTCTTGGTCTCCTTTCTGTTGTTGCAGATGCTGTTCTGGTAGTAGCCCTTTCCAGAAAGTATGGAAAGCGTCTGGCCTCTTACTCGCTAGCAATGCTATGCTTAAGCAGTGGTTGCTTCTTTGCTAGCACGAGTGAGTGGGCTTCTTTCATTTATCTCTGGTCTTTTTTCAAGAATATCATTTTCAGTTTCTCGATCATGATTCTTTGCAGTGTTTTTTTGGGTTACACTATTTAGTTAGCCAAGTTTTAGTAGCAGCGTTTTCTGTTACTTCATTCTATGACTAAAAATGCTTATATACTCCATTTTTCTTTTGGATTTCTCTTAGTTCTTGTGTACTGTGGTTATTTTGCAGGTTTCCTTCCTAGCTCATTCTCTATGTATGCTGTCAGTCTTGCTTCAGGATTGTTTCTTTTAGAGAAATATGCAATGGCTGTTGCAGTGTCAGCTGCTGGAGTAATCCTAGGCTGGCCATTCTCAATATTGGCCTTACTGCCTGTTGTTTTCTACTCTTTAGCTAGAAGATTCAACCAAACATTTCTCGCCGGTGCTGTCACATCCCTTGCTCTTCTTGTAAGTGAAATTGGTTCCTAGGTTTGAATTTTCCCACATATTTCTGTGGTGATGGAGTTTATAAGACTGTTTACTATTATTAGTAATTGGCATAAACCGAGTTGTAACTGTTTCATTTTTTTTTTTTAATATTAATGTCCAACATTGAGAAATTGAAGTTTTCAGGCTTTGTCAGTACTGGTTGACTACCACTACTACGGGAGATGGACATCATCTGTTTTGAATTTGTTGGTGTATAATGTTGTAGGAGGTGGTGAGAGCCATTTATATGGGACTGAAGGACCATTGTATTACCTGAGGAATGGTTTCAACAATTTTAACTTCTGTTTCATTCTTGCTATTCTGTTCCTGGCTATTCTGCCAATTGCATGGAAAAAGTATGCCCCAGATTTGCTGGTTGTTGTTTCATCTTTTTATATTTGGCTGGGATTTATGTCTTTGCAGCCACACAAAGAAGAAAGGTATTATCAATAGATGACTAGGGGTAGTTCCTGCTAGATTATTCACATTTGCATAATTTTTCCTTTAAATTTGAGTTATTAAACAAATTTTTGTGCATTTCATATTAAAACCTCATTGTAACAAGAAACTAATATCTAATATTGCCACTTAAACTTTTATGTGTGGTTCAGGTGTAGAATATTTGTAGTCTTTAACTCGCTTTCTCTTAATTGCTTAATTGGGGATAAAGTGTATTTTAAAAGATATGAGAGTTAATTGAATGATCTTGATATTGTATTTCTTGAAAATTGAATTGGTGTATGTGGGATTCTTTTGTATCAGATGGGATGGATGGTATGCTAGAGGGTCTGACAATAAATGGATGGATTATGAGTGGGCTATTCTCAATTTGGCCGGCATAAACTCTCACTTTACTGATCTACCATGATTTCTGAAATTGCGTTTAAACTTCATGACTTTTTGTTTTATTTAACTCTTTTCTCTTTTTAACCTTTTACTGATGTATTCTGTGTTCGGTAGATGACATATAAATGATTATTTAATTCCATCTAGCCTTTAGCATGATTTTAAAGGAGAGTGGCAAGGTGTAAATGGTGATTAGATCTTTTCTGACCACTATTGCAGGTTCCTTTATCCAGTATACCCGCTTGTTTGTGTTGCAGCTTCAGCTGTCATTGAAAGCTTTCCTGATCTTTTCCGAGACAAATATAATCCTAGCGCCAATTATGTGTTGGTTATGGTGGGCTCCTTTATTGTGCTTATAAATATCTCTGTATATGTAAGAGAATTCGTAATGATGTCAAACTTTTCATTGGTTCTATTTGCAGATGGCAAAAATTCTCAGGCCTTTGGTTCTTAGTCTCATATTATCTGCCTCCCATGCCCGTACATTTTCCCTGATTAATGGTTATGGTGCTCCTATGGAGGTATATAAGATTTTGGAGCACCATGACAATGCAGGAGCAGGTAATACCCGTTATCTTGCTTTAGTAGGTTGTGTAATGCACTGATTTCAGTATAGTTTCTGACTTAATACCATTGACCCCAACTAACATCCTCCCCTGCCCAAAGAGACTGACAATAATCAAGGCTCTCTTGTGATTGAAGTCTCAAATTGTTGGTAGCTTTGTTATGTGATCTAATCAATTAGAGAAAAGTAGGATGCAGGAATGTCTCAGAGAAACTCATTATATGCAGGAATGCTGATTGTTTCTTGACAACAATGTTGACATTTCTTCCAAATGCAGGATTATCGTATTCATATGCCAACTTATTTGGAAACATGCCATAATTCTATTATGTTTTGCGACTTTTACAACATTATATCTTATCGTTGATAATACCTTATTGTAGATGGACTTTTTACAGCATTTGTCACTTTTTGATTCTGATCATTGTTGAGGATCTTTTGTTTTCTAGTTTGCATTTATTTTTCTGTTTTAAACTTTAATTGTTATTTCCAAGAACCGTCCTTGAAACCTTTGGTGTGATTTCTGATTCCTAGGTATTTCCAAATTTAATTCCCTATAGTTATGGCGTTGAAACATTGAATATAGTTGGAAGCATGATCTTTTAAACTGGCAACAAATGTTTGTAGTACGCTCAGCAAGTTAAAACCATTATAATGTGGCTGAGACAAAAATTCATTTAGCTTATTTTTGAATCATTTACATGGCAGGTTCTGTAGTTTGTGTTGGAAGTGAGTGGCACCGTTACCCATCATCATTTTTCATTCCTGATTATGTTGGTGAAGTTCGATGGGTTGATGATGGGCTCCAAGGGCTTCTTCCATTCCCATTTAATTCCACCTTGGGTGGGACTTCAGCGGCACCGTCATATTTTAACAATAAGAACAAGGCATCAGACCTGCAATATGTAATTTACAGCTCCCCTCTGAACTAATTTAAATATATATATATATATATATATATATATATATGCACTTTACTTGGTCTCTATGCCATCCCTCTATTGCTGTTCCATCATAAAATAATCCACCATCTACATTGCAGTTCCAAGATATCCAAGCATGTACCTTCCTTGTTGAGCTTCAGCTTAATCGACCTTACCCAACTCGCGGGAGTGACTTGTCTACATGGGAGGTAGAATTAATCAGTCTACTACTTCCTCTCATATTTTCATTTTGTGCCAATATCACTTTCCTGATGTGGTTATACTTAAATTGTATGTCTTTCAGCCTATTGCAGCACTGCCTTACCTTGACAGGCAGCTCTCACCTCCCCTTTATCGATCATTTTTCATTCCATACCTGTGGCAGCGGAAGAATGTTTTTGGCATGTATAAGTTGTTTCAACGAATACCCAAGTGATCAGACAATCTCGTAATGATCCTTCTTGATTCTGATTGCTTGGAGCCGTTGGAAAATTAGTATTAACAACTTAAACAGTTTCCTTTTTGCCATTGACCCATGCTCACCTGGAAAATGGAAGAAAATTGTTAAAGACACAGTGCCCCATTCTAGTGATCACATCATAAGTGTTACAATTAGGGCTTATGCACGATGGAGTTTGATGTAGCAGATAGGTATGGTTGTTTGGGGCTCTTCTTTTTTTTTTTTTTTTTTTTTCCTTTTTTTGTGGTTTAAGCTGAATTGGTCGGAGATATAAACTTCAAAGGGTTAAATTATTGCTGTTCTTTGCTGTTAAAAGAGTTTTTAAGCCACAATTATATGCACAAATGTCTTCGTGTTGAAAATTTTCCCTTGAGAAATGCAGTATTTCATTTTTAGTGTCATTATTATTTTGGTTTAGAGAAATATCTGAGGGAAAACTTGAGAAATGTGAAACAAATTTGAAAAGTTTTAGCAGAAAATTTGATGGCTCTAAGGTGATTGTTGAATGATCCATTTCAACAGATACAATTACATTGCAATAACGTTTCCAGCGACAAAAGTATATTAAAGAATGAATAAATAATCTACATTGTACAAAGAATGTCTATTCCAAATTCCCAGTTACAATGGAACAATTTTTACCCAATTTAAGAAGTAAGTCCTGGATATTTGATTCTAAAAGAATCAACTGCTATTACTTTTACTGCAACTAATCTTGGCTGTAGTAGCATGTTAGCAACCATCTATTCAACACAATTTCTTTCTGAACTTCAACAGTTAACTGAAGCAGCTTTGTATTGTGATGGCATGCTTGCAGGGAAGAACATCTCTCTAACTCATTCACCCTTTATAATGGGAAAGATTATACCCGATGCACCCTGCAAAATTTACAAAAAAATTGTGATGCGTTAGAAAAACCACTTGGATTCACTTGATGACCGACAGATGACCGACAAAATCATTGAGGCCAAGTCAAGTATTAGTAAAAGTTACAAGCAGCGAAAATACGCACTGAAATCAGTTTAGCTCCAATCAACATGCGCTTGGGTTCAAACTCCAAAGATTGCCACGGCGAAGAAATGGATTACCAAGCTCATTGGACGAGGGTTTAAACCAGATAGCAGACCTATTGGTCCATTGCTGAAAACACTTCCGGGGTCAAATAATCAAAACATGCTTGTCGCATTTCATTTCTTGATGGATCAGATGATGCACAGAAAACCTTGTAAAGGGCACCCGCCAATGTATTTATTGTAGATGCCACTGGCTGCAAACAAGATGATTAAGTATTCTTGTAAGTAAAAAGTAAGTCTCAAGGTTTGCAGGAATTAAAGTCTGTTGCTTCATATTTGTGTTTCCTTCTAGTAGCTAGCTTCTTGGACGTTTATGAATTATCAGATATGGTGTTTATGAATGTTGCTTACTTTACGGAGGGTGTAGAACGGTTCAAGATGCTTGCAAAGGGCAGGTGCATCATTTAGATCGCGGAGAGGTCTTAGAAGATCTCTTAAGATAACAATATCAGATAAAGCCACAGTCATTCCTCCTCCGGTTAAAGGGTGCCGCATATTGAATGAATCCCCCAGCAATAGAGCTCCCGGTGTCGGATATGGAGCAGCAGCCATGCTTCTATTGGTCATTGTTCTTATGCCTCCTTCGTTGATTGCCGATATGAAAGCAGAGTAGAGTTCGGGGGGAATCTGAAAAGAACCAGTTATAACAACCAAAATCATTGATTAACTTTGATGAATAAGCTAATGTCCGTACCTGGGGAGCAACCACAGTTTTCAAATAATGAGTCATATCACCATTAGAAATGGATGGTACTTTTTGGCCTGGTACATCTACCAAACAACGAATCTCACTGCTCCTGATTGGATAAAATAAGATTGGCGATGGATCAGCCAATATAACATTTTGTACGGAAGTTGACAGTTCTCCAGGACCAAACCAACGAAGTAAGAAGGGATTTCAACCTGCAGATAGGATGAACACCTTTATTAACCTCTACAGCTAGACTGTTTATAATGTTACAGCTGCTAACTCAAGGTCTATATTACATTCAAAGCAATCCATGCCTTGAATATAAGTAGGAACTAAATAGTTTTTGGTATAATTTTGATTACTGTAGAAGAATATCAGGGCATTTTCACCTTATGGTTGCGGAGAGAGCGCCGCAAATTTGAAAAACAGCCATCACAAACTATGGTGAGGGGTGCATAAGCTGATAGCTTTTTACCAGTCTTTGTTTTGTATTCCACCCCTTGAATAGTCCCCTTCTCTTCAATCAAAGATGTCGCTTTTCCTTGTTCCAATCTTACACTGTAAGAAATCAGGATACACAATAAATTACGTTGACCATAAAGTTGAAGATCATTTGTAACCTTCTCAGTTGATATTGAACTGAACTTTTAAAGCATATTATATTTGAAAATTGAGAGCTGGAATCAAGGTATCAAATTTGAAATCGGTATAAGTTTGCAAAAACGCATTGCCTATTTATAGCAGAAATAATTCTGTTCTTAGACTTCTAAGAACAGAAAACCCATTTGAAATTAAGAATGTTGAAAGGGATATTAGTTGGGTAGAGTTGCAGCCTTTTCCCGCATCCTTTGAATGAAACGGCCATTATGAAAACTTCTTCCAGCCACATCTGAATGGAAATTTTCCAGTGGGTAAGATACTTTGGTACTTTTCCCATCCTTGTATAGAGCATATCCAAACACATGCTGAGCATCAATATCGTTTACACAATCTGTTGCCACAAAAACAAATCATGGATTGGAATGCATGTCCATACATGGAAATCATTATGCTGTGTATTAAACTGTTGCTCACCCTCAAGACCCAAGTCTATCAATTTTAGATAGCCTCCTGGTTGTAGGAGTTCACCAACTATTCTGTCAGGCTGAGTTAAGTCTCTTTCAATCACATGCACTTGGCGTCCATCCTGTGCAAGAAATGGCAAAAACCAAGTCTCAGATCGTCATCATACTCTAAAACAGTAATAGAAATACGGATGTATTCTTCATTTAGCCAATTAACAAGGAAAAATCCGTAAGAGTTTCAGTAATGGAATTATGGCTACCTTGCCAAGAGTGTAAGCCAGAGCAGAACCGGCAACTCCAGCTCCTACTATAATTATATCACTACCTCCGGTAGACTCTGAATGGCATGTTCCCTTTTGTGAGTTCTTGAAACACTCATTTCTTTGAATTTCCATTGAAGAAGCTCTGCTATTCTTCTTTCCTCTTGAACTTTGTCAGAAAAATAACCCCAGGAGAGAAGCCATCAATGCTCCCAATACAAACTGATAAACCATCTTAAGCTATTGAGAATTGATACTGAAAAAGAAGTGATCGTTCTTTCTCTTCTCAGTTCTTCTGTAATTTTACTTTTCTCTCTGGTCTCTGGCTTGCGTTTGCGTTATGCATGTTGCAACTAACTTAAGTCTTTTATAGTCTTGAACACACCAATTATCGTACATCGCATTCCAATTAAGAGGTTATGCCAGGGTTCAAAATACAAGAAGAGAAAATAAATTTGATCTAAAGGTATTCAGCTAGCGTTCAAAATGAAAATCAATGAATACTTGGAAGCAATTAAAATTCTAAAACCAAGCGGTACCTTCATTGGTCAAAGAGAGTTTGGGGTACGAGGGAATGTAGCTTGAGAATTTAACAATCGGTTAAAATCCAGTTAAAGTCAAGAAAATTTTCAAGGCTTTTGAAATCACGGAATCCAAATAGTTGCAGACAAAGAAAAATAAAAAGAAAATAGAACCTAATTCCCACGAATGGACACATTACGGGATTCCTTGTGCCTGCTGGTGAAGGCTGCTTCGGGTCAGCAGTCATTATCAGTAATTTGTCGCTTTAGAGATTTGATATGTCGATCTATTTTAATATTTTATATTAAGATTTCAGTTTCCATGATCTTATAACAGAAAAGGTTTCAATTTCTAGGCAAAATTTGGGTGAAAATTAGTAAGCAATATGCTTATAATTTGGCCAATTCCTTAATTATTTGACTTATACAGCATAGGACAAACCGTGCGTGGGTTTGCATCAGACTACAGTTGAGGTTAAATGATCCAGACTGTAGTGAGGTTAAATTTCTTCTAATTAATTAGCTAGTCTTCTTATGCGATGTGTGGGAGAGAGAGAGAGAGAGAGATGCAGATAAACTTGCCCTGTATAGCATTAAACTAAAGCAAAATCGGAACTTTTAGGTTACAAACAAATGGCAATGGCAGTCCAGTCTATTTTATTTTATCTTCTTCTTTCCTATTCTCAGAAATCGTATATAGGTGAATCTAGGATTAAGAAGATTTCTTTTTGGCTTAGGTTTCCTCTCTTTATTTTATCTTCTTGTTTCCTAATCCCAATAGTATTTCAATAGCTTTCAATCTAAAAGAGAAGAGGAACTAGGTTTATCTGTTTTGTATAAATACACGTACATGCGAACAAGCACTGATACACTACACAGTAGAATACTCAGATCAAATTGTTTTACGTAGAAGATTAGTTAGCAACGAGAGTAAGAGAAGAAGATGATGAACGCTGCAGGTTGTGCTGAAACAGGCTGTAGAGATGTTCACGACGTAGTTAGAGCAAGAAAACTTAGAGCATGGGCTGAATCAGACGTCAAATTCCTGAGAAAGCTAAGCGTGATGAAATATTATGATCTAGGGAATAGTGAACGGCTTTCTTCTTTGGTCACTGAAAGATCTGAAAGCTTTCAGCGTTTCGCATGCAGGCAAAGATTTCTGAGAAGCTACCCCTTTGACAAGGAAAAGGAGGGAAACACCTTTGTACAGAAAACGAAGAACTGGACGAAGAAGATGATGAAGCCGAAGGAGAAAGCTATGAACAACTCTTGTTCTCCTGTGAAATCTTGCGTGAAGTACTTTCTGTCATGTACAACTCGGCTTGACGTTCATGATCCATAAGAAAATATTGACTTCCTCTTTCCAGATTTTACTCTTTATTTTGAACGTCGAATCAATTTATATCACGAAGGATTGAAGAGCAACAAATAATATAGCAGTTATGCAATTCTGCCATTGACGTGCCTGATGGGTGCGTAGTTTCTTCTTGTGTTCTCAATTTTTTTCAATGTTATTAGTAGACATGGATCTGTAAGGTCGATTATCTCTTAAATATTTTGTTAATACAATTTCATGATTTGTGTATCAATTTTAAATGCATAAACGTGGATAGTTCTTTAAGAAGCTTCGTTCTAATTTTGCATGGGAAAGAACAAAAAAGAAAACCCTAATTTTGCAATATATTTACTGTGAATATCACGTGCGCATTAACTTGTAAGGTACATTACATATCTTGTTCCATTCGACCAAATTTGTGAAAACACTTATCATTAATCAGATTATGGGTGCTGCGAAAGAGAAATTTCAGCTGGCATTCCGGTTACAACCATCGGCAGTCCATCATAAGGACTACCAGGCATGCATCAGACCAGCAATATCAAACTCTCTGATTCTCCTTGGTTCTGACTGCTTGGAATTCTTGCACAGTTAGGATTAAAAACTTAGTTTTTCGATTTCGTCATTAAAACCCACGCATGCTTACCCCGAAAAATGGAAGAAAATTGTTAAGACATATATAGTGACACCGCAATGACGTAAATGAATGGAAGAAAATAGGTTACACTGTACAAAGAATGCCTATTCCAAGTTCAAGTGGAACTTTTTTCGACCGAATTGAAGAACAACTCCTGGAAATCTGATTAAAAAAAGAAAAGAATCGCGAGTATTTCACATATTTTTTACCCACAATGATTCTTCCAACTCATCTAGGCTGTAATAGCAGCTATCAAAATTAATACTTTCTGGATTTCAACAAATTAACAGGAGCAGCTTTGTAATATGCTGGCATGCTTGCGGGGAAGAACATCTCTCTAACTCCTTCGCCCTTTATAATTGGGAAGATTATACCCGATGCACCCTGCAAAAGGCACACAAGTGACATATATCAGCCTTCTATACCACCAGTGAGATCGCTAAATTGAATAAGTCAAATTGAAGTTCCAAGCAGTGGGAGGTACGCACTGAAATTAGTCTAGCACCAGTCAACATTCGTTTGGGGGAAGGAAATGGAAGTAATAAGCGTCCAACTCCAAAGACTGCCACGGCGAAGAAATGGATTACCAAGCTCAGAGGGCGAGGATTTAGACCAGAAAGTAGAGCTATTGGTCCGTTGGTAAAAACTCCTCCGAGGCTCAAATAGTCAAAACATGCTTGTCGTATTTCGTTTCTTGATGGATCAGATGATGCGCAAAATACCTTGTAAAGGGCACCCGCCAATGTATTTATTGTAGATGCCACTGGCTGCAAGCAGGATCATACGATCTTGTTAAGTATAAAGTCTCAAGTATTGCTGAAAATAAAGCTCTGTTGTTTCATTTTTGTGATATTTGTAAATTCAAGGAAAATGCATATGGTAGCGGGAGAATAAGAGTTATTGGATTCGTAATTTACGAATGCTGCTTACTTTACGGAGGGTGTAAAATGATTCAAGATACTTGCAAAGGGCAGGTGCATCATTTAGATCACGGAGAGGTCTAAGAAGATCTCTTAGTACAACAATATCAGATAACGCTACAGTCATTCCTCCTCCTGTTAAAGGATGCCTCATGTTGAATGAATCCCCCAGCAAAAGGGCACCAGGAGTCGGGTATGGAGCAGCAGGCATGCTTCTATTGGTCATTGTTCTTATTCTTCCTTTGTCAATTGCAGCCATGAAAGCAGAGTGGAGTTCTGAGGGAATCTGAAACACTCGAGTTTCTTGATTAGTCTAAAGAACCAGTTACAACAACCAAAATCATTGATGAACTTTGATGAATAAGCAAATACAACATTCTCATTTCTGTCGGTTTACAAAAGCACACTCTGAGGAACATATTTCTTATACATTAACGATGACACTAAAGAGAATGCACAGAGATTATACAAGCAAATGATACATACCTGGGGAGCAACCACAGTTTTCAAATAATTGGTCATTTCACCAGCAGAAATGGATGGTACCTTTTGGCCTGGTATATCCACCAAACAACGAACCTCAGTGCTACTGATCGGATAAAACAAGATTGGGGATGGATCAGCCAATATAACATGTCCGTGATTTTGGTATGGAAGTTGACAGTTCTCCAGGACCAAACCAACAAAGCAAGAAGGGATTTCAACCTGCAGATGTGATGAGCTTCTAATATTAGCCTGTAATGCTAAATTATTTGTGATGTTACAGTAGATAACTAAAGCTTCATTTTACATTCAAACAATTCATTCCCTGAAAATATGGAGTTAAAACTTTGAAGCATAATTTTAAATACTATAGGAGAATGACAGAGTATCTTAACCTTAGGATTGCAAAGAGAGCGCCGCAAATTTGAGAAACAGCCATCACATACAATGGTGAGGGGTGCATACACTGTCAGCTTTTCATCAGTCTCGGTTTTGTATTCCACCCCTTTAATTGTCCCGTTTTCGTCAATCAGAGATGTCACTGTTCCTTGTTCCAAACTTACACTGTCAAAAATCAAGAAAAAGTACGTAAATTGTTTTACTTTGACAGGTAAAATTTAAGATGATTTGTAATCTTTTCACATGATATTGAGCTAAACTTTTATAGCATATGGTTGAAAATCCTGAGATGGAGTCAAGGGATCAAATATTGAGATTGGTAAAAGTTTGCAATAAAAGATTGCATATTTATGTCAGAAACAATTTATTTCTTAGACTAGTAAGAACAGAAAACCCATTTGAAATTAAGGTTGATGAAAGGGATATTACTTGGGTAGAGTTGCAGCCTTTTCCCGCATCCTTTGAATGAAACGGCCATTGTGAAAACTTCTTCCAGCAACATCTGAATGGAAATTGCCCAATGGATAAGATACTTTTGTACTTTTCCCATCCTTGTATAGAGCATATCCAAACACTTGCTGAGCATCAATCTGGTTCACGCAATCTGTTGCCACAAATATATATCACGGATTAGAATGCATGTGCATGCATGGTAATCAATACTCTCTCTACTAAACTTTTGCACACCCTCAAGGCCCAACTCCATTAATTTTAGATAGCCTCCTGGTTGTAGGAGTTCACCAACTATTCTGTCAGGCTGAGTCAAGTCTCTTTCAATCACATGCACTCGGCGTCCATCCTGTGCAAGTAGCAAAAATCAAGGCTAAGAACTACAGAAATGTATATATTGCTCATTCAGCTAATCAAGATGGAAGTAGCCTTAACGAGTTTCAGTTGGAAGAGACAACTACCTTGCCAAGAGTGTAAGCAAGAGCTGAACCGGCCACTCCAGCACCTACAATTATTATATCAGTTCTTTCAGCAGACACTGAATCGCATGTTCCACGTTCTGAGCTCTTCAAGCCGTCATTTCTCTGAATCTCCATAGAAGAAGCCATGCTCTTCTTCTTTCCTCCTATACTTTGGAAGAAGGCAAGGCCCAGGAGAGAAGCCATCAATGCTCCAAGTATATACTGATAAACCATCTTAAGCATTA
Source organism: Khaya senegalensis (assembly GCA_032402905.1). Classification (NCBI taxonomy): domain Eukaryota; kingdom Viridiplantae; phylum Streptophyta; class Magnoliopsida; order Sapindales; family Meliaceae; genus Khaya; species Khaya senegalensis. Next base: position 10,608,071 of record CP135552.1, on the reverse strand, counting down.
AAATATCAATGAATTGATACTGAAAAGGAAGTGATGGTCCTTTCTTCCTTCCAAGTCTCTTTCTCTTCTGGTGCAAATTTACTTCTAACTCTGGCCTGTGTTTGTAATATGCATGTTGCCACTAAAACGCCTGTCTTTTATAGCCTTAAACGAGGGGAAACTTACCAACAGTCATTCTTTGCATAACAATCAAGAGGTTATGCCAGTGTTCAAACAACAGGAGAAAGAAATTTTATTTTATACACAGGAATTCTGCTAGCGTTCAAAATGAAAAATAATTAAAATTCTAAAACAATTTAGTCAGCCAAGAAAAAGAGAGCAAGGAAAATGATCATGGCCAGGTGATCTTGTAATTGGTCAGAGAGAGTTTGAAGATATGTGGAATGTAGCTTGAGAATTTAATAATAATTCATTAAAATCCAAGTAAAATTAAGAGTATCGTCAATGCTTTTTAAAACCATGAAAACCAAACAGTTGCAGACAAAGGAAAAGAAAATGTTGTCCAGTTCCCAGAGTCAGACAAGTAACAGGATTACGCTGTCTGGTAATGAAGGCTGCTTGCTTTAGGTGTTAGGTCAGCAGTCATGAGTCACGAGCAGTACTTTGTCCGGAAGCACTTTTATGTAACCTTTGATTTGTTGTATTTTTATCCAGAAAATTGAATCATTGCATTACTACTTCCAACAGATGACTTGGTTATTGAGAAAAGATTCTGCAGAAGTAAACTCTGATTTTCTGCAATGCCGTGGTAGTTTAACCGTTTGCATAGGATTCAAGTGGTTCGAGGCCTAAGAATTGCAGTTGCCCCATTTCGTGCACACTTTCCCGCCTTTATATGATATCAAGTTACCAGTCCATGGAACTATGTTAGACGTTTTTGATAAACCACTTTTCCCAGTCTTAGTATTCCTTTTATTCTACAATCTTAATGGGTGAAGCCATTGCCAGAGGGGAGACATCCAATTTTCGAATTAACGAGCAAGACAATAACACCTCATCACTTACCAAGGAACAAGGACTAGAAGACACAAGGGTTATAGCAATTTATTTATTTTTTAAAAAAATAAAACATATATATATATATATATAAAGTAAACCCACCTTTAGCCCTGATTTTAAAACCACAAAAGATCTCACCTGCAAAATGAAATAATACCCAAGAAGGAAAATGTATCCTCGTAAATAAATCAAATTTTGATATTACCATATAGCACTGGATAATCCTTAATTCAATACTTAAGAGTTGAGAGGACAATGTATATATTATCTAATCATACAAGTACAAGGATTGCCTCCAACAGGGGAAAATAATTGACAGGCAGTAACAGGGAAGCTTTCAGAATACCAAACTCTGAATGTTTAAACACCAAATCTTCCAAATTTCCATTTTTTTTTTAAATTGACACCAAATAGCATACATTGCACAATTGTTATTTGAAGGGAGTGAAAGTTTTCAACATGTTGTTATGCCCCACTGGCATATAAGCGCGTCCACTCCTTTGCTGCAAGATATCATGAAAAATAGCACTGTGAACAAGAAGAATTGGCAGAGACTAACATCCTTTGTTATTGTCACCTTATTTTACTAAGTTTCAGTCATTTACTGTTTGGAAATGATCAGTTTAACTAAAGTACCAAAATTCAAGGAAGGTTCAAGCATTACCTGTTTCAACAGCTTCTGCTTCATTTGTTTTCCAGTGCTTGGCAATGTTCTCAGAGAGAGGATCATCAGGGTTAGGGGCACTCAAAAGTGCTTGAATGCTAGCATAAAATTGGTGCCAATAATGTCAACATAAGTTTATTTTAATTCCATGAAATATAGAAAGAAAAATTGCTAGTGTAACTGTTCAAATTCATCTCCTCAAAACAATGAGAACTATTCTTGTAGCCATCAAATAGGTCCCCATATAATAGGAATATCCTATTATAAAATCACAGCTCAAAATACCTCAAAAGTACAGTTCGAATCTGGAGAGCAGGACTCCACTTGTCTTTCAGAATATCAAGACATATCCTTCCAAGCTGCATTAAAAATCTCATTTATTCTACGCAAGAAATTGATATCATAGATTATACAGATCAAAAGATGCAGCCTAATAGAAAAGTTGGAAACAAAAGATGCAACAACACACCTTATCAATATTAGGATGATATATCTTGGTGAGAAATCGGACCTGCGACAAGAAACTTATCAAAGCGGTCTCACCAGGAAACATATAGCTATATAATCACCATAAAGTAGTAACTTTCACACAGACAACACAAACTGCATGATTAGAGCACAATAATAGGCACTATGTATAAACAACTGGACATAACCATGGAAGAAAGACTTAAAAAATATCACAAGAAAATGAGTAAAACATGGACCACAATAGGAATAGAGATTTTGAGGAGAAGCAATTTTCAGTAGACTTGTCAACCAACTCTGAAGCAAGTCAGCTCCAATTGAATTTAATTTCAAACCATGTTGAAATCAAAGCCTTCATGTCAGCCAAAGCCCATTCAATTGCCCAGATCACATGCTTGGAAACCCATTAAAAGTAAAATGGATTGAGAATTTAACCTCCTTTCTCATATTGAAACTAAATTAACAGCCAAAGAAGGGAATTAACTACATAGGATTATTGCTTCAACTAAAACTCATCAAAGAGATTGAACTAAAAAGCATCAAAATGACATCCCACAGATCATTTCCCATCCAGAAAAAAGTAAGCAGTTAGAGCACCCGCCATAATCGAACATCTTGCACCCCATGTTGCAAGTGGATATGCAGGTGCAACCTTTTGCATGTCAAGTTTTATCTTAGACAGGTTTCACCTGGAAGCACCAGGGACTGCCAACAGGAGTAAATCTTGAATAAACTCAATCTTACAACCATCAGGTTTAAAAAATATTCAGATAAGAAAGCCATTAGTTTCCACCTCATAATCATAACTCATAATAAATTTGAATTATCTTCAAGTCCACCTTGGACCAACAAAAAGAGTCAGGGCAGACTGCTCAGACTTTTGAGTTGTTTGAATATGAATATCACCTTGCCAAGGATATGATTGCTTCTTGGCATAATTTTAATGTTCAACAAGAATACAAAAAGTCATTTGATTTTTAAGAATAAAAAAAGGAACAATCCTAAAAGAGACAATAACTAAATCCTACAATCCAGCAAGGCGCTTCAATTATTGTTGATATCAAGTTGCAGAAAAGAAAGTTGCTCCTAAATGCAGCATCAGAAAATAACATAGCATATAACATCTCACAAATGATTATGTTCAGGTGTAGATTTAATATGAGAACCGAGCTCTCATATCTTTGGCAACAAGATACCTGACGGTCCTACAATTTGTGTGGTTATAACATTCAATATAACAGAAATACATCTAGATGAAGGATTAAAAACTCAAGTATAATAATAAAAAGTAATGTCTAAAAAATGTAGTGTAGTCACTGGCAGATGCAACACCCTAAATTCAAGCAAAAGTACCTTTGGAGCTGCCATTGGATATTCTTCGGGCAAAAATAATTCCAACTTGAAAACCCCTCCTAAACAAGCAACGGAAACAAGAGAATGTGCCATGTCATAATATATAGGAGTAAAAAAATAACTAGAGCAAAAGTAAAAGCCAAAAACGAAACAAGTAAACCAGAGATAATGTTTCCCAACAAAACAAAACATATTTTTACCATTGATGTTCAGTGAGTAAGCTAAAAGATTGGAAACACTTGGTTTCTCAAATACGTGTTGACAAACAATTGATACATTGAATTTTTATCAACATTTACCACAATCAAAACCGAGACATACATATCATTTACTATAAGCAAAAAGAAGCACATCCGAGAACTCAAATAACACAGTAAATCAAGAGAACCACAAAACTAATTACATAATGTATAAAGTAAACACTTCTACATGAAGAAGCCTCCAAAAACCAAGTGGGTCTAGACTTCAACATTTATAACATCAAAAACAACAAGCAGCAAACAAAATAATAGCAAGATCCTAGTAAAGTCCAAATAATGGACCACACAGCAATTTACCTTCATATGGAGATTGTGTCGGGCCAAGGATCATCACATTAAAGTATCGCATATTATCTTCGGAGGGAGAAGCACTGATTCCCGGTGCTGTATCCACAGATCACCCCAACACTCATAATCACAGTAAATTCTAAGGGGTGAAAAAGCACATTTTGTAACAGCTAAAGCACTACAATATGCACATTTTCAAAAGATTTACTACAAAAATGAAATAACAAAATAGATAATAAATTCAAAAGGAAAATAGCAAATGAAAGGGAGAGAAAACGAAGCACTTGCCTGGTTCACTGAGAAGCCGCTGCGTTTCCTGTTTGAATCAACAAAGAAAAAATAATCAAATACAAATCAAAACCATCAGAAAAAAATCCTAATTTTTCAATTCAATCATGGTAAAAGCTCTTATTAAGCTGCAGATTCTTCAATTGCGCGATCAAACTCGTAAAAAAAATCGAAACCCATTCCTCGATAAACCCTAACAACATAATTAGAACATCTAACTCCAAACGGGTGTTCCCCTTCACCAAAATAGTTTTAAAAAATTGAAAAATTGAAGATTTTGTCTCATTTTTTTTTTTTTTTTTTGTGAAACAAACGTCCGCCGATCTGATAAATTGAAAGACGGATCGAGTGGTAAAGAGGAAGAGAGAGAAACCTTGATGATACGTCGAGGAAGATTACTGTTAGCCATTTGGAAGATTGGATTTTTTCTTTTTTTGTTTCTTCGTTTCCCTCTTGTTGTTGCAGAGAAAGGTCGCTAATAGGGCTTTCTGATGAGTCTCTGAACTGAATAAAAATGAATCCAAATGGACACTGACTTATTTGACCTGCTTCTTCCCTTCCTTTTATTTATTTATTGTAAAATAGGTTGCTAAAATTATGGGTTTGGCATTAACATTTAAATATACAAATATTTAAAATTAAAATTAATCATAAATAATATTAAATTAATAATAATAATAATAATAATAATAATAATATGTTATTAATATAATTATTCATATTATTACTTGCTATTTAATGTTGTTGGTTTAGTCATCTACCAATGTTAGTTGTTCAATTGTTGTTTTCAGTGATGGTCAATTTGAGATGGTCAACTTTGAGCACGAGAATCTTCTTTTAGTTTATTTTAATTTTTATATTTTATATCGCGTATAATATAAATAAATTTTAAATTTATAAAAATAAATAAATAATATTATTTAATATATTAATTTTTTATATTAATAATAAGTATTAACTCGTGATATTGATATATTATATTTTTAAATTTTAAATATATAATAAATTTAAATTTTATTTTAATTTTTATATTTTTTAAAAAAATATATTTCTTGTACCAATAGCACTCACTCAGTCACTCTTATTATTATCATGAATTATTGGGAAAAAAAAATGCTGACCTTTGGGCCCAAGTAGATTGTGCCGGCCCATTTCTTAGGACCGAAGTTTAATTCAATGAACACCATTAATTATTCTGTCTGGCCTGCTTGCTTACCAGGGCATCCATCCGATTGCCTTAATTGACTACTCATGAATTTTGACATCATTAGTACGATAATGTTGGATTAATTCTGTGATAATATGTTTTCGACATCTGTTTCTCAATCAGTCGATAAATTTGATCATTAAAGAAATGATTAGCAATAATAATCTTAGATGTTGATGACTTAATTTGCAACTTTAATTCTCCTAGAACGTTGATATTTAGTTCTTTCTTAGTTCATTTAATTCCATGCAAGAGATGGAACAAAATTGTCGTTGTTGATAATACTCAGAGTCATCATGGAATGGGATATCTGTTGATTAATCTGTTATTTAAGCTGGCAAAAGCATAATAATGGGAGGATGAATGCATTGATTAATTAAACATCGGTAGTTAAAACCCCATTTCTCGGAGAACTTGAGGGCACCCTGCAACTGATTCATTCCTCATGAATCCAAGCGCATTTGCATGGCGAACTGACCCAGCCATTCCCGCATTTGTGCTCAGAACGATCCTAGCGTGGCTTAGTCCTTTCACGATCTGGTTGCACTCGGGCTTAGGACTCTTCACCAAAACAACTTCGCAAATCAACTCGGCGTGACCACTCTGCGCAGGGATGTTGTAAGCTCCGTTTTTGTCGGTTAAAACCTCGTGGGAATACACCACGCTGCCGTCGTCACGTTTTCTGCATTGCAAGGAAACGGTGGCGTTGTCAATGGGTTCGCTCAGCTTGGTCTCGAACATGACGCGACATGTGTCGCAATACACCTTGCCTTCGACGTACAAGGTTTTGTCGCTGTTGGCGGCGGTGGAGCTGAGGAGGAAAGAGAAGCAGATGGCAGTCGCAACCAACGCTGCAATTTGATTAGCTTTTGCCATACTTATTTAATATCTATTACACTCCTCCTCGTCCTGTGTGAGAATTGTGAGACAGCTTGAGCTTGGAAGGTTTAAGCTCAAGGAGCCATTTTTATATGAAAATGCAGAGATGCAGCTGATTCTTTTGTGCGGTTCTTATTGGTTCAACTCTTGTTTTGTCTTAAAGAGAAGAGAAAGACTCGTTCAACATTCTTTATTATCTGTTTCAACCACTCGAAAGGAGCAGCACGTTTTCAATATTGATCCTTTATCTCTATTATTAGGGTCAAAAAAAACAAAAGAAAATAAAAGAGAAAACAATATTAATAATTATCATTATCTGTTAATTTAAGGACAGTTAAGCTGAGAGTTAGGTATACTGTTTAAGTAGTTTGCTTAGTCTGCTTCTACTTCCTTTGTTTCTCTTCTTCTCCGTCTGTAAAAAATGTCAGCTTCATTCTCTCATTCAAAGCCTCACCTTAAACCCTACACTGTATCTCTCTCTTTCTCCCTTCCCCAAACCCAGAAAACCCAGATCCCTACCCCAAAAACCCGTCCCCTAAAACATCAAACTCTTACCGTAATCGGACCTGCAACGCTATCCGGTCACGTATCAATTTCTGGGTCCAAGAATTCTTCTCTTTCTCTCCTCGCTGCCACTCTGTTATGCTCAAACTCTTCTCTGCTTCACAATGTGCCTACTAACTTGTCAGACACCAAAGCAATGGTTTCGATTTTGCGCTCGTTAGGCGCCGAGGTTGAGGTTAACGTCAGAAAAAATGATATATTGGTTAATAGTGATTGTGTTGGGTCTGTTGAGCCGTGTTTGGAGGAGATGAAGAAAATTCGAGGTGGGTTTTTTGTGATCGGGCCATTGGTGGCCCGCTTTGGTGAAGCTGTGGTGGGTTTGCCTGGTGGGTGTGATATTGGGAAGAGACCTGTAGACCTGTACGTTCGCGGCTTAAGAGCTCTTGGGGCAGTGGTTGAGATAAGATAAGTGTTATTTTTTTTTATTTTTTTTTTTTTAAGCTCATATCAGTATTATGCTGAGGGTCATATCATTTCCAAATACTAGTATGTTAAGAAGTTGTTAACTTGAAGAAGTTTCCTGTCTAGCTACTGATCCGGAGATGTGGAAATGATATGCAAATGAAAAGGTTAAGAATTTGCTATGTAGTGATATATATTCATGAATAGAGGAACTACGAGATTGTATAGATTAAATGGGAATTGTAAGGAATGGTTTAGAGATAATCAAAGTGTAAAATTTGAGAGCGAAGAAGTAACATACTTGGCTGAAAAATAAGAAGGATGTTTGTATCTATTGTTATAACTTATATGTAATTATTTGATCGGTTGATGATAAATTGATAATTTGGGTTATTCACTCTATTGGAGGATCTAGATTGACATTAAGCATCACTGTTTCACTTGTTGTCTTCCGTGATTAGAACAGATCTCTATTTTCTGGTGTGGATGTGTGGCCTTTAGAATGTTTCCTTGGCAATCTATGTTCTCTAGGAACAGGAATCATGCCAATTATTGTGTTTCATTTGTAAGAAGAAAAGATGGAGGATATGGTAAAGTTTTGCTCGATTACGGGTGATGAGAAAAGATCGTTTGGTGCCAAAGAAACACCTTGATCTTGTCTTTGTTAATAAATGGAGGAAAATATTTAATAGGCTTCCACTATAGGCTAAGCACTGGGGAGCTGCCTGGTAAATTTCATAAGAATTGATCAGCAATCAGATTATAGCACAAGTTGACATTTCTTTCGGCAAAAAATTTCTCATGTTAAAATTTTTCAACTAGAATAAATGAATAACTTGACTTTTGCTTGTCTGGTTTGTTCTTAATATGATCAAAGAGTCTTAAACATGCAAGAAAAAGATGGTATGGCAAGAATAAAACCTGATTGTTTGGAATTTACAAGCTGACTGAATATGTGAGAAGTATACTGAAAGTTATATAATCTTCAACATTACAGGGATGGGAAAGTGCTGGCACATGCTGCAAATGGCAGAGGGCTGGTTGGGGGAAGTTTCCACCTTGATTTCCCCAGTGTTGGGGCAACTGAAACTCTTATGATGGCAGCTTCTATGGCCGATGGAGTTACCATGCTTTCAAATGTAGCCAAAGTATGACCTGATTAATATTTCGCTGCACCTTTTACTTTCTCGTTGTGAGGATGATGGAGGGGCCTTTTGTATACTCTTGTATGATGGAATTATTTGAGTAATTGAAGTGAATTCTTTCCCATATTCTCTCCACAGGAGCCGGAGGTGATTGATCTTGCTCGTTTTCTGAATGACAGTGGGGCATGTGTGTATGGAGCAGGGAGTGACAAACTTTTAATTCAGGGAAAATACCAACTGCATGGTTCTGAATGTTATGTGCCACCAGATAGAATTGAAGCAGGCACCTTTATGCTTGCTGCAGCAATCACTCGCTCACGCATCTCAATATCACCTGTCATTCCTTTCCACTTAGCATGTCTGATAGACAAACTGACAATTGCTGGTTGCAAAATTACACAATATAATCGTGACACCATGGAGGTGAGGAGAATTTCATATTCTTCTGTTTCTAATTTTTTTTTTTTTTCCTTTGGCTGCTCGAGGCATGTCAACTGATTGGTATTTCAGGTTTCAGCAATCCCAGAAAATGCTTATGAGAATTTGCGAGGTTTTGATGTTAAGACAAGTCCATTTCCTGGGTTTCCTACAGATCTCCAACCTCAAACAATGGCATTACTCACTACATGTAGTGGCTCAAGTATTCTGGAGGAATCTGTGTTTGAAAAACGCATGGGACATGGTATGTGGTCTAATTGATCAAATACAATATGGCATCAAACACTAGTTTTCATTTTAATTTTTCAATCCCTTTTTTCTTTGGCCACAATGATTTGCAAAAGAGGGCATATCGTTTTTCATTTTTACACCGTTCAGCTCATTGTTTCACTTCAAAGTAGATTTTTTTCAAGCTGTATGATTGTTATAAATATCCTTTATTTGTTTTTATGTATGTGTTTCTGTGTGATGCATGATGAATTATCAATAAGTGGAACTAAGTAGCAGTCACATTGTCATCCTTTGCAGTGATTTTAAATTCTTCCAAAATCTGGCACCTCAATGTTCAGAAAAATTTGAAACTGGACCATGTTTTTGTGCTTTGAAGTCTATCGGTTTTTCAAATTTGTTTCTCTTTTTCTTTCTCAAAGGAATATGGTACTGAATTTAGTTCACTATATGCACCAGCTTCATACATGTCTAACTTTTGCACTCTCATTTGATTAGTAAGAGAATTGCAGAAGCTTGGGGCAAAAATTCAGGTCTGTGGGAGCACTGCTCTGGTTTTTGGGAGAGAGAAAGGAAGGTACACTTGCTTCCACCATGCAAATGTATATAGTTAAATGTAAATTTGATTTTGCCAATCCCTTTGAATTCTTTTGCCAGTGTCCTGTGTGGTTCTCAGCTCAGTGCTGCTGACTTGAGAGGTGGGGTGTCCCTAGTATTAGCAGCATTGGCTGCAGATGGAACTACCAAGATCAGTGGCATTGCTCATATTGACCGTGGCTATGAGAACTTGGATACCAAGCTTCAGCTTTTGGGTGCTGATATCAAAAGATCAATTGCCATGGCCTATCCACCGTGACAATTATAATATCTGCTTAATTTTGGATATCAATTTCTATAATGTTGCTTGTTCGGTTAGAGATTATTTATTCCCATTACTTTCTAACCCATTGACCATGTGCATTTTTTATTTTTGTCCCAAAGATTCTTTCCCCTCCTTTAAACCCATATCCTGTGGTGTGATTGGGGGTTGATTCCTGGTCTTTGTGTACAATGATAGTGGACTCTTTATCAGCTAAACCATTTTTCACCGGCTAACCACTTACCTATTGCTTACCTTTAGAATGCATTTAGAAGGCAGATTTCATATCCAGTCAATGTACGCGATTAGAAGTTTGCCACAGTGAAGAGAAGCAGGAGTCAATGTCATATTACTCTCGGTGGTAGCTGTATTATTTTCTCCATTTCTCAAATAGAAAAACCAATGTAAAAGACCTTGTTAAATTTTTGCATTATTTTCTCTCTTTCTCAAATAGAAAAGCCAATGTAAAAGACCTTGTTAAATTTTGGAAGTGCAGATAGAGGTAATTTATCATATTTGTACCCCATATCTTGTACTTTTTTCAACCGTTATCGGTAAAGTAAGTTCGAAGTCTTGTAACAAGTCATGAAGTTAAAAATTGTCAGGTTTTCAACATTTTACAGGTAGCTCTCTTCTTGATGCTACTCTTCATCTGTCTCTTTTTCCTATGGGATTTCAATTCCTTGTCGATGGCGCATTATTCTGTTCAGCCATCTTGTTGTGAAGAAATTTGACCAGGCCTTGGAGGGAAACTTCATGATCATTGCTATTCATAAGGTCTACCGCAACTTCTGCCGGGGTGACTTCCAACTTTTTGGATAATGTATTTCAATCTCTGAAGAATTTGTGTTAGCAAATCCCCAGCTAACTGAAGGCTAATTGCCTGAATGCAGAGAAGTTGCAATATAACCTGTGAATCTGCATGTCAATTCGACCAGGTCTTAGCAAAGCTGGGTTGAGTCTATTTTTGTTAAGTGTAGCGAAAACAATGATGCGTTCATCGGCTATGCATGACCATAGTCCCCCAGTGACGTTTTGGAATGCTGACTGTCACCTCTTGAAATGATTAGAATTCAATACAATATGAAGACTAAAGAATAAATAAATAAAACCATGGTAAACTTGCGATCTGTGTTATGAAATTATACCGACCCGATTTCGATTGTTATTTCCTGATTTCGATAAATCAGTGTCATAATTTACGTGATTGACCATGGCTGCAATTAAGAGAAGATATTGGATGAGTACCCGCCTTAACAGGCTCGTTCAGTTTTTCTGTAGAATTCCTGGCCTGCATCTAATCGTCCAACATAGCTTTCTTAAACTCCAAATCCATTGCAAGAGTTTGGACAGTCATCGGATCATAATCAAAAGTGATTTCATATGCATCCCAATTTCTAAAGTCAACCGGCTGCAGCTTTATCTCCGCGTTTTCCCCCTTTCTGGCGTTTAATCGCTCGACAATATTTGGCAAGCACTCATCCAACATCTTCTCTTCGTGTTTCCTTTGAAACGTTAGTTCGTATAACTGATTTTCCTCTCTCGTATTATTAGACCTCTCAAATTGTCTTGCTTGACATGGTAACTCCAAGTTGTAAACGCTGTAGTTTAGGTAATTAACCATAGCTGCAATTAAGCTTGACTTGCCTGTGCCAGAAGGACCATATTACAAGTACCTGCGTTTCCAAGCTCTCTCTGTCCTGTAGAATTCCTTTGCATTCATGAAGGTGTTCAAATCATCCAACACTACTTTCTTAAGTACTGGATCCAGTGTAAGGGTCTTGAAGTTCATTGGATGATCAAATGTGTTTGAAAGCCAGCTGCGATAATCAACTGATTGGGGCTTTATTACCTTGTTTTCTTCTTTAGTTGCTTCAAATTTCTCCAAAAGGTATGGGAAGTACCTATTCAATACTCTCTTTGTGTTTCCTGTCAAATATTACCTCATATGATCTTGTTTCCCGTCTAGTATTATTAGCCTTTTCACCTATCTACAAACCAGTCTCCACCTTACTTGCGCATTTCTGAGAACATCAACTATTTTTTTCATCTTTATCTACTGCAGTTGCCCGTCCCTTTTTCTCTTCAACCTTGCTCACTCTCACTCTGCAAACAGACCGAGCCACTTTTCTGCCTAAATAGCTAAAAGCAGCCTCAAAAACTTGTTTACATATGTTTACTTGAAATTCATAAATAGCAATAGTCAAATGAGAAGAGAAATGATGACAAAGGTTGCAGAGACTGGAGAAGAGGAGTTTTTGGACACTAGTAGGAATGAAGACATTGGCAACATTTTTGAATAAGCATTGCAGAAGTAGCAAAAAGGCTGCAGTGGATAGAACTGTGGTTGCATTGGGTGTATTTCTATGGGACGACATTTTCCAGGACTTGATAAAAGCGCGTTTCAACTCAAATACACAAAGACAGAGCGGAGTTGTTGACAAAGGTTTTGCTCAAGTATTGCCTAAAGTGCAAGCTATCACGATAGTTGAACGAAAGGAATGTACATTCTCAATGAGTGTCTAGCTACCGCAAGTTTTATACTGGAAAGCCTGGAAAATTATGTAGACCATTCCAATAGAACTGGTCTTTGGTTTGACTGTCAACCCTGGGACGCATTTCTGAGGGAATCTTTATTGCTTTCCAAAATGAAAGAGAACTTCTCTAACTTTCAAGTCAATCCTTCCATGATTTCGCAACTTGGACAACCAGTCCTGACCTAGATTCCAAGCCGAAAGTTTAAGGCAGAAACAGAGTACAGAAAATATAAAGAAGAGAGTTGCAATCTCGATTCTGAAACCATAACCCAGAACCCAAATCTGAAACTACTTTTACAAAAAAATAAAAATAAAAAATACCCACAGTATCTTACAGAACAAAGCAATTAGAAAACCCAGAAAATGGTGTGGCAATCAAAACACGAAAGCAAGCAAATTATATAGCCACTAACTCCAAACCAACAAAACCATAACACTCACCAAAAACAAGTGAAACATGAACAAAATCCGAACGTCTAATTGGACAGGGAGAGATCATTGAAGGCAGAACAGATAATAATATGCAAGAGAGATGGATAAACGACAATTAATTGATGAAAAATCAAGGAATTTTTCTATTACAATCAACGACAAATAATTAATTTCTCAGAATTCAAGACCCCCCCTTCTCTAAAGTTATCAACTAAACCCTAAACCTGTAATTACGACTGGGTGCACAAAAAATCCTTTTTTTTTTTTTTTGTCTAAGTGCAAAAGTTTTTCTATCTAATATTATTTACCCAAAAAAAAAAAATTGAATCTTGATCAACTCTCAGCTGATCAGAGTAAACCCTAATTTAATCTTCACCGGCCAAATTCAATCAACAGTTCAGCAAGGAACTAACAAATTCATCCTCCTCAAGGAGTGCCAGCCTCTGCAAGACCTTTTCTCTCACATCCTTCAACTCCGTTTTCACTGCCGCCAACTCTTCCATACCTCGACACCCATTTATCTTCTTCCCCAAACCCGCCAAGAACTCGCACAATCGCGTTTCACTTTCACCATTCCCCACACCGTCTTGGTTACTGTTTCCTCCTTTTAAGAATTTCTGAATAACCGCTTCAAATGAAGGCGACCCTTGAATAAACGGTTTGCCAGCCGGCGATAAAACAAGAACGGCGATTTCCGCACCGGTGCTGTCGGCGTACTTCTGGGCCTTCTTGAAAAGACCTTGGCGTCGTTTCGAGAAGGTAACCATTCTCGCTTTTTGGTTCTCAATCTTCTTAATTTCGATTTTGCGTTTTCCCTTTCCAGTCGGAGGACTCATGATGTAGGAGACAAAAGAGCGCCGAATGAAAAAGAGCAAAACTAAGACCAGCGAGCTAGAAGAGAATTGCAGAGCAGAGAAGGTAGCGGAAAAACTTTCACAAGCAAAGAGAGAAAGAGAAAGATTGCAGAAGATTTTCTTGACCTCGGAGTTCAGTGGCGGTAAGAGTTTAGCGCGGTTTAAGTTATAAACGAAAGAACTGGCTTTCTTGAGAAAAATGTTAACGATCAAAATTTCAAATTTTAAAACTAACCTACTCTTTAGTTCAAAGACAATTTTGACCTTAAACGCAAAATTAGGATGCAATTAAGAGTATTGTTTTACTAATGTCTACCTTATTTTACAAATACAATTCAAATAAATTGGATTAGGCTTGTTTTTGACTTTTGAATGATTAGTATGGGTTTCGTAATCGACCTTAAAACAGAGTTCTCGAAACCTGATAAGCCCAAGTAGTAAATGCATAGTTTAGGTGATTAGCCATGGCTGCAGTTAAGCTTGACTATATAACAAAGTAGTTGCGTTTCCAAGCTCTCTCTGTCCAAGTTGTGTAAGATTCCTTGGCTATCTTGGAGCTGTTCAAATCATCCAAAACTGCTTTCTTGAGTTCTGGATCCATTGCAAGAATCTTGAAGGTGATTGGGTGATCAAACGTGATCGCATATGAAGAGGACTTTTCGAATCCCCAAGTCAATTGCTTGAACAACCATTCATGACTTAGCTTCCAAGCCCATCAGTTCTATGAAGAAACAGCATAGAAAACATAAAGAAGAGTGTCCCAATTCTGAAACTGAAACCGTAACCCAGAACCCAAACTAAAAATTACCCACAGCATCTTACAGAACAGAACAAAGTAATTCAGAAACCCTAACAATCAGAGCTACTAAATGAAGTAATCATACAGCCGCAGACCACAAACCCACAAAATTAAAACTTTCCCCAAAAAGAAAAAAATGAAATACAAATAAAACTTGACCGTGTAATTGTATTCAAAAAAATCTGTTTTTCAGTAAATAAAATTTTTTTTCTATGTAGTATTGTTTACCCAAAAAAGCAAAAATCGAATCTTGATCAACTATGTGTTGATCCGAGCAAACCCTAATTTAATCTTCACCGGCCAAATTTAATCAACAGTTCAACAAAGAAATAACAAATTCATCCTCAAGGTGCGTCAGCCTCTTCAAAACCTTCTCTCTCACCTCCTCTAACTCCGCCTTCACCACCGCCAACTCTTTTATACTTCGACACCCATTTATCTTCTCCTCCAAACCCGCACAATGGCGTTTCACTTTCACCATTCTCGACACTGTCTTGGTTACTGTTTCCGCCGTCTAAAAATTTCTGAACAACCGTTTCAAACGAAGGCGACCCTTGAACAAACGGGTTACCCGCCGGCGAGAAAACAAGAACTGCGATTTCAGCACCGGTGCTGTCGGCGTACTCCTGGGCTTTCTTGAAAAGACCCTGGTGTCGTTTTGAGAAAGTCACCATTCGTGCTTTCTGTTTCCCAATTTTCTTAATTTCCATTTTGCGTTTTCCCTTTCCAACCGGCGGGCCCATGACGGAGGCAAAAGCGCGGCGAGAGAAAAGAAGACTAAGAACAGCGAACGGAAAGAAAGCAAAGAAGGAAGCTGAAGAAACTTTCACTCTCAGGGACAAAGGGAGAGATCGCAGAAGAAATTTCCTGTTTTCAGAGCTCGGTGGCGGTAAGGGATTAGCGCGCTTAACATTATAAAAGGAAACCTGGCTTGGCTTTCGTGCGCCCACGGGGCAAAAGAAAATTTGAAAACTTGACCAAGTTAGAGGCCTTTAGAGAATGAAAGACCACCACAAAAAAATTCAAATTTTAAAACTAACCAAACTTACAACTTAAAGACTGATATAACCTTAAAAGGGAGTTTTGATCAAACATTTTACAATGATGCTATCTTATTCATTATCTTAGACTTCTTGTTGCTAACCAGGTATTCCTCTAATTTCATGACATATTTTTACCAAAATTCCATTTTTTATTGTTTGATCCACCAACTTTGCTCCTTTGTCAACTCCTGGAAATTATTTGAAATTCCATGCCCACTTGGAGTAAAACTTAAATACTCCAGTTTACACCAAAGCATCATGTTGTTTGAAACAAAACTTCAATATATAATGATAGCGTAGATCATATTTATATGTATAAAAAAAGTAGTTGTATTTTTATAACTCAAACTCGAATATTGACTCTTTTTTTTCTTCTTTTATTTTAAGTGTTTAGGGTTCAATGAAACTGTGTATGAATAGTTAATATTATGTGCTCAGTTGTTGCATTGAAGTAACCAATCTTTCTCTTTTAGCCTCTTTGAAATTATATTGCATGGAAAACTCTCAAAATCCTTGTGTTGCAGTGGGTCAAGAGCAAAGCAAGCTGGAGGATCAAGAGAAACTGTTGACCCAGCTTCCTAAAGCGAAATACTGCGATGGTTTTGATCTTTATCAGTATCAAGGATTTTGGGTTCCGTCTATGTGCATTCATGGCCTAATTTCTTTCCAAAACCACTTCCAAGCAAAAGAAACTGATATCATACTAAGCACTTTTCCGAAATCAGGCACCACTTGGCTCAAAGCCCTCACATTTTCCATAGTCAACCGTTCTCGTTATACATTGGAAAATAGCCCTTTGCTTACCACTTCTCCCCATCAGCTGGTACCTTTCTTTGAGATGAGGCTCTATCGGAACAATCAATCACCAGATCTCGAACACTTTCCTACACCAAGGATTTTCTCGACGCATGCCTCGTATATTTCATTGCCGCCTTCGATTCTCGACCGCAATTCTCGAATTGTGTACCTTTCTAGGAACCCTTTGGACCAATTCATTTCAGAATGGCAATTCATACCCAGGCTTCAGGATTTGGAGCCATCTCATCTAGACGAAACTTTCGAGAGAACTTGCCAAGGAGTTCAGTGTTTTGGACCCTTTTGGGATCATGCATTAGGTTACTGGAAAGCCAGCCTAGAGCAACCAGATAAGATCTTGTTCTTGAAGTATGAAGATCTCAAGGACGATGTCGCCTTTTACATTAAGAAATTGGCTGATTTCTTAGGATATCCTTTCACTGAGGATGAAGAGAGCCAAGGAGTGATAGAAGAGATAGCAAAACTGTGTAGTTTTGATAACATCAAAGATTTGGAAGTGAGCAAGACCGGGAAACATCCTTGCGGGCTAAAAATTTTCTCCACTTTAGAAAAGGGAAGGTTGGAGATTGGAAAAATTATTTAACCCCTTCAATGTCTGAACGTATGGTGAAAATTATTGAAGAAAAGTTGGCTGGCACTGGTCTTACCTTTAAAACTTCATAAGGTATGAAAATGGAAGGATATTGAGTGAAGTTGGCCCTGCTTCTTCAATGCCATATGTTCGTCAGTAAACCTTGGCTTCCATTTGTCGTGTTTCGACATGGAAGCTCAATAAATTTGTCATCGTTGGAATACAAATAAAGACCAATGTATCTGTTCCAGTTGTTGAACGGAATGTACCCCAAAACTTCGAAGTAATAATAAAATGAAATTTCAATTGATTTGGTCTTTTCTTCAGAGCTTCTTATTTCGTTCAGTGACTGCTAGAGTTAATGGGCATTTGACTTTTACCTAGTTGATCATAAAGCTATGGAATATGGAATAAAAGTGTTGTAATCCATTCTGTTAAATTAGCAACCTTTCCCTTCGTTTGTCTAAAATTTTCCATGGAGAACAATCCGTTAGTTGTAGAAGAGCTAATCAAGCAAAGACTGATTTCGGAAAAGTGCTTGCTACGATACCAGTTTCTTTTGCTTGGAAGTGCTTTTGAGCGGAAATTATGAGATGAATGCACATAGATGTCCTTGATATTGAAAAGATAAAAACCATCACAGTATTTCACTTTGGGGAGCTGGGTCAAGAGTTGCTCTTGATCCTCCAGCTTGCTTTGCTCTTCTACTGCAACGCAAGGATTTTGAGAGTTGTCCATGCAATATTTTTTCGAAGGAAGCTAAAAGAGAAAGACTAGTTACAGCGATGCAACAACAACTGAGCACAGGCCGCTTACTTGCAAAATTTCAAAGTGTTGAAGATTTGGTGGTTGATTGTTCCGATAAAGCCTAAACTCTAAGAAAGGAGAAGCTGATGGTAAGCAAGGGCTATTTTCCAATGTATAACGAGAACCTACGGTTGACCACGGAAACTGTGATGGCTTTGATTTGAGCTTTGATTCAAGGAAAGTGCCAGCTTAAAACTGCCAGAGAAGATCTCGTTCGTAAAATGTGAAGATCTCGAAGAGGATATCACATCCTTATATTAAGAGATTTGGCTGATTTCTTAGGATGGTCACACTCCAAGAAGGCAGAGATTGACTCAAGTGGTGATAGAAGAAATATCAAAAATTTTGTTATACGTTAATTAGTTATTCCTCATGAAAAATTATTTAGGCTTCTCTCTGAGTGTTGTAATCAATCTCTTTTGTTGGTTAAATTTTCTATGGAGAACCCTCAAGAATTCCTGGTGTTGCAAAAGAAGAGCAAAGCAAGCTGGACCATCAAGAGCAACTCCTGACCCAGCTCCCTAAAGACAAACTCTGCTATGGTTTAGATCTCCATCAATATCAAGGATTTTGGATTCCATCAAACTGCATTCATGGCTTCATCGCTTTGCAAAATCACTTCCAAGCGAAAGAAAGTAATATAATACCAGCCAGTTTTCCGAAATCAGGCACCACTTGGCTCAAAGCCCTCACATTTTCCATGGTCAACCGTTCTCGTTATACATTAGAAAACACCCCCTTGCTTACTGCTTCTTCACATCAACTTGTACCTTTCTTTGAGATCAGGCTCTACCCGGAACAATCAATCACCAGATCTTGAACGGTTTCCTACACCAAAGATTTACTCGAAATATGCCTCCTATACTTCATTGCCACCTTCAATTCTCAATTCAAATTGTCGTATAGTTTACATTTGTAGGAACCCGATGGACCAATTCATCTCAGATTGGCAATTTGTACCTAGACTTGGGGGTTTAGAGCCATCTCAAGTCAATCTAGATGAAGCTTTTGAGAGAACTTGCCGTGGAATCGAATCTTTTAGACCCTTTTGGGAACAACATACTTTGCGTTACTGGAAAGCCAGCTTAGAAGGAGGAGGTAAGTTGTTGTTCTTGAAATATAAAGATCTCAAAGAGGATATCATATTTTATGCGAAGAGATTGGCAGATTTCTTAGGATGTTCATTCTCCAAGGATGAAGAGAGTCAAGGGGTGATTGAAGGAATATCAAAGTTGTGTAGTTTTAATTACATCAAGGATATGGAGGTAAATAAGAGTGGTAAACAGCATAGTGGGACTGAGTATTCTATTTACTATAGAAAAGGGAAGGTTGGAGATTGGAAAAATTATTTAACCCCTTCAATGTCCGAACTCTTGGAGAAAATTACTGAAGAAAAATTGGCTGGTTATGGTCTCACCTTTAAAACTTCGTAGGAGTGAGTGAAGCTGCTGGCCATGCTACTTCAATATGATTTTATCGTCAACAAAACAAACCTTGGCTCCTTTTTTGTAATTGTAATTGTATTTATTTGTATTAATCTCAATTAATTCCAGTGGAGAAGAAGGGAGCTTCTCCTAAAGAGTAAAATTAAATTCATTGATTTTAGATAATTCTTGATGGGAAATTATTTAATTCGTCGTAGGCAGCCCAGCCCAAGTCTGAATTAGTTCCTCTTCACGGGGTTAAGGCCTCGCTAGGCAGTGGGCTCTTTTAACTTGGGCTTTTTCTCAAATAGTCAACGAATGATCTCACTTTATTCCTCTAAAATCTATCTAATTTTTAATTTATCATTAATTCCACTAAATTTAACTGGCCGTTGAAATAATTAAAAAATATATATATTAACAACAAACTAAACGACACAGTTTTTATTCCAGTGGAGCCGCTACATCAAACGTAAATCTTGTCTGATAATTATTATCTACACGTACCTAACGGCTATCTTGCTTCGTACTCTCTGTCAAAACAAACCACGGCTCTTACATTCCAGGTCGCTCTGCCTACTCAGTACGGTCACTCAGTTAGAAATTTATACGCACACTACTTTTATTACAGTACAGTACAGTACAGTACAGTATAGTGCAGCACAGTACAGAAGAGTACGTAGAGCGTCATCATGATCTTGTGTTTTCGATCGGAGATCTTATCTTTATGCCTTTGCCCCATTTAGCAAAAGTTTAGCCTAATTCCACGCCTTCATCAAATTCAAACGTGATCCCATTTGTCAGTCGCAGCAGCCTGGCAGTTGTACGCACGCGCCTCCGCAGATGAATCAATTTTTCTTCGGTTCTTTGTCAGGGATATTTATTTGATAATGACTGGTTACTAGTGATGTCATTTTCGCTAGTATTTTTAATTTAAAGACACTTTTATAATTAATTTTAATTTCCAAAGAGATGACACGTCGAATTCTCGATGGAATCTGACAAGCTGAATATTTGGATCTTGGTGGTAGGTTTTTTTTTTTTTTAAAAAAAAATAAATAAAACCAATTTAAATTTATTAGTCTTCTACCCAATCAACAACTTTCCTTGTATTACCAACATTGCCCCTCCCCGTTGGTCAAAACTACCCTCTCCAGATGACGGCACGACATTCATTGCAACGGCAGAACACGTGGACAATGCTGACTAACGTGCCGCCCGTACATAAAAAGGCCGTTACCCTTCACCTCCGGCGCAGCTTAGCGCCGACCGGTACGCTTTTTTTTGGGACCCTGCTCATGATTATTTTTGCTCCTAGTGTTTGTGATAGGTGTGCGTGTGATGCGGGCAGACACAAATGCTGACGTGTTGGGTGATTGGGTTAGAAGCCCTTCACTTCGCCCCCACACCACATCAAGGCAATAACAACAACTTTCATTTGGAATCACTTCAAGCCAAAAAGTGCTTATCAAAAGCTCAGCATGTAGTACAAATTATACACAGAATATTAAACACAACATTAATTGCACTTGATCTAAAAAACAATGGAGGTGTGAATTATTGTTGTTATAATGTTGACAAAACAAATAAAGAGTGGCTTTCAAGTCCAATCTGGCTTTTCTAAAAAGGACAGTCTAGTTGGGGCAAGAGTAATGAATTGCATCAACTACTATTGTCCACCCCTTAAAAAGAAAACCTACCTTCATTAAACAATGCATGTACCTTTTCAATCTTTTCTCAAGACCAAGTCAGCTTTCCCATGCTACCACATAATATTCATATATAAAGTAGCAGTAAACCATTCTCTATAAATGTCCAGCTAATAATAAACTTGAGCGTTAAACTGGTAACACATCAAACTGGCAACGCAATAAAAGATATATTTGTTATCGACTACACAGAATATCATGACTGACCTATCATTGCAGCTAGACACTGTTTGAGATGGGAAAAATGAAATCTTGGTCTCGAATATTGATTGAGAATCCAATGAGATACGCTTTCAGGTGTGGCGAGGAACATATATGTCTATGTATATTCCTAAATGAAAGAGAAACGAAGAAAAAATGGGATTCATTTTATTGATGAAATGGTTGGGATAAAACAACAATATTAATAACAACATATCCAACCTTCTTTCACTGACCCAATGTCCCTCAGGGCTTCCAGTGTTTTGTATTTATCGTCACATATAAACATGTACAGATCCTCTTCTAAAAGCCGGCCAGCTCTCTCTCTCTCTCTCTCTCTCATAAAATAGCCAAGGACCAAATTCAATCAAATTGTACACACTCCTCGTTTTTCACTCTTGATGGAAGTGGGGGATACAAGAACCAGACTGGCATACAAGAAAATGGACAAGAAGTTGCAAAAAGAAAAGGAAAAAATAATTAACAAAAGGAGATGGCTAAATGAAGATAGAACCGCAGAGCAATGAGAAATGAATGAATAAATAAAAACTGCAGAAGGGACTAAGCTATCTCCCTGGGTTCCTGTGGCTAGTGGGATTATTGTAACGCTCTGTTTATGTCACAGCTATCTAGTAATAGTTTTATGGCGGAAGAAAAGACTGGAAGGGCAGTGGAAGAGTGTTCCCATCAAATTGGGGGGTTTGAGTAGCGTGAAATCACAAGAAAAGGCAGAGAATAACAGTAGAGTCTTGAGTTCTAAAAGCTGTAATGCCTCACGGAGTGTTCCAACATATCATGACTAGGGCAGACAATTTCCTTCACTCGGCAACCATTTTTGTATATCTTGAATGTAGGTACAATCCTCACATTCTCAGCATTTGCAACAGCCGGAGTTTCACAGATGTCCACCTTTCAATTAAACATCACAAGATTTATATAAGAAATTCAATTTGTTCTAACATTTTTCTATAGAAGTGATAGTTTAGAGGGTGGAATGCAATGTGAATCATTTACCTTGAGAAAATTTATGGATGGGTAACGGCCACATAGTGTATCAACAAACGGAGATATTTGCTTGCATTGCATGTCAGATGCTCCTTTGAAATAAACTACAGAGACACCTGCAGTTTTTCAAACACAATCTCAAAAGGATTCTTACGAATGCGACTTGAAATGAGCAGTCAAATATAATTTGAATCTTAAAAAAGCAAGCAGAGGCAAACCTGGTAAAGATACTGCAGCTTGGAACTGCTTAAGACCAGACACTTTCTCTACTTCACCGCCAAACTTCATATTGTAAACTTCTTCACCACGAGATTTCTTCAATGCAACCTGCGCATGAAAAAGCGTTTCTGCAACTTCATTGTCATCTGGAAGTTCTCTCCTCAAAACCTCATAATCTCTCACAGCATCTGCCCACTTTTCTAGCTGTAGTTGACAACGATTATCAATGAACATATCTACTTGTAGCAAAGCAAGAAATACAAGAAAAGCAAGTCTTATAAAACACATACCTTGCTGTTTGAGGCAGCTCTTCGGAGAAGGGCTTTTGTATAATTGGGTTGAATGCGCAGAGCATGGTTGCAGTCTTCAACAGATCGCTCCCAGAGCCCTAGCTTAAACCAACAAGCTGCTCTGTTGCAATAGAGAACAGAATTTGATGGATCAAACCTGAGTCCTTCACCATATGCTGAACAGGCTTCAGTAAACCTTTCAGATTTAAAGAGATCATTGCCACGAGTACGAGCTCTTGCTACCAACTTGACATTGTTAAGCAGTACTGCAATTTCAACATTGCGGGGATCAATTTGCCTAGCTTTTTCAGTAGCTGTAACTGCATTCTCAAACCTGCAAGACATCCATCACCTATTCTCACTTTCCAACTTTGGCATCTTATTCCTGACAAATCATAGCATTTTAGTACTCACCTTCCCAGTGCCATTTCAATCTGAGCTCGGACAAAGAAGGGATAAGCTTCAGAAAGCATCCCAAAAATTCTAGTCCGTGAGCAAGAGACTGTAGATGGTACTACTTTGGGAATGTTTGATAGGCTTGATTCAGCATCTTCAAGTTGGTGGAGCTTCAAAAGGGCTTCTACTCTACATATAGAGAGCTGTAATTTCAATATGAAACAGTTAAGCAATATGATACTTTTCAATCTGCACCAATTTCACTAGGAAAACTTTCAGGCTTGGTCGGGTATTTACCTGTGGAGAAAAGTCAGCTCCAGCAGCAATGGCTGCATCACCTTCCCTCAGCACACTTTTCCAATCACCAACCTTACGGGCATCCGTGCATCTGCTAAGATGCCTCTCTATTATCTGCAATTTCTGTACCTCAGTTGGATCTGGCTGCTGCCCTGGCAAACAAAGATGACTCCAGGCCTTCTCAACCTGCCCTAACCTGTGACAAAATGTGCAGTTAAAAAAGTGGCCAATGCCTTTATGTGAATTTGATTGTTTGCAGCCAAGGGCTTGATAAGAAATCAATATTCAACTAACCTAAAAGGATATGAACAAGCATACTGGGATTGATGAACCCAAATAATAAACAATCGTCGAACAATGAAAAATGGGATGAAACTGCCATAAGAGATGAGAGACCATTAATCCATAAGGCAACAGATATGCCCATGGTCCTACTTATCAATACATCATAAAATCAAATTGTGATGGCCCTGAACAGGATTGCCAGAAGACTTTCAATAACTAAAATAAACCAAAAAACTACTTATAAATACCTGTAATTCATGGTATAATGACAAAGATCATCAAAATCACCAAAAGGATGGAAATTATCAAATAAGGAACCCAATAAATCTTATGCATCCAAAATACAAACAAGTAATTCATGGTATAATGACAAAGATCATCAAAATCACCAAAAGGATGGAAATTATCAAATAAGGAACCCAAGAAATCTTATGCATCCAAAATACAAACAAGAAATTGGATCAAAATAAAGAAATGAAAAGTAGACTAAAGATCACAAAGGAGATTAGATTAGTTAAAGTTAAAAATAAAATAAAAATGAACAGTGTCAATAGCTAATCCCAACAAATGAACCAGATGAAGCAATCCAATGTGCATCAACAATCAAGAAACCCATATTAAACCACCCAGAATACAGAAGCTCCCAAAACTCAAACAACATATCAATAAACTCTACATACAACCAAAAACTAACTACCTCACCCACTTGCAACAACCAAACATGAGAACCATCCTTATTATTGAAGCTAACATTCAGCCAACACATGAATATCATTACAGTCAATATTTAGCATCAAATGATAAGAAAAATTACTGACTAATGTAGTATATGCTTTAGAAAATTCGAACATATCACCAAAAATAAATAATTACAAATATCAATACCATCAACAAAGTATCCAAGAAAACCAGTGTTAATTCGTCCATCAACAACCTAACAAAAGAAAACTATCGTCGCCTGTGTAGCTCAAAGCATTACTAAAACTCACCTTTGTCCACCAAAAATCAAGCAATAATTTATACAGTGTAACACAGAACCAAAACAATAAACTCAGTTAAACACATCTGAGAAAAGAAAACTGTTATCACCAATGTAGATCAAGAGATCAGCAACACTCACAAGAACTACACAAACCCGCCAAAAATCAAGCCAAAATTAGCACAATAATAAGAAAAAAATCCCTAAAAATCCACTTGCCTCACACTCTAAAAATCCACTTGCCTCACACTCTCACCTTACAAGCAATGAACCCAAGCGTTGATGAGCCCTCAAATAATTAGGATCCAACCTCACTGCCTCCTCGCATTCCTTCACCGCCTCCCCAATTCTTCCCAACCCTGTAAGAGCAGCTGCTCTGTTACTCCTATACGCTGCATTTCCCGGAGCTGAAGCTACTGCCTTATCATACATACTCAACGCCTCACCAAAACAACCTTTTCTATACAACTCATTGCCCAATCTCTTCATCTCCTCCGCGTCTCCGCCGCATATTCCGGCCCTATTCCTATTCACATTCGCATTTTCTGGGCCCAGCACCACACCTCCTCCGCTTTTAGCGGAAGAGGCAGCAGCTCCACTAACGCTAGTATTTCCGCCACGCATTATGCTTCCGTGTCCGTAGTGACCCAAGCCGAATCCAAGCGTGTCGGTTCTGGAGCTCCGATTAGACGTGAGGCTCATTCCCGTCTTCAATACTTTGCCAGATGGACAGATATTGCCCGTGGGAAGGGCATTGATGGGCGGTGAGTTAACGGAGCTCTGGTGCTGACCCGAATATATTAATGGTTGAGTTGATCCAGAGTCGGATCTAGCATGACCCGGCTTACGTGTTGGTGCGATTGGGCTGGTTTCACTGGAGCCGGAAAGCTCGCCGGAGTGGCCGTTGGGGCTAGATTCAGGCCTCCTGTTAACTGGGTTGGGCCTGGTTTGGCCCGAGAGGGATCCGGATGAGCTAGAGCTGGAACTTGTTGTGGTGGTGGTGGTAGGAGTGAACCCACTCGAGCGAGTTCGGGGCGGTGACACAGGTGAACCCAGATCGAGTTCTCGAAAATCGGGCTTGTTGGCTTCGCAACTCAATGGGTCGTGTAAGGAGAGATTATCAAACCCCAACTCAGCAATGTTGCTGCTGTTTTCCCCAGAATGCGACATTCTATTCTTTGAATTTATTATCGGAGTAACCAAAACAACAAAATAGTGAATCAAATATACCCTCTCCCTTCTGTGCTTTCTTCTCTCTCTATCTTCCTCCTCTCCCTCGGGGTTTATCTAGCAATGTCCGACAATGGAACCCGCTCAAGAGAAACAGAAGCAAGTGTTGTAGATGCAGAGGGAAGAACACAAACAAAGAAGAGGCTTTGAAGAAGACATAAGAGAGAAAGAAAGAAAGAAAAAGAGATGGGGATCTCGTGATATAAAAGGAGGAAGCAAAGAATGAATGTGAGCAGAGAAAGAGAGAGTATTTTGNTTATAATAAATTAATTTACGATTACATATTACTTCGCATAATATCCACAACGTAAATTTAAAAAAAAAATATGTCATATAAATATTTAAATAGTATTGATTGATAACAATAATATAACTACATATAATTGCTCTAATTTTATTATTTTGAGCATTTTATACCACAACAATTACATAATAAAATTTTTAAAAAAATGTAATATAATTATTTAAAATAAGCATATAATATATTAATAATATTTATTTTAAATTAATTAAAATTTAATACTATTAAAAATTAAAGATATAAATTAATATCTAATATAAATAAATTTAAAAAATAAATAAAAATAAATAATTATTTATTTTACTTTTAAAAATAAATAAATTAATAATTTATTTATCTTTTAATTAATCAATTTAATGTTATAATAATATAAAAGAGATAAAAATGTGTCATTCTATTAAACTTTTTACATAATAAAATTACAACTAAGTTTGACAGAATATTTTGATAAAAATAATTTTTTTAATAGTTAAAAAATAATTATCTTATAATAATAAACCTGTAGTTTCTTTAAAAGTATTAGTTATAATAATAATAATAATAATAATAAATTCATTCTAACTAGAAAATGCATGTAAAGTACACGGGGCGATAATGGCGCGTGGAAGTGGTAAATTGCAAAAATGGGAGAATTTGTAGATTAATATAATGGTGGAGTGCGTACGTTACGACCATGTGCCTGAGGCGTTCACGTTAGACTTTTTACCACTGTGTATATTACGTCGGATGACGCCGTCGCACGACTTGGTAACGTCTCCTGTGCTTGCCATTTGCCATCCTTTTATTAAATTAATTATCATTTAAAAAAAAAAAATCAATTTCACATTCTTCTAACTACCCTTCCATCATGCCATAAATTACGAGAGCTTCCTCGTGCGATTTACATGATGTTGATGGTAAAATCACATTTTTTTCACTTCATTATTTGAAGGGGTAGTTTAGTGAATTCAGATGGTTATCGACAGAGGTAGCTGGCCATGTGCTGGAAAGGGTGGCGTGCCAGCTGGCCCAGTCAGAGGAAGCCCATAGAGTGACAGTGGCATCCAGCTAAGCGCTTAACGGCGAAAACCAACGTCGCCATAATAATCCCAAGAATATTCCATAAACGGCAAGGATTGCCATTAACAGGACGGTCAACCAGATTGTGACGGCGGGAGAGGAGACCATCCCAGAGGTGGAGGGTGGGGAGAATGATGACAAGGCAATCTAATTCATGCCACGTAAGCAAGCAATTTCATGACGTGGCATAAATGGGACCCGAGTTGTTCCTTCCTTTGGTATTTTCGGCATCGTTATCGCGGATATTCTTGGTGCGAAAATGAAATTGGTCAAAATAGAGAGAGTTGGCAAAGACAAGGGAATTTTATTAGCTTTGGTAGATGCAACACAGCCTAATTCCTGCTTTAAAGCTTGAAGAATACTTCGAGAGTACAAATACAAAACATGCATGAATTACATACATACATACATACATACATACATACATATACCTGGTCCCGGACCTGTTCTCATCATCTTGCAGATTAAATGGGCATCACGTGCCCTTTCCTGCTCCTAGTTTTCCTCTTAATCACCAAATCAAAGCTTATTAATTATTTAATTGATCTATCTCTGCAGTCATGCATATATATATAGACAACTCTAATCGATAAAAAGGAATCGGACTGACTGGACAGGACAGAACTGGACTGGACTCACCTCTCAGGACAAATGAATTACTCACTCCTCAGCCTCAAACCCAGTCCCAGAACCCTTCTTTCGTCAATCATTCTCTCTCTCTCTCTCTCTGTAAGAGGAAGGAATCCGAGGTGCTACCTTTATCAGACACAAAAAGACTGTGGTTAATTATGTCCCACTTTTCCCTTGATGTACACACATACCTCCATGCATGCATGTTCCAGTGTTTCTCACAACAATATATGGACCCCCAAAGAAACTTCTAATTACTGACATCCCATCACTGTTCATATCTACTATATACTGTTAAATTTATGAGGTTAATTAATGATATTATAGAACGCGAATTAACCTTTGCTTGGATTTGTTTTTTCTGATGTGATATTGGTTGGAAATGGGAGATGAAACTGCTTGCTTGTGGAAGGAAATTATGGGACCAAAATGCAATGCAATACATGGTCATTGGGGGGTCCAAGTTATTGAACTAGCCGTGTGACATGCAGTGGAACATGGGAAAGCCCAGAAGAATGGTTTTATTGCTTTCTTTGTGAGACATTGCAACCTGTGTTATATATCTTCAATTGAACTGACACTTCAGAATTGATCTGACAACCCATGATTGATTGTCTCAAAATTTTTCCTTGAAGCTTTTGTGATCCCTACTTTCTTTTCCATTCGAGGTTTCCTCACATTCAGACATTTTATTCCATTCCAACCTTGCTTCGGTTAAACTTCCATGGCGTTTTCAATATTCTTCATTACTATTGTTTTCAAATAATACATGTGCAGGCTTGGATTTTATGATCAAGATGTTGGTATTAATCTATCTTAACCGAGAGATATATGGGAAATGATGGGAATGATGAAAACATTTCGACTGTTTGTGTTAAGGAGTACTGACTAACATGTGAGTAAGCTGGAGAGATGCTTCACTTTTTCGTGCTTATATATAGGAAGTTCAGTTAAGAATAATAAATAATTGATTGAAGCAGCTTATTATTAT
This sequence comes from Khaya senegalensis, assembly GCA_032402905.1. Lineage (NCBI taxonomy): Eukaryota > Viridiplantae > Streptophyta > Magnoliopsida > Sapindales > Meliaceae > Khaya > Khaya senegalensis. The sequence goes on along the minus strand of CP135552.1, from coordinate 10,579,154 downwards.
TACAATAGAGGTGTAGTGTAGCAAGTGGTGGAAATGCAACCATTTCAGGGTAATTTCAATGATCAATCATGGTCAAAAAGAAGACAAAGGGGGTCAGTGCTGGCAATCACAGAAAGATGAAGATGAAGATGAAGTTGATCATAGATAAGAGAGAAATGACATGAAATGAAATGGCTACTGTTACAAAAAGCATGGTGATGATGGAGATGTGATAAGGATAGATCATAGATAAATAGACAGAGACAGTAAATTATGAAAGAGATCAAAAGAGAAGAGAAATGTATGTTTTATATATGATTTAGAGAAATACACAATGCTTGCTTTTTCAGAAAACGACTTCGCACTGCCAAAGTCTCCTCTTAAATCATGGTTTCTTTTCCATATTCATGTGACTATCACGTGCTCCCTCCCCTTTCTGCTCCATGACAAAATTCCCTTATCCACCAACACTACTGCACTGCACTGCACAGACGAGAGAGAAGTATGTGTTATCATCAGTCTGAGTAAATTTTTTCAGAATTTGATGGTTAAAGATTGTAGCACTGTAGATATATGAACCAATAGCCAAGTTTTGGCAATGATGATATGATATCTGTGCTGTGCATACAGCAATAAGCTAGAAAGTATGGCATGGCATGGCACTGACCTCCTTTCTGTCACTGCTAGCTCATATTAGTTTCATCTTTTTCTTACGGAATGACTCAAAAAATTTTGCATTAAAAACCTAAAACCAATTCGTTTTCTATAAAATTAAAATAAAGAAAGGATTCTAAAGAGATAACTCGAATCGAAATAGGAAAAAAAAGAAAAGAAAAGAAAAGAAAAGAAAGAAAGACTTGAATATCTGTGCAAATTGCAATGGCTGCAAGAAACAAAGAAACCAGAACAAACCCATCAGAAATCAGATCGAATCAAATGTTACAGACAAATATTAACAGTAATAACAATAATGCATGTGGAAACTTCATCACCCTTTTAAAGTTTTACGTTGTTAATTAATTTCTTCTCTCCTGTGATGATTAAAACGGTGTTACTGAAAACTGAACCCGTGAATATTAGTGGGTCAAGCAATTTATATTGATGAAGTTTTATAATTTGGAAACCTTAAAGTTTTGGTGTGTATCCGTACTCTTACAGTCATGAGATCAGACAGCAGGCTGTGGCTGAGGATTCAAAGTTCCAGATATTCTAAGTTGCAGCCGTCTTTCTTCGATCATATCTCTCACATGGCAAAGTCAGATTGCCAACCAATTGGAATTTAGAAAACAATATACGAGCTTCTTCTTGTAGATTGATGGAGGACAAAATAAATATGCTAAATCTGCGGTTCCAACTTGTAAGCTAAAACAAGCAAATATTCATTGCTATATCTTTCATGTTTTCAGATGCTTTGCTCATAATGTTACAAACACTTTCAAAATTGATATTGAGTACTATATTGTTATTATTATTGAAAGAGAATAAAAACATATTAGCAATAAATACGGGGTTTAGGGTTCTTGTCGTGTGGTCGTTGTTGCTATCCTTTTTCTAATAAGTGCTCACATGGTTTGCAAGAATACATCAATAATTGTAAACAAAAGATGAAGAAATCACTGAATTATTCAAAGAAATATTCATCAGTGAGAGAGGTGGATGCTTTTTTAATGGGGAAGTTGATCAAATCTTGGCAAACCAAAGGCCAGTTAAGCAAACCCTTTCCATTTGCCATCCATGCTATTGATTAGCAGTAGAATGGAAGGGATGATTACTCATTTATGTGCCAATCAAAAGGTCAATGATTCCATAGTCCCATGATGAAATTGGCTCCCTTGACTTGGAAGAGTAGTACTACTACTCCTCTTTCCTCCTCCACCATTGTTTCAATCATTTTCAGATCATAATTAATGATCTCCTAATTAATTTTAATTCACAAACTTAACTTCAACTTCACTCTTTTTCCGTTTTAATTTAATTAAAAACTAGTTATAATCAATCAATGTGATCTAAGCTCAAACTTTTCGGGTGGAATACACTCATTCCACCCAATAATTTCTCATCACTTGAGACTTAAATATTCCACCCTCAGTAGCTCCATTTGGGTTCTTGTACTTTCATTGCACATTTATGGTGAATACTTGACTCCATTCTTTGCATGAAAGAGTACTTTGTAGTGCTTTATTTTTACTGTCTCCATTCTTTGCATGAAAGAGTACTTTGTAGTGCTTTATTTTTACTGTTTATTCTTGAACTTGAAGGAAGTGTTTGCTTTCAATGTTTGCTTCCCATCTATTGGGAGAAAAATGGACCTAAATGGAGGCACAAGGATAGTATGAATGACACACAACTGTATAATACATTATTGAGCATTACTATGGATCTGAATCTAAGTGGCAGGATAACAAATTTAATGCAAAATCTTGAGTAACTTGAAATAGAAATCTAGTCTGGATTGTGTTGGTGGAAACCAGCATGGCAATACAAATCTATAATTACAAGTATGTGATGTCAACCACATGCAAATTGCTATTGCGATCGCATTAATGTAAATCATGGCACAAATGACTTTATGTATGTCAACCACATGCATTTTGAAGACTCTAGATATGATTAGTTACTGTGAATGCACAGATGGAATGTAAGAACATGGGCACCCATACCATAGAAATTCAATGAGAAAAACAGAGAGCTCTCACATGGGATTTTGATGAAGAGACCAAATTCCTCCATGGGATTGGCTGTTGCATTTGATGTTTGTTCCAGTTGTCTCTCTCAATGTAGATCAATCTGGTGGAGAGTTATAAATGTGCATCAGGATTTGAGTTGGGCAGAAGACAAAAAGTGCAGATGTCAACTGAACATCTCACATGTCTAATTTTTTAAGCTGCTTTAAAGTATTGGTTGGATAAGGTTAAAGAACATGGAATATAAATATAAGCCTGAGACATTATCAGAAAACTGTTCAATCATCATGATCTGGGTGTTGTCGTAATTGTATATTATCAAGATGTTTCAATATTGAAGAACATATTTGCAGTAAAATATGAAAGTTCAGACAGCTAGATTTCTGTATCTTGGGTGAACCTTTTTAATTTGTTATAAAAAATAAAAAAAACTAATTAAATGAAAGAGTTGGCTGGCCAGTTTGCTAGTTATGGGAGAAAACTCAGACCAAATTCATACTCATTCATGGAGTTCCTTGAATCTCAAAGCTGAAAATGTTAGTCAAATCTGTCACTCTTAACAGGAATAGGCATCTGCTGAACCTCAATAGACTTTATACCCGTCTGGTATCACTACTATCTTAGCCATTGTTCCAGAGTTAGAGAGGTTGGACAAAGTCATGTGGTCAGTCCTAGATTAGACTGCATCCGTAAGGTTCATTCATCTATAGGATTGGGATTTCAGGTTACATTTATACTAGATTTTTTCATATGCAAAATAAATGTAAAAGATAAGGCATTCACAACGGCTTACTTTTACTCCAAATTATGTTACTACGTAGTGAAGCCTAACTGGACACATCCACCATAACTATCTCCTGGAATTTCACACGAAGTCGAGAACATGAACTAAAGATTGTAATTTCTAGGCCCACAATCGTTAAATGTTAAGGGTTTTGGTTTAAATAAAAAGGAGTTCGTATTTCTGAACTCGGGCTAAGCGAATGTATGACCACATTCAATTCAGTCACGGATAAGCCCATTGATTATCTTTAGTCTGGTGCAATCCAAGGTGCAGACCTAAGAACAACATTCACATGTAATGAAATCCTTCAAAGCTCAGCATACAGCTCGAATCAACTAAAGAATCCAACTTCCATCCGTCCTTCAATCGTTATATTGTCTAAATTAAACTCCGACAGATGATAAATAAGTTGAGTGGCACTTGCAGGTCTCTATGTTAATCATCGAAAAGAAAAAAGGAAATAGAAGCGCAGTTACAGGCCTTTTACAAGTAACAAAGACCGAATTTACACAACGTTAGGACCAAGTAACCATGCTTCTTGTGTTTCGGCAAGCTAGAAGACAAAACAATTAACACCAATATGCGTAAAATCTGCAATCTAATGAAATAAATTGTAATGCGATTCAATAATACCTTTCAAGATAATATATTTGTTTAAAAGAATACAGTTTACATGGGTATTCAAACTCAACCAGAAGTATTTGTAAGATCTACAATCTGATGAAAGAAATGGTGATCTAAAAGCTCCTGCTTGTCGAAATCATGGCCAAAAAAATGATATGTTACAAGAAATGGGATAGGGTAGGGGTGGGGGTGGAAGTGGAAGGAGGAGGGAATCAAAAAATATTGGGAATGGAATGGCTAAATAAGTATGACTGATAGCAGCACAACCGGCTTATAGAAGTGAGGCATTCTGTAAGAGTACCTTTTGAGTTTAACACAAATGGGAAAGATCATGGAAAAATTTCTATTCATCGTCGGATGCCATAGTTGGGCTTTTTGAGCAGATCTCCCTTTGATGGAGTTCCAGTAACTTCTTTTCTGGATTGCAGAGCCCTGGACGACAGGAGTAATGTCAGAAGATCATGCAACATATCAAAATGAGTCTACTTACCATTAACCATTTCACTTCTATGTTTGGTTGGCTCAGTTAGGCACCAACCTGAACACTTCGGAATATCCCAGACAGCAATAGATGATTGTGTACAATCTGGTCGACACAGCTCTCTGTTATCTTCATGTTTGACATTCATTGCAAGCATCCACGCACCAATTGTAACATCCTCATTACTAAACATCCGAAAGCTGTAACTCAACCAAAATGGAAAACATTATATTCAAGGCAGGGACTTAACAAAAACTACTTAATTTGTATCTAGAACCATCTTAAGTTAAGAAAGGATCTCTTCAAATTATTATGGGGACATTTATCATATAAAGATGAAGAAGCTTCTTGTTTATATTCCAACTTCAAAACTCCAATTTATGCCCATTCCTTGGAACCCAAAAAAAAAAAAAACCGACTTTTAAACAATATTAAATGATTTTATATATTTGATTTTTTGGCAGGAATAAGGACATGCACATTGGCCACATGTTAATGGCTACAACCAGAAAGCGGAAAACTAGACATTGTTAGGAGAAAGCAACAGATTTCAAAACTGGGTGTCATTTTTGTCATGATCAAGAATAAGTTTAATCCAAACACAACACCACCAGCTAAGCCTTTCCCCTCTCACTCTTGGCTTTTCAATAAGAGAGAACCACAGACTCACCAATGCAATGGAATTTATCCAAGAAGTTCAGCCACAGAAAACATCATTAAATAAAGCAACATAAAGGAAAAGAGGAAAACGACTAGCCTGTTGTTCCTGAGAGCTACCAAACTTGCAACAACATCTGCTGAAAGTGCGTATATAGGTCCATAAGCATGAAGAAAGTACTCCTTCCCAATCAAATAGGACAGTGGTTCATACCTGCATGGATTTAGTAGAATTGATTACTTTATAACTACTTCAGTTTGCCATCAACTTCAGAGATCACTAATCCTCCGGTTACTGCAATATGGAGTCCTTGTGACAATACACTGCTATTAAAAGAGATTCAGGAAAAATGTTTTGGGGTTTATGATTTCCATCAAGATCACTTATGTAGTATATTTAGACTATAGTTGGGCTACAGAATTGTTGTATTAAAGCAATAGTTTGCTGGTCACAAAATAGACATCAAATTTAGATCTGCAACTATTTCATCCTTGGTCTGAGTTTCATTCATGTTAAGTTATTTTCCTAATCATCAATTCTTATTCTAGGCTCATAAATAACAATATGAGAGCAATTGCCTAAGCTCTGTGTCTAGCCATCTCTTGGTCCCAAATGAAAGAACCTTCAGTGGCCAAGATAAAATTAGTGCATTTGCACAGAATCTCTCCACAATGCTGTCTATTAAAATATATTAAAATCTTCCACAGATAGAAAACTCATGGTGATTCCTAAATTTGTGGAATAACATTTCAACATGATTAGTAGCTTTCGCACCAGTATCAAATGCTGTCCCTTTTATCTTTAATTTGAGGCAACTACACCTATTTTATTTATATTTGTTAAGCAGAGCCCCAGTAAACTCCTTTTATAACCCAATTCTTTCTTGATTGCTTTAACCTTTTTGATTAATTAACATAAACGCCTAGAACTGTCTCTTTCATCTCCTTTCTATTTATTATCAACTACAGCAAGGGATTTGCAGCAACTGTAGGAAGAATAATCACCAGAAACACCAAGCAAGAAAGCAGCCAGAAAAAGTCAACTAAATCATGTAAGAGAATGAACTGAAAAGGACTAACCATTTTAGTTTTGGATCAGTAAAAACTGGACCCTTCTTCAAGCATCCAAGATAAGTTTGAGAGTGAGAACGTTCTTTTGCCAAGAGCAATGACAATCGATCTGTGAATAGATTGAAAAAAAAGAAAGTAATGTCATGGATGAAACTTCTCGTAAAAAGAGAGACAAGAAATGAAATGAAGCATGATAAAGTATCAAAGTATAATAACTTCTTTAAATCTAGTCACCTGGTCTCAAATATATGTCATCATCAGCTTTGACATAAAACTCAGAATCAAAGAGTGCATATGCAGCTTTGAAAAATGCTAACCTGCAATAAACACTCCATGTAAGAATAATTTTATCATTGCTTCTTTCTTAAATGACAACAACAAAATTAATGTCAGTACTAACGTTTTGTAAGGGAGCTTACTGTACTCCTCCTCGATATCCAATAAAATAAAATCATCATATTCTGCAACCTCCTTTCTAAGCAATGACATCTTCAACATATCACTGGTTCTACCAATAACAAACCTAATAGCCAAACCAGTGGCTTCTTCCAACCTGCAAGGCATAATCCATTTAATAGAGTCTGTAAGACAAAAAGCTAATACATATAAGCCATGTGCTAAACAATAAGCAGACAGTGGCTAAAAGCAATTTTCAAATTTGCAAACCATCGGTAGATTAAGAGCAACAGCAAATCCCTGTGCAAGAACCTAAATCAAAACTCAAAGACAGATTGATGTATCTAGCTCATGAAAATTACTAGAATATCCAGTACATGCACATCAGTCAGATAATTTTGACAGCATAGAAGTTTTTCAATAACACCTTGATGAAGCTAAAAGAAGTTGCTGCTAACCAAGGAACCATCAGAAACAAGAATCTTTCGCTACAATTGCTTTCCCTCGGCAATACATGAAAAGGTACTAGGGCTAAAATCTTACTGTTTCACTCATGCCAAAAATCCTTACAGCCATGAATAAACCTTTCAAACAAAAAAGTAAAAAATTTAATATTTTGGGAGTGATAGCAATTTCCCCTTAAGTTCTTCAAGCAGTTCAAATAGAGCAAGGATGCAAACACCAACTCAAGGCCGCATAACTAGGAACGAGGCAACTGAAAAAAAGAGATTTTTGTTTTCTTGGTTCAATTTATGAAGAATGAAAATCCAAAATAGATGCAAAATAAGACTAATATTTGCTACCGAGAAGGAAAAAGATGCAAATTCATGCAACAAACAGTATGACAAATTTAATTCATAAATAGTATTTATTGAATAAATAAAACAGAGAAGATCTGGCAGCACCTTTGAAGTCCTTGGCGATCGGAAGGCATCCACGTCTTCCTCAATGATCTACGCCGACCAGTGGATCCGAACCCGGTTTGAATCCCAACAAAGCCCATAACTTTATGCCTCTTCTTCCCTGGAGCCTCTGAATTAGCAATACTATCACTGTTTACATTATTGACAGTCGTATCCCAGGCGACTTTGACCGATCTCGGCTGGGCGTTATAGCAGCGGTAGGCGTGGCGATTGGCGGAGATAGTAGCGAAGGCACCGAAAAGGAATCCGGCGAGGCCGATGATGAAGCAGGAGAAGATGAGGATCGTGGATTTGCGGGCTGACGGTGAGGAAGGTTGACGCGCTTGGAAGAATTTGGGAGAGGATGGCATTGTTTGGTTGTTTTGTTGTTCAATTCAACTCAGTTCAGAGAAGGAGAAGTGAATTAAGGTCATGGCCGAGTTTATTGAGTTTAAAAGAAGCAAAAAGAATGTCGGTTTCCCAGTGCTTTCAGTTTCAGCTTCTGTTATCGAAAAAGCAGACAATTTTTCGAGGATTGTCTGTTCAACTTATCTTATAGATTTTATTTTTTAGGGTTTCCCATTCTTTCATTAGACCTTCAAATCACTTCAACTCTACTCAACGATTTTCTTTTGATCATGATTTAGGGTTAAGATGAATCCATCGGTGGGTGGCAGGGAAAGAGACCTTACAACCTTCCACTCCCCTCAAGACAAAAACACCAATCAAATCCAACCAAAGATGTCATTTGTCTTCATTTCTTTAACCTGTAATTTTCCACTTTGGTTATTGGCCATTTTATTATTTCTTTATCTTCTTTCTTGAGCTGGAGATCCAATTAAATGTGAGCACAAGACAAGACAGAGTTTCTAATATGTACATTTCACTTCTACTTCTCATTCAATACACAGCTTTCCTCTGCCTGATTGTCTGAAGAAAGCTGGGTCTCGTCAAGTTCTACATTACAAACCATTTCAACTAAGTTTTCCCTAGAACCAGAACCCCCGTCTGGCTCTGCGCAGGACATCTTTGAAAACTGTTCCTGCATGGGCCTTTCTTCGTCTCCGCCATCTTGCAAGTTATTGCTTTCTGTTAGCTTGTTTGGCATTCCAGCTCCAACTTCGACGTCACTTCCATCAAAATGAGATTGCTGTAAACCCTCCGCGGTTTTTGTTTTAGGATCAGCCTCGTTAACTGAATCGGTGATACGCTCCTCTTCAGTACGATTACCCGCTTCAGTAGATTCGTTCAATCCTGGGAAGGATGAATCACCGTAGAAGTTAAATTTGTAGTTTGATAACATTCAACAATAAGAGCAACACATGGTCCGGTCAAAGACAGAAGAAAAGTTACCCAATTGTTCGTCTGCTTGTCGATTTTGATACAATGTTTTTTTAAGAAGTACCGATCCAGGAAACACCATCAAGTTGACCTTGTTTAGACTTTTCTTTTCATCTTTCTCCAATGGCGTAAAGCCAAAACCCTCGGTCCATGTCTCGACTAAACTGGGAATAGCCGAGATGATAAGCTTTTCCACTTTGAAGGATATTAGCATCTAGAGCACCATCGAAGCAAAGGAAAAAAGTAAGTAACAGATAAGCTTCTTGAAAGAGATTCTAAGCATAGTTATATATTATTACCTCTTCTATAGCAGTCATAAGGCGTCTGCACATTCCCTTACGACGGTAGTTGCTGCAGGTAGCAATCAGGGGCATCTCTGCAACTGCTTTTCCGTGCACTCTACAAACAAATATGTATACTTTGTTTTTACAAAGATGGTAAACAAAAAAATGAAAACAGGAGAAAGACCAAAACTCACAGTAAACATGCAGCAATCAAAAAGTTTCTGATTTAAAATGTCATCGAGTAGAAATCTCTTAAAAGAATTTTCTTTACAGCAGATTTAGGAAGAGAAATATATACAACGGAAAACTGCATGCAGTGAGTCCAAGTGGAGAAGACTATCATGATTCTACTTGCAGTGTAATCAATTAATTCCATAAGGTTGAAATGTTACGTGCAACTATTACATCAAGAGAGAAACAAACAATTTGTAATAAAGTATTGCATCAAGGAAATAACAAGTACAAATTTTTTTAGATACTTGCAATAAAATATCAAATGCCTACATTCAAGTATCATGATTACCTGATAGATGCCACAGATATCAAAACATCGTCTTTTTCTAAGACTACTGCATAAAATCCATGAAAGTTCAAGCGCGAAAAATCTGACCTGCAGAAAAAGAAAAAAAGCAACTAATTACCACAAAATGTTATCATTTTCCTTTTGTATCAGACTATGTGGATTAGTAATCTTTTTGTTCCAAGTAATTCTTGAGATGTATTAGGGTATAGAATTATGGGATTTCGGTTGGTAGGGGTTGATGAAAAGTTAAAAGAAAAAAATAAAAATACAAGGAAGATATAAGAGAGTCACAGAGTTAACAAGCAACCCTCTTGTGTCCCCCTCCCTCCTCCATCCCAGAAATAAATAAATATAATGATAAAATAAAATAACCTACCTCCAGTTGTACAAGACCTGGGGTATCATATCTACTCCAGTTCTTGGGTCCACCATGGACTGAAAGCATTCCTCCATAATAGTGAGTGCAACAGCCAACTTTGAGTTGCATTCGGCCTTCAGGGCAAACCGCTGAGCAGAGTGAACCTTTTGGTCTTCATGAATGCATCTAACGAGTGTCCAAGAAAACCCATCAGCAATATGGTTAATGATCCCGATATGAGAATGAAGACCTGAATAAACCTGTAAACACCGGTAACACAAGTTTTTGAATCACAATTAGACGACTCGTAAAAGAACATAATTAACAATACTTCTGATGCAAACAAATGAAGAAACAACCATAGAGAAGGGATTGGAGTACATAAATTTTGCTCAAGGAGATGGATCATTCCTCTTTCTTTCTCTCATTTTTTTTTGGGAGAAGAACAAAGACAACTTTATTGCTGAAATAAGATTGAAACCACTACCACAATCATTCATTGCAAAAATCGCGCATATCAAGTGCCACCATGTGCAAATAGAGTTTAGAGTTTGACGAATAAAGTTTCTAAAGTTTAACCTGTCATAAGTTTCTCCTTTTTCTTATTAAAAAAAAAAAAAGAAAAACAAAAAAAAGAGCCTATGCTCCAAGTAGCCCTTCTGTGGATGATGACACGTAAAGAAAGAATACCATTTTTCTCTCCATGAGGTTGGGTATGCAGTGAATCGCCAAATGAATGCATTGATCAGATGCAAATGAAGAAGTTTGAAAATAAAGCAAAAGTACCTCCTGACAGCTTTGATCGCAAAACCAAGCATCAAAAACCACTCCTTTGCATGTATCTTTCTCTTTCAGGCATGCCCCATGATCTGTTTACAAGCATTATTAATTTATAATTATTGGGATCTAGAAACACAAATTGCCAAGAAAAAGCTTCATGGGAAAAACAAAAATGACAGGTTATCCATATGACTAACTATAGTAACTTCATGAACAAATAAAGCATGTTTTATTCAGAATAAAAATGTAAGGATGAATTACCATATAAGGATGATATATGGCATTAGCTAAACCTTTTACAGATTTTATTCCATACTTTCCATAATATCAATTAAATTCACTCTAGCATTTATAATCAACTATCTTGGCAAAAATAAGACTGGGCCTCGCCCGATCAAAATCTTGCTTTCGTTCTTGCTTCATTATATATGCATGTCATTTGCAAGCTTGCATGTGGGTTGTTGTAGTAGTGTTCCTATAGTAAATTTAGACTTGTGAAAACTCCAACTCCTCAAATTTCTAGCACTGACTTTAAATCAACATCAAAATTTTTAAGTTCCAAAAAATAAATGAAGTAACAAAGGTGAGAATAATCCATCATTTATATATTTTTGTCGCCCTAACAAGCTTCCCAACATCACTTTCTACAACCTAATTGATATGTTGATTGCAAAATAATTAAAAACCAAATCCAAATCAAAGTTTATAAACATATTCACCAATGAAAATTCTGAGCTGTCACATTTTTAGATACATATTTCACCAAAAGAAAAACAAATGTGAAAAAAAAAGAGCAAAATGTCTTCGTTACAAAAGGTAAACTACATGGTAGCTTTACACTTAAAATCTAATATTCTAGTCCAATTCATAATTACTTATATCTTGCATGTCACAACAGTGATATTCCAGCTATTGATTGGATACAGAAATGATTTTAGCAGCAAGCAAAATAATTAAGCCATACATAAGGGCACAAGTATTACATTTGTGCTCGCATTGAGAACATTTTAATGCGTCAAAGGAACTTGATGCCTCTTTATCATTAACCAAATTGCCACATTTCCAACAGGTGCAGTTTGAGCAATACCAACTGCCTGCAGGAAGCTCCTGAAGCAAAATAATTAATAGAAAAAGGAGAGAGAATAGTTTAGTTATGGCATCCAAAGCATGTTAACTATCTAATGTTTAATAGAATCATGGCTCTATGAAAAGCAATCAATAGTTAAAACAATTCATGTATCAAAGATAATTATTCAACCATGTTTTAACAAAGAAAAGAAAAAACACGAAATGAAAGAATTAAATTTAATTATCCTCTACAAATTTGCAGTAGCAGCAAAAACATAATGTGAATTTTACACGCTGTGGAGCAAGAATAAATAATGATCATAGGTTAGTGAAAACAACTTAATCATCTCCAAGCACTTACATAGACACACACCAAGATCTAGGATAAGAAAACAGTTTCAGCAATATGAAGTAGACAAGATATAGAAGTAAAGGCGTGCCATAAAAATGAGCTAAAAACAAAAGACAAAAGTTTCAGCAATGTGAAGCAGACAAGATATGGTAGTAAATACATGCCATAAAAGTGAGCTATGAACAAACCTGCAAAGAGATGCAAGCCTGATGAAAAGCAGAGGGGCAATTATCACAACATATCAACTCACCCCCGTCACCACAATGTCCACATGAATCATCATTTTTATCCTCTTCATCAGTTTCCACTGATCCAATTCTAGTCCCACTTTTCCTGCTCTTATATTCATCTGACCATGCTTGCAGCAGGCACAAAGTGAAAGGCTTACCAGATTCCATTATAAGATTAAAACAGGGCCAGTTTGGTTGGAACCCAGCATGAATCTTGAATTTGGAAACCGAAAACACTTGATTGCAGCACTTGCAGATAATTCCATCACTGCTTACCAAACCATCTTTTATCACAGCATCATCCCTTGGGTTCCGATACTGGATCACATCATTCAGAGATATGACACCAGCAAAAATCAACCAGGACAAAATGGTTCTTCTCCTTTTCATGAACCACATACCATTCTTAATTGGCTTACTGACCTGCACCATAGTTTGGGGAAGCAAACTACAACCTCCTTTTCGGTTCTTTAGCTTCATCCGTCCTCTTGATTTCTGAGACTTCATTTTAGAGTTAGATCCAGTGGTCTTTGCAATGTAATCTTTGTTTTTCAAAATAGCTGAGACTAGCAAGTCATCATCTTCACATGTAACTGGTTTCTTTCGTCCACTTTTAGAACCATCAAAATCATGATGATATTTTTTTAACTGTGGGCCCCTTTTTGCAATCTGATGCTGGCAAGAGCTGAGGGAAAAAGATGTTTTATGACTTCCTTGAATTCTAGCATTTGCAAGCAACTGCTTCTGAGCTTCTTTTGACTCTAACGAAATGATACTTGCATCAATATCATGCACTTCAGTCTTATTAACTAAAGTCACACTCTGAATGTCACTTTGGTAGAGTGTGGTCAATTTAATTTCAGATATCTTTCTGGACTTCCTACGTGTCTTCTTTTTCACCGGAACATCTGCAGCAGAATAATTATCTTCTGTTTTAAGTTTTGAAGCTTTAATGCACTTCACACCCTCATCTTCAGTCTGTTCAGACTGCTGTCTGACCCCAGGCACAGGTGGATCACACTGAAGGAAAGTTTTATTTGAGTCATTGTAATCAAACACACTGTCGTATCTGAAGTTTGCCTGGTCATCCATGAATCCTTGCAAATGATTTTTGCCATTTTCAGTATTTTGGCCTTCAGATATTTTTCCTTTTTCGTCCCAAGAATGCGTTGGTATATCTCCCACAGCTTCCTTAGGTGCTTCCATGTCATGTTCAGAAATTTTCTTATCACAGGTTGGGGAATTTGGGTTACTGTCTTGATGAGGGGAAGCAGATTCAGACCCCTGAGGCAAATTGTTAAAATCTCTCAGAGCAGTGGGAACATCATACAGGCAATCACCTATCTGGACACAAATACTATCTGACCCACAAGGTGGTAAAGAAGTCATAGCATTGCTTCCATTTTTCCCAGACATTCCAGAACACCAACTTCTTGTTACATTGGTGGCATCTATCCCATACATACCGAATTTATCGGCCGTTAAAATAGATAGACCTGCTAGACATTTCATTGCGTTGTCATTTGTCTGTTTACCACTCTTTGAGAAACCCTGGTTGCCATATTGCACATCACAGGAATGGTAACTTCCCTCAGAAACAGTCAGTGCACTTTTACTGGCCAACGTAGCATCATGAGACAGAACAGGCACTCCAAAACCATCTGCATTTTCCAAGGTCAAAATAGGATCACTTTTGCTCCTCTTGTCAACTAATAAACTTTGCACTGCTTTAACTGCATCTCCCTTCCTCAGTGAACCAATCTTTCTGTCAACAAACACAACTAAGACAAAGGGATCTAAAACACACCATCGATGAGCCAATGTACAGGCAAGATCTGACTTATTCATTTCTTTCTGAGTGCTTATCAAAGTATCAAATAGATCAGTGCAGAAATGATTGATGTCAGTCCATTCCTTACCCTCATCTTTCAGCACCAACTTGTATTTGTCACCACATAAACTCTCACCAAATACTCTCCAAGCTTTGGGGAATTCACGAAATAATCTTCCCTCAGGCGATCTATAAACTGTATCCATATATTTCCTACTAGGTCTTTTTCGCCTCTCAATAGCCCAACCCGCTGCTGTGAGCAATTGAACAATATGATTTTGAAGAAGAGATCGAGGATCTGTCTTGGTAGCCAGCTTCAAAGAAATATTAGATACATCCACTCTCAGTGAATTGAATCCAGTGACTCCTTCCACAGCACATAAGGTAGACCCACATTTTTCTACAACATTGACAGATGGACCAGAAACCTTAAGCCTGATGGCAGAACTCTCTTGCGAAATAGGCGAAGGAATAGCTTTACCTACTATCATTTCCTTCGCATCATGTCCATCTAAACTTGGCCATCTATGCTTTATAACACTCAGGTTACCCACATTACCGCTCCTGTCTACATTTTCCTTTAACAGATAGCAACTAGATGCAACACCCTGACTGGATGATTCAACTAAATGAAGCGTAACAGTTTGACCAACAGAGACTGGAGTTATCGGAGCTGGGAATAAAGTATCAGCAACAACTCCTTCAGGTAAAGCTGTTGCAGTCAAAACCTGTCCTGATTCAGGTTTGTTATTAGAAGGTTTGTTAACAGAAAACTTCATCCGCTTAACACTCAAATTCTGGTCATTCCTATCTACAAAAAAAGATACTTCTGGAAAAAACCTTGATTCAGAAGTTCCTCCAGAATTCTCATTTGCCCTATAAGAATCTTCAACATATAAATTTTTAGAAGATGATTGACTTGTTATCGATGAGTTCTCACTGTTAGAACAAAACGATATATCAGTGACCTTACTGTCATCACATTCAAAGTTAATGTCTCCAGTAACAAGACATCTCTTGCTCGTGCAACCAGGATCATTCCTGAAGAAGACCTCCGAGAAAATACAGTGCTCAGCATGCGACCCCTCAAAATCATCATAATACAAATCCTCAATATCCGCACTGAAGGACATCTCCAGCAACTGATAGTAGTCTAACTAGAACTACTGCATAAAACTTTGCGCTGCAAATAACTACCAACACATAAATAAAATTCCACCGGTTAAATCTCATCAGCTAACAATATGGTGCAAGTACCAATACCATAGTAGGTCAAGACATAGAAAGTGCACAATCTTTTTCATTTAAACAATCCAATGAATGCTGAAAAGCCTGTAAATGAAACAGGGAAATAGTTAATAAGATGCCCATATCTCATACTGTAATCAGAATGTTCTGTAAGAAGGTAAGCTAATTACTAAAATCTTAACAATATTGAGGAAAACATTTACTAAAAGAGTTGCAAATATGGATAGGATCTCAGTAAGTTTTTTCCTGCCCATCAGCCAGTTTAGGAAACAACAATTGGTAATTAGCTATTGATAAAACCATTTAATGCAACATTTTCTAAATTGTTTAGAGGGGCACTGTATGCTTTACGTAGCAAGCATGGTATGCAATACACAATATGCTTCTTTTATCTTTTTCAATACAATTTAATGACATTCTAATCAAACAAAAGGTATTTAAGTTGACACCTTCTGGAAAACATATGGACAATGATATACTGAAAAGTTAACCTCAAACTCCAATTCCATCCAAAAGCTTTCAAACTAACCAGATAAATCACTACTCACAAGTTACAATTGGCCTGCAAGTATACTAGGATTCATACGATCATACAAGTAGAGTAATACTAAACACTCCCACCAACTCATCAGATCATTATAAAATCTGCAATAACAAATTCAAGAACTCTCTGCGGTCACAAATGGAATTTCATGTGTTCGCATAAAAGAAAGAACAAATACCAAAATGCACAAAATGTTATGCTTCAGTCTGACAACTATCCTAATTGACTGGTCAACTTATAAACAGGGAAGTGAAAGCAGACAGTAAAATGCTATGGCTAGTCATCGTTAATCGTCCTTCATGCTGTGAGGGAGCCATGTGTCATAAAAAGGCCCAACCTTTGCATTTAGCATGAGGAACAACCTCCTGCAGGACCATTTTATATGCAGACTACAGGGATAATTGACGGTATCACTGCCCCAAAACAAAACTACATGTTTATACCTTTCTCTGTCACTCAACTTTGAACATATTCTTGGTTTTCTATGCTCCACCTTCCAATCTCTATGCATTATCACATGATCAGTAATTCCAATGAGCAATATTCTAGATTGATATAAATTTCTCCTATGAGTTGTGGCAACACTTCATTGGTTCAAGTGTATATCTCACTGGACCAACAAAACTATGTGTCATATGACACTTGCTATCACTTAAAGTAAAAATATAGAAAACCAGCACTTCCAAAACATTATTTTCCAAAGAATTTCGGCAAATTAATACATGTTAAACCACAATAACTAGCTATCTTAAATCTTTTAACATTCAACACTAAACATAAACAAGCTTTCTCCATAAGATACACACACTACAACACCACTTGAAACTATCATCTATTGTGCTTGAACTATAGAATATGAAAAAAAAAAAAAAAAAAAAACCAAAATACTCAATTTGAAATATAAGATTATGATGCAGTATTTTATAAGCTCATAAAGTGTGCAATAGTAGGCCAAATTCTATTACACTAAAATCTTGATTAAAAAAAGCAGCACACATGCCTTTTTCCACTTCCTTTATAAGGAACAAAATTTATTGGAACCACAAAGTTATTGTACTGTAAACAGAATAGAATGCATGACAGATGCCCAGAACTAGAAAAGAAGACCAGGACTATGCAAAATATTTGAAAGGAGAATATGTGGAAAAAGACCAGGAAGCCAATGAAACAATGTTACAGATGAAAGTAGTTAACCAATAGACTTGTTTAAAACTAGAGGGGAAAGCGAAAATAAGATTACCGCACAAAATAGTTCAATCTAATCAAATGAAACAAGCACAACAATTTTGTTCTTATATCTATTTTCCTACTTACCGAACCTTATCTTCACTTCCTAGGAAAGAAGTACTTTAAAAAAAGTTTCAAAAAGGTTTTCAAGCCCCATTTCAGAGCCACCAAGTAGCCTCAGTTTATCAGTCTATGCAAAAATAAAAGGAAACATCTTAATTTGTGAGAAAAATTTGCAGAAAATGGATTTTTCTGAACTATCCTACAAATAGCATGCACGATTTACTAGACTACGAGAAACCCTCCTTGGATTGCATGAAGCCTGCAACTCTCTAGCATGGCTTCTTCTACGAACACACCATACCCTCACTGTGTTATATTGCACCCACCCACCGACCCACAACCAGTCCGAAAGAAATAGTTTAATAATTAACACAAAAACATCAAACCTCCTGATTGAAAAAAAATCCATGATGCATGAGCTGAGAGTAGCATTTTACTTAAAAAAAAGAACTTGAAATCCAGAAACATGTCATTTTACAGCTATAAGAACGTTTGCAGGTTAAAATTAAATAGCAATAAAAGAAGCAAATGCATACATATGCATCCATATTCTCCGCAGCAATTAACATACGCCGTCCAGGCATTCAATCAAAAGAGAATGAAAACACAAAAATAAAAAACTAAACAAAAGAAAATAAAAATCATACCACGATACTTCATCAAACCATCTCTAAACATACATAACAAATCAGAAAACAAAAAAACGAATTCAGAAACCAAAAATTTATGTAGATCAAAACCCACGCAACTTAATTCGAAATATCACAATATAATTCCCTTGCCCCCACATTAGACATCCAACAAATAAATCATCACTAGCACGAAAATTACTAAAAATCCACAAAGCAAAAATAAGCTCACCGTTGCAATGCATGTAGAAATTGGCACACAAATAGGATTACTGGAAAATCTGAGGTGATTTAGGGTTTACAAAACTGAATTGGTTCAGCTTCTGAGAGAGAGAAAATAAGGAGCAGAAAATGGGGGTTTTTCTCTGGCTTCGTCAGCTGAAAAACTGAACAAAAAACCAAAGCCCCACCGGTCAGCAAAGAGAGAGAAATGCTTCTAAAAACCCGAATAGTTCTCCCCAGTACTACAGATGTCATGTAGCATCTCTATCTACATCTCATCACTCGCCATGTGAATGTACATGTCGTGTACATTTACAACACAACTCTTCTCTCTCTCACCTCTAACTCCCCACTTTAGTTTAGTCATGTCTCGTTGCGTTTGTACAGTGTCTTCTTTTATTTAAAAAAAAAAAAACCGCTCTTCCACTCACTTTTGGTTGCATAAACCCCTGAAAATAGTGTCCATTTTTCTTTTTTTATATTAAAATCTTACTTGCAATGTACAGATAGGGATATGATACTAGCGCCATCTAGTGCATGATGACTTGTGTTTCCCTATTTTCTTAAATTTTCAGTTACTGAACGAGTTTTGTTGTTACCATGTTTGGTATTACCACCTTGTACCTTCCAAGAAAATCTTACATGCAGCAATGTTTTCAATAAATTTTATTACAGGAGTACGTGGAGAGCAACATATATGTCTGTCATACGTACAGTTTCTTCCATGGATCCGTGAAAAGGAACACTCCTTTTCTCTTTGATACATTAACAATGACAAGAAGAATTTATTCTTCGATAACTACCCATTAATACGGAGATTCAGTTATTAACATGTTTTATGTCTAATGAGATCACAAGAGTACCGAGTTACAGAATCAGTGACTACTGGAACGAGATTAATGCTTCTTAAGTAACTTATCTATCAATGGCTCCCTGCAAGCTATTACTCTTTCACATTCATACGCATTCGTTATACTAATAAGTTCAATTAAGAATTATATGATAATCGACATTCAATATCGTAGTAGAAGAGTCTTATAATTTTTTTTTTTTACCCTTTAAAAAAAAAAAAGCTTTTCTGATAAGAAAAGCACCAGGTTCTTTTTAAAAAAGCATTTGATGAAAGCTTTTTGTAAAGCAATGCAAGGCACTTTTGCAAAAAGTAATTTATGCCGAAGCACACTACTACTAATTCTCAAAATTTACACAGTTTTGTGATTTTTTATTGGGCTTACAGCCCAATGATAAAGTGTGTCGGTCTGTATTTTCTTGGGCCCAACTCCGCCAGCCCGAAATTCTGGTACCTCCCTCTCGTTGACTGCACCCTGCATGTTCATCTCTCAGTCGTCGGCTCTTCCTCTCTCCATCGTCCACCTGTAAGCGGTTCTCAGCCGCTGTAGTGTTGTTAACGAAGTAGAAGTGCACTAGAAAACTTTTATTTAGGGTACGTTTGAGAAAGTGCTTTTTAATTACGTGTTTTGCTGACCAAATAAGATGAAATGCACTGTAATTGTTTTATCTGATTAGAACCCATGATTCTCCGTCCTTAACGCAGTCCGTGTCTCGTTACAAATATCTTCCATGTACTGTACGCTTGTGTTTGAAGGGATTGGTATGTTAAAAGAAAGGTGTTGATAAAAAAATTGGCTAAAAATGAGTTCTTTCTACGGCGTATCACCAGTGTGAATACGAATTTGGTATAATATTTAGATGATTCAGAGAAGTTTTTCTTGGATGTTAGAGCAAAATGTGATAGTGCTAATAAATTTATGAACTTTTGGTTGAAGTAGATATTCAGTAATCGGCATTGGATGGCTTATATTCAGCACGGCAGAAATGCCATCCGGCAGATTCTTTATTATTTTCTTGTCAAGGAGTCAGATACAGACGTTTGGAAGTTATTCTCACTACAGTGAGTAAATTGACTCAACTGAAGAATTTATTTTATTGTTTATTTTCACTTGTTTAGGCTCCAATTTAATATGCTGTCAGAATTTATACTTATTGATTGTCAAGTTTCGTATGTTTAGAAAATAGATAAGCTTGGGAATGCTGGTGAGGCCATGAAGGTTGCTCCTGGATATTTTTGCAACCACTTGATGCCCAAATTGATTGCTGTCCCCAAATATTGAGAAGTATGCTCATCTCATTAGAGAGCAGGGCAGGGTACTCGTTCTTTCTGATTTTTTTTTTCTCTTCACGTAACTTCTTGTATTTCAGTTGTGATTTTTATCTACTTCTAGCGATGCAGAAACCTGTTCATTGTCTTCATATGCTTCAAAACATATACTGCTTTGACTTGTGTATTGAAGTCTTTATTAAATTCCGGGTATGAAAATATCTATGTTTTCTTGAAATTGACAACGAGTTAATATTTGTTATGCCCGTGACCTACTTTCACCAGATTTACCAACCTGAGGAAGAGGAGGAAGTTAGTGGTGAAGAAGTCGGAGGATAATAAGATGAAAGAATATGAAAAGGCAGCAAGGCGCCTAGAGAATGCCCCACTGGTTTGTGGCCTATCTTTGAAATTTTTTAGATTCTGGACAAATAATCTTTGATTCTGCTGATCTGCTGCCTTTTCTTACTTATTGATTCAAGCTTGAATTGTACACTTGCAATGCCCAGGAGTGAAATGCGATGTACAGTAAAAAGTGCATTTTATTTTCATTTTCTTCTATGATCTTAGCTCCTGTTTGTAACGATACTCCAGTCAATGAAGCTCCTCAAGGTTTTGAAAGGTTACATGATTCTTCTGAGGAATCAAATTCAGAGCTATATTTCAGAAAGTTTTTGAGGCTCTGGAGCAAGAACTAAATACATGTGAACTTGCTTTCGGATCTGGGCTATCTGACATATATTGCATTTTTGTAGGTGTTGAGGAGGTTGCCCAATATTGAGAAATTACGGTCCCATGCTTCAAACTCTCCTGTGACGAAAGAGGGGCTCGTAGCTGAGGTGTTTTTTTTTTCCTTCTTCATGTGTTTGTCGTTCCTCGTTCCCTTATTAATAATACCAATGGTGATTTGTTCTTATTGGTCAGTGTGGTCTATTTGCCATTAGAGTAGGAAATCTTTGAGAAGCCAGAGCATTTGGTTCTGGATTACTTTCTCTGGTTAGAAAACACAGGCGTAGCATGTGGCAAGACATACTTTGTAGGATAGACTACTCATGGAACTTGCACAAAAGATCTCAATCTCTGTCAATTACTTGTGATCACTGCCGTTAACATAACCTAATTTTATCAACTCCATATTAAGATTCCATGTATTACTATGTAAGCTCATTTTTTATATGTTTCTAGTGCATTGCATAATATCCATGAACTGGAATGGTACAATAACTTTTCAATTGTGTTTAAGCACACCAATTACTCATGATTAAGAAACAAGGATTTGCTGCTTTTGATCTGCAGATTGCATAATTTTCGGCTTTATTTGCCTAGATGAGTGCCATAATTAATTGACTAAAGGACTTTTTCCAAGATGATTAACCCTTTGGGGTTCCCAATCTTACAGATCATTATCAATGTATAATTCTTTTATGCAAGTAAAAAATCAAAGTTCCCTGGTGATTTTGTCAAGCCAGTTTTCTACCATTTTGACGTGAAGGAGAAGTAAGTCTATGCTCGCGTATGTTCCTCTGCTAATATCATTTGAAATTCGCATTGGAATCCATAGACATGTTGCTTTGGGCAATTTTCTTGATTAGGTGTGGAGATTTCCTATTTATATCCCAGATTGGTCCTCAAACAACAGAGATTTCATTGACAACCTTACTAATTCTAATTATTAATATTTCTTTAATTTTCTATCTCACTGTTACCATTTTCACCATTTTAGGTGGCAAGACAATTATCGGTGTCCCTTGAGCCTGGAAACCGGCATCCACCATCCCTTATTGTTAGCACAAGGAGAGTACGAGGTGCCTATGCCTTGCTCAGGTCCATCTGTGGAGCAGGA
The DNA here is from genome assembly GCA_032402905.1 of Khaya senegalensis. NCBI lineage: Eukaryota > Viridiplantae > Streptophyta > Magnoliopsida > Sapindales > Meliaceae > Khaya > Khaya senegalensis. Next base: position 10,556,914 of record CP135552.1, on the reverse strand, counting down.
TTTCATCATTTACAATTATCTTAGTGATCAGCTAAGTACTTCACATTTTCAAGACAGTACAGTTATTCTCCGAAATTGGTTCGTATTATTGTGTAGTTTTCCGCAAAAGAATACGTGCGAATTGACTATAATACCCTTAAGCACATAATATTTTCCTTTTGACCCACGAGGCCGTTACTCCAGCCCAACAGTGGAAAACAGCAGGTGGATCCGGGCCGGGAAGCCCACCCGTGTAAAGCCATGCCCACCCATGTCATTAAGCTACGATGTCTCTAGATTTCTTACTGTAACCGAAAAAGAAAAATGGTATTAATAAATTTACGCCACCTCACTCCTCACTCTCTGCTCCGTCATTCTCCTCTCACTCATCATTTCTTTCCCAAACAAATCCCTTGCTCGAAGAATCGCTTCTCCTTCTTTACACCGACGGCTAGAATGGCTTCCGCTTCCAGAAAAGTAAGCTTGCTTCTTCTTTCCTTTTGGTTTTGTCGTTTTGTTTGTTTCTACGAATTTTGATTCAGTTTTCTGTGTCGTTTTAGGTTTTGGTGCCGATTGCCAATGGGAGTGAGCCGATGGAGGCGGTGATAACTATCGATGTTCTTAGAAGGTCTGGAGCTGATGTCACGGTCGCGTCTGTGGAGAATCAGCTTCGTGTAGATGCGTGTCATGGGGTCAAAATTGTGGCTGATGTTCTCGTTTCTGATTGCAGTGGTGTCATTTTTGATCTTATTGCTCTCCCTGTATGTATAGCAGCTCAACTCTTTCTCTTATATGCATATGGATTTGTAATATATTTTTATGATTTTGTATGATTGTTACCGAGACTGAATATTAAGCTATGTTATTTATTTATTTATTTTTAATTTTGCAGTATGTAAACTACAAACAGTACTATTTAATTCACGGGATGTCTAAAGTGCCCGTGATGTTTATATTTAAATTTTTAGTATACTTTTTTGCCTGAATTTATATTTAAGTTCAAAAGTTGTAGTCAGTGGAATTCATTTCTATGTTTAATCTTTCATGCACATGCTGATTCTTTGTGTTGGTTTTTTTATTTTTGTTAATTTTTCTCTATAGGGCGGCATGCCAGGTGCTACCAATCTGAAGCAATGTGGAGTACTAGAAAGCATGGTGAAGAAGCAGGCTTCAGATGGGCGGCTTTATGCTGCTGTCTGTGCTTCACCTGCTGTGGCACTAGGGTCTTGGGGTTTGCTGAAGGGATTGAAGGTAAGCATTAAGTAATTTCTGATGTTTCAATCTTTTTTGGGTAATCACATTAATATTCATGTTAGAGCTGAGTTTTCTTCTTGTTGATAATGGTTAATGTTCTATTTATGGGGATATTCATTTATGACAGGCCACTTGTTATCCATCATTTATGGAGCAACTAGCACCTGCTTGTGCAACAGCTGTGGAATCAAGAGTTCAGCAGGATGGTATCGTTGTTACAAGTCGTGGACCTGGCACTACCATGGAGTTTGCTGTTGCACTGGTTGAGCAATTGTATGGGAAGGAGAAAGCCAGTGAAGTTTCGGGGCCACTGGTATCAACTTTATCTTTAGTACTTCAATTTAATGATTTTATTATTTAAAAAGTTTTTAAGTTATGAAATTGAGGAAATTCATTCGGATACATTCATCTGATGCATCTCATTGGAAGTTCGTAAGACTCAATAATGTTAGGTCAAGGGAAATTTTTATTTATTTGAATTAGGGATTTATTAGATGAAGTTGTATGATGGCCCATCTTAAGAATGTGATTTGTGAAAACAATTTCTATCATATAATTAATGGCATCTTGGCATGTGCATTTGATGAGCTTCATGTTTTTGCTGATCAATTCTGTTTAGTGCAATTATTTTTGTTTTCCTTGTATTATTTGTCTTTCTTGGGCTTCGCATCTTTACCATCATTGTGTGCTTAGGTGATGCGTTCAATCCATGGGGATGAATATTCTATTACCGAGTTTAATCCAATGCGGTGGACATTTAACAATTGCCCTCAGGTAGACCATACGTTTGTGCCTCTATGCTTTTCTTTCATGTTTTTATATTCTACTGAATCTTTTATTTTCTCTCCTTTCAGATTCTTGTGCCTATTGCAAATGGCTCTGAGGAAATGGAAGCTGTTATGATCATTGATATTCTGCGACGAGCTAAAGCAAATGTTGTGGTTGCCTCAGTTGAGGATAAACTAGAAATTCAGGCTTCTCGGCAAGTTAAATTAGTGGCAGATGTGCTCCTTGATGAAGCTTCTAAACTTTCATTTGACTTGATTGTCTTGCCAGTAAGTGTGGTGTTTACTATAGCTTTTCAGTTTTTCCAAATTATTGGCTGAACTAACAACATTTTGCTTATCTGCAGGGTGGACTTGGTGGTGCTCAAGCATTTGCAAAGTCAGAGAAATTGGTTAATATGCTAAAGAGGCAAAAGGAATCAAATAAACCTTATGGTGCTATATGTGCATCCCCAGCTCTAGTGTTGGAGCCCCATGGCTTACTCAAGGTATTACTTCAACAATACTTGGTTAAATATTTTCTCCTGATTTGAACCACGTAGTCTTAACTTGAAGGAAGATGAATAATCTTGTGTGATTTCATGAATGATACCCAACCTGGTCTTATCTCACATCGCTTTGTATCGCATGAATTACCTTACAAATTACAAACTCAGAAATTGCTGCTGCTTCAGGAATAGAACTTATCCCATGTTTGCTGAAATTTTTATGCATCTTTATTGTTGCTATGTTTTCATATTATTTCTTCGAACTCCAAACCTTGGGCACTAATTGCATAATTTTCTTGTATCAAATTATTTGATGTGTTCCCATACTCAGTACTTCCAATGAAAACTTATGTTAAACTCGTATTCAGGGTAAAAAAGCAACAGCTTTTCCTGCAATGTGCAACAAGCTGTCAGATCAGAGTGAAATCGACAACAGGGTTGTGGTTGATGGCAACCTCATCACCAGCAGAGGTCCGGGAACTTCCATGGAGTTTGCACTGGCAATTGTGGAGAAGTTTCTCGGCCGCAACAAAGCGCTAGAGCTCGCAAAAATAATGCTTTTTACTCGTAAGTGAGACTTGTATAAATGTTTATAGTGTTGTTACCCATCTACTAGCATACTGGAGAGCAGAATAAACAGTGGAGTGAGTTCATGTTTGAATATGGATTCCTATTGCGTGTGGGTTTGTACAACGTTATATCTATAAATAAATAAGTTTAAGGGAGTCCCAAACTAGCTGTGTGAGAAAACAAATAAGCTCTGAAAGCAACGCTGAAGTAATCACACAGTTGCATTCCAGGGCACAGCAAACCAGACCTGTTCTAATTTGACCCAGTTTACAAGCGGGGCCCCATTCACTTATTGCATAAGAGAAAACTTTGAGTGGGAACAAATTTAATTGTGTCAACCTAATTAATGTGTATATAAAAGCATTATACGGAAATTAAAATTAGTAAAAATCAGTGGTGTAGATCGTCTGAAATTTCAATCAACTTCGGCGGCGATCATAAAAGCATGTGTTGAAATTTCTTGATGGGCTTCTCCTCATTTCACACCCCTTGCTTCCACTCCCGTCACCTCTCCTCCCCTGCCCTCATGCCACGGGAATTAAATGGTAGCTGACACTGAAAAATAATTTTAATTTTTAATACAATCAATTAGATGTCATAATATTATGTATCATACATAATGATATTATAATATTATTATTTTATTAGTCTTAATTTTGGACCGTGCCCCCTTCAAATTCCAGGTTCAAGCATTAGGTAGCATGGGGCCGTGCTGATTTTTGAACCGGTGATTCTAATTCTAATTAATGAGGCGGCTATTTTACACGCATACGTTATAATTCCACGTTGACTCTGACTGACGTTGAGAGCTCGTGGCGGTCAAGGGAGAGGGGCAAGAAAAAAAAAATGAAAATTAAATTGTAAAATATCTTTTTGTCAAATTTATTAATTTTTAAAATTAGTGAAATGCATGTGTTAATTATTACAAGAAAAATATTATCCAAGACAACAGAAGCCCAAGATTGTCTGAGACCAGCCAACCTGTAGGTTCCTGATTCGCTGAGCACAACTAGGCCACCTGCGATTGCACATGCACGTGGTTTGTAATATTTATTATTTTAATTTTTATTTTAATTGTTTAATCTTATTTAATGACATAATTATAATCGCATCATTAATTTTATGTCAAGAACTTCAAGGAAAGAGAGAAAATTGGTTTTTGGACTCTTTCAACTCAATTCTAGTTGAAATACCAGTGATTCTAACTTACTGCAGCTCATCATTCTACCAACTTCAACGATTTCTCCTCTACTCTCTTGTTTCCTCCATTTTTCTATATCATCCCAGGTGAGTTTCTTCATTTGCGGTGGTTTTGTTTTTCATATGCTCTGTGTTTGGATGGCTAGAAAAGCTGGATAAGAAAAGAAAGTTGAAATTCTGTGTCATGTCTCTTTGTTAGCCAAAATTTTTCATTTGCTTGCGTTAAACTTAGTGTTTCTGGGTTTCGAGTTATGAGTAACTCAAGATTCAAGGTGCTTTTTTCCTCCTTATCAACCAAACATGCGTTATCTTCTCAGTTCTCTCTCTCTTTTTCCTCTGTTTACTTTGGTAGTTTGATCGTAATAGTTCTGTTGTTTTTATGCAATTTTAAGCAAAGGATCATTTGCAAGATTGAAGTATTGTGTATTGATTTGATGGTGATCCTCTAACATAAGTAATAATTCCGCTAAATTTGCATATTTATGTTTTAATCACCACCGTCATAATCATCATTTACGTTTTGAGTGAATTTATAAAACTTTTAATCACCAGTTTGTAGCATCTTTACATTTTGTTAGAAGAGTAATGCACCGAAATTTTTTGAATCCTTCAGCAACTTCCTTATTTTTTGAAGTAGCAGAGGAAAATTTGACAGGATGCTGTTTATTTGTGTGCGGTGAGACTTTATTCTTAATTTTTGTCTGTGTCAGTGCTGCAATTCTAAGACTCTAGTCAAATTTTACTGTATGATTGTTAGAGATCCCCTCGTAAATTTTCATTCCCTTTCCATATGTATATTTTTGTGTATGCGAGTTATCATAGTATGTGATGCAATCTGAAAGTCACAATAGTTAGATTGCTCATGGGTCTGCGGCAAACACTTGCATTTCACCAGTTTTCCTAATGTTAAGTTATGAGTGTATATGAGATATTGATTTAAAGGGTTTAAGTTGCATGCATAGGATTTAAAGGGTATAAACAATATTGAATTGTTGATAATGTTGACTATAGTTATATGGCCATTAATTTTGGGTGACAATTTCACCTTGTTCTTTCCACTTCCTCGGAATTTGGCTATGGTTAATCCAATTTCATTGAAGCAAGAGGATGCTCTTTTTGGTCACATGATGAGAAGTGTGTGATTAATGGTTTATACAGGGCAGAGGATTAGTTTGAGTTAAAGTGCTGGTTCGCAGAAAGCTGCTCCTGATGTCTTGTTTCCCATTATTTGTCAAAAGGAAGAGAGCTCCCTTTCCTACCCACACTGTAGAAGTTAATGAAGGTACAAAACTTTGCAGATTCTCAAGGAATTGAAAAAGCATCAGCGAGGGCCTTTTGAGGTTATGTTTGGGATTGAGGTTTTGTAGCTTTAGAGCTACAACTGTTGTGGATGAACACTATATGTCAAATATAAGTGGAAAAGGGAGTGGTTCCCGCTAAAAATTGGTTTTTACAGAACATTTTAATGAAAGTACAGCAGAAACATAACAGTCTCAACTAAGAGTTAAACTGTATTGGCTTTTTGGATATACTATGTTGATTAATTCCTATCCAGACTAGCTTTCATCAGTGTATATGACTTGGATGAAACTTAAGCACTCATATTAGCAGCCTTTACCATAATTTAGTGAAAGGAAAAGTTTGTTATCATTAGGGAAGGACTAAATATTGTGAAATACTCACAAGATAATGCCTTTTTACATCTCATAGGCAATCATGCATTATTTTCTTACTCGCAAGTCGTTTGCTTCCATTCACTTTTTCTAATGTATGTTTATTGGTATAGATGTTTCAGGCATTCACAATACTAACCTGTACAGTTACAAAGAGTTAAGGATGGCAACTGAAAATTTCACTCTGGCTAATAAGATAGGACAGGGAGGTTTTGGTTCTGTCTACAAGGTGATTGTACTTGTGTGATATTCATTTAGTTTCAACTTTCAAACATTGGCTTCTTTTTGAAACTATAGTTGATGAATAGGGAAGGTTGGCAGATGGCACTGTGGTGGCAATAAAGGTTCTATCAGCTAACTCAAGGCAAGGGGTACGGGAGTTCTTGACAGAAATAAATGTGATTGCGGGTATAAAGCATGATAACCTGGTTGAGTTGTATGGTTGCTGTGTGGAAAAGAACCATAGGATTTTGGTCTATGGCTATCTTGAGAATAATAGTCTTAAGCAAACACTTCTTGGTAAGCTGCTGTATGCATGCACTATATATTTTGCTGTTTGAGCTTATCAACTGTATGGTTATAAATTATTCATCTTCAGGTAGACGTCGCAGCAGTATCCAATTCAGTTGGCATGTACGTCGTAATATTTGCATCGGTGTTGCTAAGGGTCTTGCTTTCCTTCATGAGGAGGTTAAGCTGAACATTGTTCATAGAGATATCAAAGCAAGCAATATACTCCTTGATAAAGATCTCATGCCTAAAATTTCAGATTTTGGTCTTGCAAAGCTTTTTCCACCCAATCTGACTCACATCAGTACACGTGTTGCTGGAACGGAGTAAGTTGGTCAACTTCCAGTTAAAATTCCTTTGGTTATTGTTTCTTAGAGGGACTCAAGATTGTCAAGTAGTGTTTTCTGAAAGTTGATTGTAGAACATATTGTTCCAGAATCTGATATCAGTTTCTTGGACTGGTGTTTAATGTGTCTTGATAGTTAGAGTTGATTGGTAGACATTTCCACAAATAGTTCTAGATGTTGCATGATCAATCAGATTGAATAAATGTAACCCGCATCAAATTGATATATTTTAGACATGGTGAAAAACCCTATTATAGGGTCTCGTGTTTAGAATCTACTTGCATGAAACCTGTTTGATGTGGTATGTTTTCTTTCCAGGCAGTGTAAACAAGTGTTGTATCGGTTGCCAAGTGGGTTGCCTTGGATATGGATTTCCTCTCAAATTTTTGTTTTTCATTTTCATAATACTGTAAGTTTGCTTAGACATCGCCTAGTTACTCAGACATCCTTATTTTAATTCTATAGAGGATATCTGGCACCTGAGTATGCTATACGAGGTCAATTGACGAGGAAAGCAGATATATACAGTTTTGGTGTTCTGCTGCTGGAAATTATCGGTGGGAGGTGCAACACGGACAAGCTATTACCTATTGAAGAACAATATCTCCTTGAAATGGTATGCATTCAAACATCTTTATCTTGGAATTGTTTTTGTTCTTGGATCTGTTTAATTTGGTTCTCTGTTAGTAGATTTAGAATATTGGGAAACTTTTTTTTAAGGAGATATGCTATCTGTAGGCATGGGAATGGCATGAGAGAGGGGAGCTGGTGGGATTGGTGGATGCTTCATTGAACGGGGATTACGATGTTGGAGAGGCTCACAGATATCTGAAGATTGCCCTCCTTTGCACCCAAGATAAGGCGAAACTCCGACCATCCATGTCTACTGTTGTCAAGATGCTATTAGGGGACATAGATGTAGATAAAGAGGAGATATCAAAACCTGGCCTTCTTACCGAGTTATTAGGCTTGAAAGGTGACAGGGGCCAGAAAGTTAAGGATGATATGAAGAACAAAGCTTCTGCTATATCTGGAGACTCCAGCAAGCTTGATCCGTCGTCTTCCTCTTCAGGAAATATCACATCTTATGCTGCCATGACCTTCACTTCCATATACGACCGAAGCAACTAGGTCAATAAATTGTTTTGACAGTATTTTTGTGCCACCATTGTAATATTCCTTCTCCCAATTAAAATAAGATTAGTATTAATATATTAATTTTTGACAAATTTTTTTTTAAATATGTAAAAAAAATTATTTTATTTTATTTTTAATAAGTATTATATATATATATTAGATTTTCTCTAATAATTTATAAAAATTTTATTTTTTTTAACCTTTTTATCTTCTACTTTCTTTTTAATACACAAATATAATATTTTTTTTCGATGTAACGGTTGTTTAAGTTATTGATTATCAGAGATAATGTTTAATTACTTTTTTATTACGTTATTTCATTATTTTTATTTAATAAAGAATTGATTTTTTTCTTTTTCATTATTTTGAAATAGATTAAATAAAATTCTTTGAATTAATGCCTGTAAAATAGTGTTAAACCATATATTGTGAATTGTTGATATTAAAAATTTACATTATTTGTTAAGCATAATTTTTATAGAATTATTTTTAATAAAAATTTTATCAAGATTATTTAACACAATTTTTATAATTTAAATTATAACAAAATAATGAGAATATATAATTTTATTTTACTTAAATTGAATGAGAATTTAATTTTATATAAAATTTTGAAGTTAACTTATGAAATTTAAAATTCTATATGTTTTGTAATTTGAATATAAAATAAAATTTATTTGAAAGGACAAACAACTTTCGGAAATTATAAATTTTATATGAAGTTATATATATATATATATATATATATATATATATATATA